>AP028427.1:16941043-17053031 GCA_036509395.1 Antheraea yamamai | reverse complement strand
AAGTATTTATTACCCTAAAATGATTTATTTACCTTTTTGTCGAATTTGGCTGAATACTGTAGTATTCCTTTCAAAGTAACCTATATCTATTTGGTCTTGGCAGTCGGATCAGTATGGGATTAGATAAAAAAGGCATGTATACGTTACTAGAGCTAAAAATTCCAAAATAAGGTATGTGGCAACTCGATGTCATGTCAAGCGAGTTTTGGCGTCAAAAGGCTATTATAGGATGGATCTATATGTGAACGATAATGATGTCTGGAATTGCCACCTCTCTCTATACATTCACTGAGCACGATTATAATGTTAATATATTTACATATATATTTTAAAAAGATAAACCCGATCGAGTGTCTTGCTGGTTATTCCCGATGACTGAATTGTTTTCCGAAACTGGTGGTAGTTTTCAAGTTCATAAGCGCGTTCTTAGAGCCTAAACTGAATAAAGTATTTTTTATTTTGATTTTGACGAATTTATTAAAACGATGTTTCTGATTCAGATCACAACATGACTTTATTATGAGTACATTTTTCTTTCGCTTGTTATATTATAAACGCAAAAACACAGTGACACCATTGTAATGAGATATATTATTTACATTTGTGTATACTAATATATAATAACTTGAGATACAATACGCTTATATAGATGAGCATAGAATAAATTATACAAAAGTATATCACCTTTGGATGAGCAAAGTAATTTAGTTTATAATAAGAAGAAAAATCGAATGCATTAAAAAAATTTAAAACGGTATTTTGCATGCGGTAATTTATATATATCTTTATAGGTAGATAATTAGGTATCTAATCAATATATATAAAGGAATAACTGAGTCCTGAGTGACTGACTAACATCAACGTTCAGCCCAAACCATTGTAGCTAGGACAGTGAAAATGCGGGTACCTTTTATACTATCGGTGAGCACTAAGAAAAAATTTTTGAAAATTCGACCCCTAAGGTGGTGAAAAAGGGATGAAAGTTTGTATGAAATTCCTTTATTTCTCCGTCACTCATTCAATCAGTTATTTTTTTATGTATGTATGTATAATATACTAAGGAAATTGATTTTGAATAGTACGTGATTATAAAAAATTCTCTATGACATTTGTGGTAACGTTAATATCATACTTAATTAATAATTAATCAATATTCCGTTTCATAGGATAAAAAATATGTGTTGAAAAAATATGTTACAAGGTTCTTGTACATACAAATAAAGAGTTATATATAAAAAAAACACAATATGTCTTAAAGACACACGATAGAAGTGAAACTTTTGTATTACACGGACACATTTTAATTTTTTTAAATACAACAAAAAGCCAACGCGGTTCCAAGGCGGTATCCCATCCAAATACTGCCTGGGACGTTGCTTAATTTTGTTGATAGGGCGAGAACCGGTATTTTCAACACTACTCGACAAAGTATTTACCCCTGCAACTTTTCGTCAGATAAAAAGGTTGCCATTCAGAATTTCAAAGACCTCCATTAGAAGTTTAAAAATAGCACAAATCTTGTAATTTACTTGTAAAATAGTAATGAATATAAAATACATAATGAAGACGTATCAATATACGAGTATCTATTTATTTTACCCATTATTAGAATTCAGATAGTGCGAATGGCATTTTCAATAATCTGAACATTATGGCCCTTTTCTGAATAAGACCAAGTGTCACAGAGTATAGGTGAAATTCAATTTCAAACTAGATTTCTAATATAATGTTTATCGCTAAACATCGAATCTATCTATACTAAAATTATAAAGCTGGAGGGTTTGTTTGTTTGTTTGGTTAAGCGCGCTAATCTCAGGAACTACTGGTCTGGTTTGAAAAATTCTTTAAGTGTTAGATAGCTCGTTTATCGAGGAAGAATAATATATATTATCATGCTAAGACATCATGCTATCAGACATCATATCATGCTAAGACGCAAGAATGAAGAATGTTTCATAATCGGGGATTTTTTCCTTTTGAGAGCTTCCGTTGCACGTTAGCGTTAGGCCAAAATAACTATTCCACGCGGACGAAGTCGCGGGCGTAAGCTAGTACGTAAATAAGCAGAGACAAAACAATTAAGAATATATTCCTCCGGTTTCTCATCCGATTTCCATATCATTTTTATTGAGAGTATCTTATTGACGAGCTTTAGTGTTATCGAAAAGAAAATTTGAGCAGTTTATCTGTTATTTTTCTCTTTAATATCGAAAATGAATACGTCATGGTAAAAAATCAAACCATTAGACGAAGACTAATATGTATGATTGAGTCGGATTTGAATTCAAGCCTGTTGAAATAAATAAAATTTTTAACGACATTTTGTTCAATGAAGAAAACATAGAATATTGAAATCATGAAAAATGATTGAATTAATGCCTGTAAAATGTATGTAGTATATACGTCATATATATATTTGGGTTACTTAATTTTAAAAGCTTATTTTATCATTTATATTCTACACTACACGGTATTAGTTAAAAAGTAACTTTTTAAATAAATAACAGCTATTATAACTACACATTAGATAAGACAACTATGAGCAGAAACATTATTTATGTCAGTAAGTTATTTCTATATATAAATACACACATTTACTACTTAAACAGAAGTTACTATTTATTTAAGATTTTGGCACGTAGATTCACAGTCCCCTGTGTTTTCACAGCGAGATTATCCTACCTTATATTCATAGATTAGTATATTAAAAGCTAAATAATTGATTATTACAAAATACATCTAAAAATGTTGACTTAACTAAATAGTAATGTATTTTTTACTTAATGGACATTTCAGAGAAAACGTACTCCCATATATCTACATGTTACTTAAATAATAATATCGCTACTAAAAGACATTACCTAACATTTTGCATATTATGTTTAAATAATGGAATCTTTAAAATCACGGTAAATAAACTTCAATAGAAGCACGTGAGTATTCATTTTAAAAACGAATGTTTTAATCCCGTTATTTCTATTAAATTCAAACGTGTAGCAATTGTATAATATTATTAACTACGGTTATTTTTAAATAATAAATAATTGTGAGTACTTCATGTATTTGAAATGTTATTTTACATTAGCCTTGTGAGACTTTTCTGGGTACGGAATAAGAATAAATGTGAGATTGTGTTATATTATTGTAATCCGAAAATCGAGAACTAAAGGAAAAAACTGGCTAAGTCACATTTACAAAACTTTACAGGAGACAATGTAAATTTTCAAAGCATGAATACATTAGAACAAATGACTTTGAAAGGACCATTTGTATGTTATATGTATTTGGAATTGTTTTCCATATAAAATATGCACAATGGTAATAACCGACGTGCTCAAGTCACGGAGTTAACTAGTTATTCACTATTAAAGAAGATATATAACATCAAAAAAGAATTTTGTTTTCACAACGCGTTTTACACTTGTTTTAGACAGTCGTATTATGAAAAGAGTACTTTTGTGGTCATAAACTACAAAAAAGCAATTTAAAAATATGAACTTAACCAGTTTTTCTCATTAGCCTTTCATATGTTATATAATTCAGGATCGCTTATATTAAGTTGTTACGGTACGCAGTCCATAACAACTCCACGATCACGTTTGTAGTGAATTGTATTTTTTTGTTAATGTATATCTTTTTTTTATTGTTCTATATGTATGTATATAATAAAGTCTTATCAATACGCTCTCACACTGCTTCGAGAAACAGAAATAATGTAGAGCCACTTTGTTATTATCTTAATATATATATTTCTTGTGTGCGTGTGTATGTGACTGAACTCCTCCTAAACGACTGGACCGATTTTGATGAAATTTTGTGTGCGTGTTCGAGTGGATCCGAGAATGGTTTAGATTCACAATTGGACCCGGTAGGTGGCGCTGCGGTCGACTTTTAGGATTTTTTTGTTTTCAAGGCAGGACAACGTCCGCCCGGTCCGCTAGTTAAATTTATAAAAGTCTGACTGAATTATGACGTTTATATATTCATTATCTCACAACACATACGATACTTAATCTAATAAGTTTTAATTAATTCCTTGTTTTATTACCTTCTAGGTAATAAGAACCCCACTTAAAATTGTATCTTGTTTTTATAGAAATAAATTAGTATTTATTATATATCTATAGGTAAAGTAAAGCATACATAATCATAATAATTTAAATAATTATACATCTCTTTGGTTAATCACAAGACTTTGAATATTCCGTAACTATATCATTACATAGTATAAAACAAAGTCACCTACCGCGTCTGTCTGTCTGTCTGTTCGCGATAAACTCAAAAACTATATAAACTTATATAGTTACTAATAAACTTCATGCGGTTTAGTAGATAAAGTGATTCATGAGGAACGTTTTGGTATATAATTTGTCAAGGATTTTTATTATAATCAGGGCGGGACAACGTCTGCCGTGCCCGCTAGTAGAGTATATTTTGTTAATACTGGAATACATGGAAGGAAAAAATGTCGATTTACTCACATAATTATATAAACCTAGTCTATTAAATATTTAAGAAATTGAAGTTATCTAATTTTTGATTTAGTTCATGTATTCTACATCTATAATATAATTATAGTAGAACTGTATTAATTCCTAAATTATCCGTAATTCTATGGACACGAGAAACTCTCAAACGAACAATAAATATAGAAAGTACTTATATATACTACATTTTACGAGAGAATTAAACCAAAGTGTTATTTATACCATTCGTTTACAGTTTTCAGAAAAAAAACGTAAATTTTTAATAGCAGTGTTAATAGTGATATTAATGTACATACAATAGATCTGCTATTTGTTCTACTTTATTCTATATAAGTTAAGTTTAAGCCAACCTCAATCTATAAGACGTGATGTTCTGCTTAAAATGGATAAAAAATATTCGTATAAAGTTCTGCGTTACGAGTGGATGATAGTGATTAAGGACTTTGACAATAATTACACTGTATTTTCATTTGTTAATTGTTTTGTTCTTGACATTAATTTTTTAATTTTTCAATGACGTATTTGAAATGTACTGTGCAATAGTACTTAAAACGTAAATTCCTATTTGTCTTATCAACATTCCGATTCGATATATCTATGACGTCATGATGTATCATAATGTCGATGTATGTAACTTTACACAGTAGGTAAATTATTATGTTGTTACGTATTGCGTTCAAAGCCTCATGTCAAACAATTTCATAACACATCATTACATAGTATAAAACAAAGTCCCCTACCGCGTCTGTCTGTCTGTCTGTTCGCGATAAACTCGAAAACTACTGAACAGATCTTCTTGCGGTTTTCACCGGTGATTGATGAGGAACGTTTTAGTATATAATTTGTCAAGGATTTTTTCATAATCAGGGTAGGACAACGTCTGCCGGGCCCGCTAGTTACTTATATATAGAAGTGAATATCCTTTGACAGATTAATTAAGTACGTTATGTCATAATCTGAGTAATAACGATGATCTATCAGAAACCCGAAAACGAATTTTCCTAACACATATTTTCCACGTTAAGGTCTTCGATCTTTATTTTATCAGAATTTGTCATCTCGTCCCTTTTGTTTGATTGAAATTTGAATAAAGAAGTTATTTATTCAGTTTGTGTATTTCCTACTAACATTTAATCTTTTTAATAAATATATCTTACTTGTTATTAAACTTAAATCGTTTTATTAACGTACTGGACTAAGTAAACACATAAAAGTACTTTTTTGTGCTTACTACTAAGAAATAGTTAATACTAATATTAAGTCTGACTAGAATAATGACGCCTAGGGCTCTATTTTGATTGGCGGGTCTCAAGAGGGTGGTTCTGGTGGGGCTGGAGGGCCAGGAGCCGGTGGCTGCAGCAGTTTAGCTGCGGCAGGGAAACCAGTCAGGTCGAACCCTGGTGGTTGGACGATACCCGCAGCCGTGGCAGTTCCTTGTAGGTACGCTACGAGCCTGTAAGGTCATAATTTTTTTGATTTAGTTATTTATCATGATTTAAAGTTCCTGCAAATTGTACCTCGTCATTAATTAAACCCCTTTTTTTTTTTTTTGTTGTTTGCCGTTCAAATTCTCTTATTAAGAAGTTTCAAAACCCCAATTTTTTGGTAGTCTTCCCGGGGAACGTCAAAAAAAAAAAAAAAATGAAATTTTGATTTTTCTTTTTTTTATCTAAAGGTCGAAAAGGTTTGGTTTAGATTTATCAACTAAAAAAAAAAAAAAAAAAAAATTTTTTAAATTTTATTGAATCACAGCCCCCCACTACAACAGAGAAGAGAACACGAGGTACGTGCATTTTTTTTTTTTTTTTTTTTTTTGGATTTTAAAAAAAAATCTAAAAGTTCTCAAAAACCCTTCGGGGTCCCCCAGTGTAGCAGAAAGCCACCATAAGGCGTTTCGGCGGTGCGCATGCTACATAAGTTATAAGGAAATTAACAAATGTAGGGTTGAGGAAGCAGTCCTTGCGTTACAGTAGCCCGTTTGTAGCACCAAAGTTTGTTTGTCAGATAACAAATATTTTATTAATCACTACATATTATAAAACAAAGTCTTTTGCCAGTCTGTCTGTCTGTTTGAGATGAAGTCAAAAACTACTGAACGGATTTTCATGTGGATTTCATTATTAGAGAGATTCATGACGAAGGTTTAGATATATAATTAGGTTTCTTTTTATTATTAGGGCGGGATAACGTCCGCTGGGCCCGCTAGTATGTTATAAAATAACGTTGCACTATCGAACTGAGTGATTCAGCGCTACTAACATAAAAAGTATATTACGAATATAATTCACTTCAATTGTGCTGTTCCACAGTAAGTAGAGCGACATAGAAATAAAACTTACAAAATGTACGTAACCATAAAACAATTTTGCATTTGAAAAGTTTTTAATGAGATTAACCATAAATATTGTAATAAAATATCATATAACAAATATATATACCTAGTTAATACAAATTGCACATTTGTGTGATTCTAAACTCAATTTATATTTGAGAAATGTTTAAGTATATTGCTTGTGTTACCTCCTTAATTCTTCCAAAGCGCTTGCCTGCATCATGATATAGTTTTTGGCCAGAAGAAGAGTAGCTATCTTCGACAGCTTGCGGACCGAAGGCGAGTGGGCATACGGTATCACCCCACGTAGTTCATCCAAAGCATCGTTCTGAAATCACGTCGAAGGAATGTTACGTATATGTAATCCTTTGGTACAAACATTTCTCGGAATAACTATTTTATGTACAAGACCCGATTTAACTATTTCTATTTATGAAATACTTTAAATACAATAGTGACGCTAACATAACGTAAAACGTGTGCATATTTTAATCACACGACGTGGAGGCGACTGCAATTTGTGGTATATAGGAAGTTCCATTTATAGTATTTAGGATTTATTTGAAATCGACAATGTCTCAATAGTGAAATGTTCAGACACCATTTTTTTTAAATCAAATGGTGTACAAATGCATTAGTATGCAGCCCATTTTAGTGCGGTTGTACTGTATCATATGTAGCTATATATAATCAACTACAAAAGGACAGTTCTAAGGTTAGTAATAATGGTCGCTACTACTGACAACAGATTTGGAGCACTTACATCAATTAAAGTGTTGCAACCAGAATACAACATTAATACAGAAATGCTACGGCATAAATAGGTGTGGCCATAGAATTATCGCAAACGAATCTCTTTACAGGTTCTCTCATACATTAACTTTAATAACTTAACTATGAACTGTTAAAATGATGTAAGGAAAAATAACCAACAATCAATCCTCGCTCTATAACTCATCGTTTTTATCTCGTAAAACTGTAACCATATTCTTACTATTTCTCCCATTATCTTCTTGATTCGGCACTAACATTTAACTATTCCCTGTTTTAGAATTGTCAGGGTCGCGTTCTTTGACCAGATTTGGCTTACTGACATCGGTTAAATTATAGTCAAAAGTAAGCTAAAAGAAAATCTTTATATAAATTAATTATTGCCGAAACTCTTCTTATTAGGCCTCTAAAGTAAATGGTTGTGCAAATATTGGTAGAACTGTATTATTATTAAGTTTGTGCGTTATCAATAAAATTATATATTAAATTAATTCATAATACTATAGAGTGAGAATCCTTTGATTGAAATAAAATGAAATAGAGATCAACAATTACGTATTAATAAAACAAAAAAAAACGTTAATGTAGAGCTGCAACATCGATCTGATGATACAGATAATTTTTTAATGTATATTACGTAAAGTGCAAATTTGCACACGTAGCATGTCATATCTAAAAATCTAAAAATACGCAATAAAACTTTATATTCAAGGTTTTTGTTGCATATATAAAAAAACTCGGCGAAGTCGACACACCATTTTTAATGGCAGTGGAAAAAAACGAACGCCTACGCATATTTGCTGCCGTAGCCTACTTAGAAATTGGTCACTGCTTACCAGGTCATGCATGCGTCGCCTCTCTCTTGCGTTTATATTTAATCGCACAGTTTTCCCTTGCCGCATCTTCTGTTTTCCCTTGCCTTCATTTATTGGCCTGGAATGGATAAATACAATCTTCTTGTATGAAGGTATTTATTATGATCGTCATTATCTTGGTAGGCATCTGTTGTAAAAACTTAACAATAACACTAAGTCAATATTTTTCGATCTGTGCAGTAGCAAATTGGTGATTATTATGCCATTAATTATAACCAAATATGAGGGCAGTCCTAACTGGGGCCAATGAGTAATAAGTTGCTACACCTGTTTCGTATACCATGGCGTGATGCCAACCACATCCTTCGGACTGGAATAATGGTTGTACGAGAATTAAAGCTTTGCAGCAGAAGTAGAAGCTACGGTGATGTTTTCTTAATAACCTGGCATAAATTCTAAAGCTTCACGATCAAACCAAATTAACATCTTGGCAGTCCCAGTTTTGGAGACAGTTTTAAAAGCCAAAAAAATAATTTATGTATGATTATAAATTATAAACTACTAGCGGGCCTGGCAGTCGTTGTCCCGCTCTGATTATGAAAAAATCTTTGACAAGTTATATACTAAAACGTTCCTCATCAATCCCTCTATCCACCGGTGAAAACCGCAAGTAAATCCGTTCGGTAGTTTTTGAGTTTATCGCGAACAGACAGACAGACAGACGCGGTAGGGGACTTTGTTTTATACTATGTAATGATGATGATGATTATAAATTAAATTATTATATCTACAATGAAAATACAGTTCCTTTGAGACTTGTCACATCAAAATTACTAAACGGAATCGACATACAACTATGGCCATTCGATCCGAAATCTTTGGTACATAGTTCTGTGCTAGGTTACTTATCTTTTGGAGTCCATTGACATATTGCGACTTTTTTTTAAATTAAACATTTATTTATTTAATGCAAAGCGAAGCGGTTGGGTAGCAGGTAGCATATGGAAAGTATAGAAAACAATGTAAAATTGATAATACTTTGGTCGTTCAATTATTCAGTATATTGTGTATGTGGCTGCTAAATATAAATTAATTTAAAATAAAGCATTTTTTTGTTCATCTACGGGCCCGGCAGACGCTGTCCCGCCCTGACTATAAAAAAAACCTTGACAAATTATATACTAAAACCTTCCTCATGTATCCACTGGCGAAAACTGAAAATCCGTTCAGTAGTTTTTGAGTTTATCGCGAACAGACAGACAGACGGACGCGGTAGGGGACTTTGTTTTATACTATGTAATGATGCGGCTGCTAAATATAAATTAATTTAAAATAAAGCATTTTTGTGTTCATACAACCTAGTTTATGAACAGTTTTTGTGGTGTAGAGAAGAACAAGTGAATGCTGGTAACTAAACAATAGGTTCGAATTGTATTTCGATTGTATAGAAAGTAGGTAAGGGTGACTCCCAACGAGAAACGTGTGCATATTTCGAAACGAAAATAGAATATTTAGATACGTTTTTATAGAAACTATTTTCGATGTGAAATTATGCGTTTAAAATGCGGTCAAGCATAAGTATTACGCAGGCGCCGTAATTATGAAAAGCTATGAAATTAGATGAAAATATACCCGTTAAATTATTACGGTGCAGCCAGAAACTATAAAAATGTAATTTAGAGCCACTACGTTACAGTTTTTATATGTGTACCTAAATATTATTATGATAATTAATATAAATTTAGAAATATTTTTGACAGGAATAAAATATTTTTAATTTGCCGGGTCAAGGGTATGTTTGTGAGCTGCTACATACGTCACTGTGTAGGACTTGTTAACGTAAGCAAAATAATTATTTTTAGAATTGACTTTGTTTTATCAAAAACGAATAAGAGCATTCTTGGTCCTTAGAATAATTTAAGGAATTCTATAATGTACGCATAATATATAACTAAATAAAAAAAATCACATGAAAAAAAAATTATTTATTCTTGCATATAACATTTAACTAGTAATTGTTCTTGTATAAGAATATATTTTAGTATACTTCTAAGATGTTTATAGCACAAGTTAAAATACAGGACTTAAGTTATTTGTCTCATTATCTATATATAAATCGGGAATGAGAGAACAGTTGAGAACATTTCCGCCCTCTATTACTCATCCGATTTTCTTCATTATTTTCCTTAGTAGCTATTGACGAGCTTTAATGCTATCAATAATAAAAACTTTTTTTTGTCTGTAGTCGAAGTTCGATCCCTGGAATAGCACTCGTAATATTAATTGGTTAAATCGATTATGGATAATACGAATATATATATATCGAAAAAAAAATTCAAAAACATGTCGTGTCGAAATGTACATATGTCTACAATAACTAATACAAATCACCGTCATTTTTAAGCGAAGGGAATGCAGTACATTATTCCATTGTGCACAGATGGTACACTCTAAGTGCACGGTATTGTTTAGTACCCTTAAAATGGACCTCGGGTACTCTATATCAAGTTTATATTAATCAGTCGATATCACGAACTAATATCTGTATTAAAATATAACGTTTTAACGTTCAAAATCTATCACATAAATAAAGTGTATGCATTGACATATAAAAACCCAAGAAGACGCACAGTCTCGAATAAAAGTAGCGCTCAGAACCGTCCGCATAAACTCCCCAAAATATATACGTGATTATAGTGATGATTTTCTTAATTCAACCTTACCTGAATGATTTAAAGTTGTTTTTACAAGGAAGCAAGCGACGCGAGACTATTTGAACTGAGTGCATAATTTTCAATTGCGTCCATATTTTATGCGGAGGTTTTTGAAACGTTGAGTGTACATCTTGAGTTTTTATATACATCAATGAGTGTATGCTATATAATATATCAATATTTATATTGGATATAAAACAATATTAATAGTAGTCTATTTTATTATGTTTTTAAGCTAACAAATTCATATCTTACACGACTAGCAACTGTGTACGACATCGTTAGTGTTAATTTATCTACATGTGCTTGTATATATAATGAAAATATAGCTTTTTTGAGGTTCAATCACGTCCTGCTGAACAAATAACGGCATAGAACTATGATTATTCTATGCAGCAGTTTTCATAGATGGTTCTAGGTTACTTATTTCTTTGGATCCCTTATCATTTTATAAGCGGGTGGGAATCCGCTAGTTGCAATATAAAATTTAATGAAATAGGTTTTTAGTAAAACGATTTTAATAATCGGATTAGTAATTACGGCGATTGTCATCAAGAAATATATTTACAAAGTTCATCACCGCTTTACATTAATCATGTAGATTTAATTGAAAGATAAATGACTATCGCTAAATGTATTTTTTTAATATATGTATCAAGATTTATTGTATATTCAATGTAGAATATTCAAGGTTTAAAAAGTATGATTTTACAAATTATAAAGTTCTTTGGTCCTTATACATAGATAAAACACGTCATTTAAATTATGGTGACATAATTTAATTCAATGAAGGCGTTTAATTAATACATTAATAACATAAGGTTTTATTTTTGGTCTTTGTTGATCTCTTTATTTTTATTCCATCTAAGACGCATGCGCTTTGCAACTGATCAGAAGTCTAAATTAAGAATCTATATAAATTGTAAATAGTATTTTATTGAGTCCATACATTTTCACAAACTTTACTCGTCCAATTCTCGTCAATTCTTAAATGTATGTTGTACAACTGACCTTTGACCATAACTAGTTCCTGGCTCCGGCTGGTTCTCGTCTGATGGGTAACAGTGTTGTGTATGTGGGGGCTGCCCTCCTTGCATATAAAAACCACCTAAGCCGACAGCTCCCAGCGGCGTTCTTCTGCCCGGCACAGACTGCGGTGGTGAATGTGACTCGCCCAAAGGCACACCGTCCCATGTTCTTCGCCCCTCCATTGTTAAATTATAATCAAATGAAAATTAAAACATCGTAACGACCGGTTATTTTTTTAAATACAGAACGTTTGTGTTTTGAACCGTTTGTAAAGAGAGTTTGGCGGCCAGTGGTGTGTAGAAGTGGTCCACAAATCGATCGGGATACGCAGCTGGGGTGCGCGCCCCTCTCATCTCCGCACTGTGCGGGGATGCGAATGTGATTCGCCGTCGTGTGTGTGACAAGCTCTTGATTCCTAAATGCATTTATAATACTTCTCAATTGATAATAAGGTCATTAGTATAATTCAAATCCACTGGAAAATACATTAATAAATTCTTAAGATATTATTCGCCTTCGAGTGTATTAAAGACTTTGTGTTTCCAAAGACCATTTATTACGAATCCATCTGTTTATTAAATTCAGTCGATAATAGGTAGCCTTAAATGGAGCATGGTTCAATGACACGTGATCGTGATCGTCAGTCTGGTACAGTCTGACTAATATAGCGACGAGAGTACGAATATACCACGTTGGTAAAGAAACTACGATTTTAACATTGTAGCCACAGCTTAATATTTTTGCGACTACTCGAGTCAGTTGATGAAGTGATAGAGTGTGGACGAGCCTATCTAATAGAAGTGGTATAATAAATGGACAATAATTAAAAATAAAAATTTAGACAATTTTTAGAAAAGTATGTTTGGTATTTTTGTTAGGATCTCAAGTATTTTGTGACTGCGAATGTATTCTGCGTTAGGATTGTTAAAGCCACTGACTTAGGACCTCAACGTCAGTAACAATAATAATTGATATTATTAGATAACAAGCCAATGCACGTGACTTGGTTCTTGTGAAATATTTTCATTGTCTCACGAGATCTATGTACTCTTTCTGAGTTAATTGTGTGATGTCTTTTTTATAATAATTTTGTTTATCGACTTTAGTTATATTTGTTACATTTTATTATTATTGATTAACCTCAATAGAAATGCGCAATGATATGACGCGTAAATCATACTCTGAAATATGGTCTACCTACTAGTAAACGTGTCGTTAAAATCGGTTTAGCCATCTCGAAGATTTGCTCGGACATATAACAGACTCTTCAATTTTATTTGTATGTATAGGTTGTTATTGTTATTATAAATAATATTATCTTTAAAGTAAGGTATGTATATAGGAATGGATGTACATACTCCTTTATACTAAAACAATTTGTATGACGAATTAAGAACTAGGTTAACCGAGTTCGAATGAATAACAGATAAAAACAACATTTATCATTTCCTACTGGATTTATTCTTCAATTAGATTACGAAGGCAATGTGTGAGATAACGTAATTACCCTATTTACACAACTCTTCCGAAACAAAATTACGGCAAAATACTAAATGGAGAGTTCAAAAAAATTATTTACTTGTCCTATTTTTTAAATTGTTTTCTTTAGCCGTCGTATTTAAAATGGAGTTCTAGTCTGGTAGTAAATCTAAGAACGAATAATTTTACGAGTGCTCTCAGTTTAAATATCTCATCGCTGACATATTTAATCGTTCATTTTTTGCTTCATCAATATGTCTTGTATGAAATATATTGTTAGTATTTGACTGACACGATATAATAATGTAAGAAAAAATTTCAAAGTCTTTTAGAAGATTTTAGAATGCTTCAAAACATTTAGTTCAAAATTAATTATTTTTATTGAATTTACTGACAGTTTTAGATGTACTCGTTCAAAGCATTTTTATTATACAATTCGTAATCGTTTGTCTTCGTATATAAAAGCGACAATGACTGACTGGTAGCATATTCAATAGAAGTAGGCTTAAAACCTGCAAAGCGCTTTTAGCGCTTTAGGAGAACAAGAACATTATCATGGTGGTAGGGCTTTTCTAATGTCAGCTTTGAATTGAAAATTTTTCATAAAGCGCTAGGTGTGTTTCAGCAGCTGCATTTGAGAGCCAGTACACTTCTACGTATAGTGTATTATCATCTTAGGGCCACACCATCGTTTAATAGTATCTACTTGTATTTGATCTACAGAATATATAGTAATACTCACTAGTCACACATTGCTGTGGGTATGTTTCATAGTTTGGAAAAGTAAAATATATACATAGCTAAATACAGTAAAACCTCGATAAGTAAAAACCTTTATAGATTAAAAACTTCAAACTTCAAAAAATAATCTGCTCCCTTCCTCTCAGAGCCTAAAACTTCTATTATTTAAAATACCCAAGCTCTATAACTTAAACTAATAATTTCAGTAGTAGCCCTCAGTTACATAAAGAAATGTATCGATGAGCTCTGTAACATAAACTGTCTGCCAATGAGTAATTTAGAATGAATGTACAAAACAAAAAGTTGCTCGAAATTGCATGTGTTTACAAGGTAAATTGTTAACACAAAAATTAACAACACTAACATACGCTGATAAATTAAAAGCGATAAAAGCGGTGAAAAGTGCATTAAAGCAAAAATGTTGCGGCTCAGTTTAGAATACACGAAAGTGCATTATCATTACATAGTATAAAACAAAGTCCCAAACAAAGTCCTCTACCGCGTCTGTCTGTCTGTCTGTTCGCGATAAACTCAAAAACTACTGAACGGATTTTCATGCGGTTTTCACCAGTGTATAAAGTGATTTATGAGGAACGTTTTAGTATATAATTTGTGAAAGATTTTTTATAATCAGGGCGGGACAACGTCTGCCGGGCCCGCTAGTCACTTATAATTAAAAAGAAGCTGAACTCTTAAAAAAACGAGAATCTGGAGAAAGTATTTTACGTAAAAGACGAAAAAATGCTGAATTCCATATTTTGGAGCAATGTTTATTTACATGGTTCAAACAGTGTCCAAAGCAAAACATCAGTGTTACAGACCCATAGTGAAAGAAAAAGTTGAAGAGTTCGCCAATTCGCTGAAAATCCATAATATTAAAGCTAGCAATGGCTGGTTAGAAAACTTCGAGAAAATGCATGATTTGCCTTCAATAAAGTGTGCGGCGAAAGTGCGAGTGTAACATAAACCCTCGATAAGTTAAAAACTCTATAGCTTTGAATATTTTGTGTATCCCTTGGATTTTAACTTATCAAGGTTCTACTGTAGTATAAACAGCATATTCGAATGCAGTGTTGTTTAAACATTTCAAAGCAATTAGACCTTTGAACAATGGAACATTCACATTTTTATTTATATACACCACTTTTACTAATATTATAAATGCGAATATATCCTGATCCAACCGATTATCATTAAATTTTGCATACGCATTGTCAGGTGTACCTAGTCTGTCTTCCTATTATGTAGGAAGGTGGCCGCCGGGAGGACCGTTGGGGCGGCTATTCGAGGTGATTAGCGTAGGACGATCCTTTGCCGCCCCAACAATACGGTCTATCGGTACACCGTGGGGTTTTAGTCCGTGGGAGTCGGACATAACCCACTCCCTCCCTCGGGAGGGTGGCGTATCCATAATGGATTTCACCATGTTAATAAAAAAAGGGGTAAAAAAGGCATATATATAAAGAATAGTGTAACGGTATAAAGAATATATCATTCAAGAAAAAGGTACTATTCCCGAGGCATAGATAAAACCTAGATTAACGCGAGCGAAGCCTTTTGCAAAAGCTACTAACTTTATAGTAAAAGCAATTGCTTCGCAGTAGGTTTATGGAGAAAAAGGGAAAATAAAAAACTTTATCGTACACGTAATTAATTTTTTATATTTTCAATGTAATCATTTAAAAATTATTTACAACTTAACCCAGTCAGTTCCGATCATTTAAGTCTTATAATAACTATTTACATTTCTCACAATCCTGATTTTTAACAAACATAAATAAATATATTTTCAATGTATACAAACAATATAGACTGCGCTGAATTGCAGAACATAATTTTATTAAAATCTTTGGTATAATTAATTTTAATATTCTTTCAATATCTTTCGGCGATATATAATAATTTATCGATTAAAAACATTTAGATAATCCAATAATTCCTGCAATTGTTAATTAGTATTCTGAACTATATCACTCCTCCTTGCCAAACATTCAAATGTCTTTTCACAGCCCTTATCCTATGACTAGAAAGTAGGTACCCAATGTATAATTTACATAAACGCTACACTATTGAAAGAACCAATATGAATAACAATTTTAAAAATTTATTTATATTACATGAACGACCTATAAACACGAAATACATTTGTAAAATTTTGAATCATCTCTTTATTTTAATACCATGTAAAAATGGAAAATTGATCAAAGTACGTATATTTATTTGAAATTATTCTAAATACAAAATGTATATTGAAATATAATATAATTCAAATAGGCATAACTATTAGGTAGACACATACATTTATTAAAAACGCGATCAGCGTGACTATTTCAATACTATTCATTGTTTCTGTAAATAGGCCTATATATAATAATTATATTTTGTATAATTTATATTTTGGAGACATTTTAATATAATATTGAAATGAGTATTCAATAACAGACATTGATATACAAAAACCCAAGATGCACACCTAACGTCTCACAGCCGGCACACAAAAATAAGTGCACAATTTTGGATTATGCACTCATTTCAAATAGTCCCGCGTCGCTCGCGTCCTTGTAAAAACAACTTTAAATTATTCAGGTAAGGTTGAATTTGTAAAATCATAAGTTTATGAAATAACTATTACCACGTATGTATATTGGGGAGTTTTTGCGGGACGGTTTTGAGCGCTACTTTTATACGAGACTGTGTCTTGGGATTTTATATGTCAATGATAACAGAGCTTATTTATAACAAAGTTCACTCAACATTTCAAACACACTTTCTTTGGCACGGCCGTATTTCAATACTTCAGGCATACTGTAGCAATATTATTGTCAAAATTTATTCAGATACAAAAGTTTTTTACTAAACACATCATCACTTGTGCACAAAGCAGACAAGCTAATATGCACGCACTTAACGACTAGGATATCAGATCTTTGGTTTTAGTCATATTTCTCGCTGTCACTTCAACGCATTCAATGTCTTCCGCAGTTACACCCGTAGATGGCTTCATAAATATATTTTATTTTTTGCCGTCACTAGTTGTTTTATCCATTTTCCTGGATTCGGTGATAATTTTGCTATCGTTCCAACAACGTGATAAATTGTTTGTGAAGTCAGCACTGGGTGATGGTGGCGGAAAGCTGAGGAGGTGCTGCGTAGCGGGTGGGAACCGGTAAGCAGGCGAGCCAGACGGCGCTGGCTAAACATCAGCGCGCTCGATGCGCGGGTGTTGTTGTCGGTCAGGGTGCGGCCACAGCGAGTGGGGGCCTCGCCGGAGCGGGCACACGGGGGCATGCTACCATAGACCCGCTACGATTCGCATGGTTGTTATTCGCCGCCCCACCTGAACAAAGAATACCATATTTAACATATTATGCAAAGAAACTCTAATATATTCAGGTAAATTATGCCAAAAATCACAGCAAATAATACTTTTTTTCCTGAATTGACGTAAGAATTTACATAATATGTGGGATTGTAGAGAAATATAAGAAATTGAATATTACTGATTTCAACACGAATGAAAACTATTTTTGTTTTAGTATCTTAAAACTAGTAATCAGTCGCGACTTCGGTCACGTTAATTTTTAAAATAAATTTCAATAACAATAAAAATAACCGATAGAATTAATGATTAATATTGTCTATTAAGGATATAATTTCAGATTCGGTTCAGTGGTTTCGGAGTTTATCTCCTAGAAATATACACATGAGTTGCAATGTTGGTATAGATAATCTATCTTATTTAAGCTATGAATTCGTAGTCAAATCAAAAAATCTAAAAAATTACCTATGAGTGAGCCAAGCATCTTAGTGACTGAGAATTTCCTCGTACGCTGTGGTGTTCGGACTTCTGCTAATAATCGGTCGACGCATCGGTAGAGATCGCCGGAGTTATCGGCGACACTTGCCTCACTGAACGAGGCACCGTGCGCCGCACTAACCGACTGACCCTCTTTTGTTGAAACCTGGAACAATGACATTAGGGTTTTACATTTAAATTATCCAATACTGTAAACCACTACTTTGAAATGTAACTTATTTAAAGTCATTTCCAGAAGAAGATATATTTCATTTGGGAACTACAAAAATATGAAAGCGGATAATTACATTATGAATTTGTATTTTCTCTGATTCTAATAAATTAATTTATCAAAGTGTTTTTTTCAAATATTCGATTCTACAATGTATATCATATGATGAACAGAATAGGCTTGGATTAATTAGAAATAGCAAATGCTAAGTTCTACGCGGTACAGGAGAATCACGCCCCAAACAAAATGTAAAATATATGTGGAACTCTGAGATAGGTGAGTTCAATCTCTTAGAGTCAAATTTAGAATATCCAAGTAACATTTGCTACAGGTCCTGCTCTAGCTTAGTTCATATATGAACAGGAAGATATCCTGAAAACGTATTTTATACTCGGGACATGGTTACTTTGTATTTTATCAACACACTTAATCTAAAATATGTAAAATTGAGCTTGGTAACAGACTCCATATAACACTTGTTATAACACTGTTACAAATTCAAAGTAAGCTTATTATTTATTCCCTCTTGAATTACAATAAGGTTACATATTAAACGGATCGGTGCTGATAATACATTGTTTCGACCTTATAAATGTTGCATATGGTTACTACCCTTGCTTGCAACTACGCACCGGTTAATTATTATCTTTTTTATAATAAAATAATACAGGACTGCCGTTGTGCGCATATTACTCAAAAGTTACTGGTTATAATTCATTCCTTGTTATTTTCTATATATATAGCTAAAAAAACAATTATCACGATATGTTCATTTAATGTAAAGTAATTAAAAATTTAAGAAACAGACATCTTTATATCTTGTATGTTTTGTATATAAAAGAACAACTGGTTTACGGAAAAATAACGGACTTTCGCGCAAACTTTCATCCCGTTTTCACCGCCTAGGTAGTTCAATTTTCAAAAGTTCTTAGTGCTCCCATACAGTTAGTTATTCTTGTGTATTCATGTTATGAAGTTAATAAACCAATTAGGATACAGATTTATTTTCCGAAATACAATATATATTTTTAATGAGGGAAATAAATGGAATCACATTTTTCGAGTTATGTATATTCGAAATAAGTAATGTTCAAAATTACCATTTATAATTAATGAAGTATCAATAACATGTCGAAGAAATATCTCGTAATTGCAAACCATTATTATATTTTTAAGGTATATTAATGTAGAAATGAATATGTTTCCCTTGTGTAACGTGATTTTATTTAATGTATGAAACCTTCAACACGTCTGATGTTAAAAAGTATTCTATTGAAATCTTCATTCGTTTTTTAGATCTTCTGAGTGTTTATAGAATACGTGGTATTGTAGGAATGTAATATAGTTTAGACCTACCCTATCTCCTTTTCTATACCATTGACACAACTATTTGATACGAGACAGACACTTCATGGTCTAGACATTGTTGGGCGAACTATTATGTGACTAGTCTGTATAAATAATTATGTAGTTCGGTGGGATATGACAAGCATTGCGAATAGAAACTGCTCGCTCGCACCTTTGTTCCCATAGACAATGTCGAAACTTTGATGTCGCTTCACGCTTCTATTGTTTATGAAGCTATCACTACATGGAATACAGACATCATTGTTGTTATCTATATTTACTAAACAAACCACCGTATATGTAGATGTTATACTAGAAATATCTATATATATCAGAAGGTTAATCATTAAGTACTATATGTTCTGGAACGAAGTTCTTTGCCGCGGCATGCGATGGCAGTAGAGTGGTAAAAATCGTCACGTAAGGAAAAAGCGTTATACCCTCTCCATACGAATTTTTCTCTTTCTGTTCATTTCTATTGAATACGAGTGTGTGTGTGTGCGTACGAGTTTCGAAAGTCAAACAGAGAAACATCGTGCACTGCTGGTTGTATAACATTAAAACTGGACGCATGAATTTTTATGTAATTTATAAGTTACTATTTTATATGTAATTTTTAATAAAATCCTAATACTTTTTAATTTGACGCATTTCTTTACCTTATTTGCATTGTTTGATACGTTTATTAAAATTTCCTTCTCTGAAAAATCTAGGATTCGTGTCATATCTATACAAATATTATAAAGCTCAAGAGAATATTTATCTTCGAACGCTGTAATATTTGTCTAATCTAACTCTAAGTTAGTTTTAAATAAATCAATATTAAAAAAAATAATAGCCTTACTTCTGTGTCAGTGAGTTACATTATAAAGTGTAATTGTATTAAATGTTATTGACAGATTTCTTCAGTATACATTGTGTAGTTATATCGACCGAAAAACAAAGTTCTAAATTAAAATGTACTATTATTTGCTATATATATATTATTAGTAACTATTATTTAAGTTTAATAACATCACATTATTTGTAGCGGAATTATTACATGAATCATTTTTCAAACCCGTAAACATTATAACAAACAAACTTTTTAAGTAAACATAAATCCGAACCAATAAATACGCATTATTTCAGCCCGCCTTTACAGTTATTACCTATAAGTCAAGATTAAATTCAAACAAAGGTATTGAACTGGTATTACACATAAGCAATCATTAATAATCATGGCTCTGGTTACGTAAATCGACATTATAAATGTTTACAACCAATACCTAATTTGAAATTTGTGACAGCTAGCGGAGTGTTTTTTCAAGAGGATCTACTGGGAACAAAAATCACAAAAATTTAATACGAATTTAAGTTGAATTATACCTTTATAAATATAATTTCAAGGAGAATTTTAATAATCCCTCCATATTTGAAATCGTAAGGAACATTCCTTGTCTGCTTAATTTAAATTCTATTGTATAGAATCAACCTAATTTTAGAAATTCCAAATTCAGTATTATTAAAATTTGAATCTCGTCAAGATTGTCGTTGAAGGGCAATACTACATTTGATACTGTTAAAGGGTTTATTATTACATTCAACAATTCATTTGAGAGTTTCAAGAAGTTTAGTAATTTCATATTTGAATTACATAACTTCGGATCTAACTTTCTTTTATCTGGTTCGTATAATTTAAAGCCATTTGGAATTAAATTTGTGGAATAAAAGCCTACCCGTTGAAACTACCATTTTGTACTTCACAAATGTATAAAACCTATAATTTGTGGCATAAGTTTAGACGGTAAAACCAGGTGTACCTAAATTCATCTATTAAAAGTACTGGGGTGGTATTTCAATGTAATTAATAATAATAACATTCTGCGAGTGTTCCATTGCTGGGCCAATACGATCAAAGAAAAGCGAGGGCTTAACTATTACGCTAGCCTACGACGAGTTGGCGATTTCAAATGCTGAAAAAACTGAAGATCATTCATGTTTCTACGCGGTGTTTTCCTTCACCATCATCCGATTTAATTATTTACGAATTCTGAAAATTCTAAATATTCAAAATACATTGCTTACTTGTCTCAAATGATCCAAGTCCGTTTTGTTTCCTAATAGCGTCAGAGGCATTGCTGTAGTTGTGCTGGGAGGTCCATGAGCTGGGCTTCCATTAGCTGGCGCTCTCTTCAATATGCTTAATACTTCAGTGGCGTATTCGAAACTACTTCTGTCTGTAACCGCGTATACGAGTAAACAGGCGTCTGCCCATTGTATCTGCAACAACAAAATTGGAAAACTTAATAAGGATATCAACCCTTATTAAATGAAAGGTACTTGATATAATATTAACCAATCTTACAAATCCTTAATAAATACGAATATGTCTTTGTTTATTTGTTTGTACGCTCTAACACTTTAACTACTCAACCGATTATTATATTTTATGACACGGGGTACCGTTTATCCAGAAAAAAATACTTAAATTACTGTTCCCGGGGGATAGGTTAATTCTATATTAAAACGAGTATACGGCTATAATAAAGCACTAAATACAAAAGCAAGCAAAAGTTAGTTATGTATAAATGTTTAAGTGACATGTGAAGATTTTTTAAAATCTGTATATACGAGTAACTAATTACACAAAAAATAAAAAAATAAATGTTTATTTCAATTCATTATTTTCGCTATTAATAAATTCTATATGAATTCTAGTAAAACCTTCTTTACAAGTGATGACATTCAGCAGTTCGTTATGACGTTAAAAATATTCATTCCTGTGGTACTCAAATTTTGTTAGGTTTTAATATTGTTACTCCATAAAGTGCTGAATTTCGATAAGGATTACTAAAAACAGAATAAACCGGCAATATAGAACGAAATATAATGCATCCGTTTAAAGAGACTAGACGAAGAAGAATGTATGCGATTAATTACAGCGTCGGAGCCAACATTCCCGCTTAAAATTAGCTGTTGAAGAGATTCACGGGCGCTCCCACGCGACGCCGCGCGCGCTCTCCACGTCCGCCTCGTGAATCTCTTTTGAACTTTTCATTCATACCGAGACATGAAATATAGTTACATTTTGTGATTTCGTAACGTTCAAAAGTTAATTTAGGCAACCCGACGTTCTATTCTTTTATTCATTACAAATATTCTGCAACAAGTAATCGGTCTCCCAATTTTTACGCAAAACTTTTAAAGTGGGCGATCAGAAACGAGTATTTATAGGTTATTTATGTAAGTATTCCTGCTTTTACAATGGAGGTAGGAATTTTGTGGTTTCCGTTATCGGTTTCTCTACAAAATATTATATGTGTTAATTATTTCTGTCTATCGACATATAATTATGACGAACAGGATATTACTAGACCAACAGTCTCAGGCAAAGTTCCAAACCGTATACGTAGAACAATTTATTTATACATCTCATGAATAGAAATGGTAAGAATAAACATCGGAGAATATCTTTTTAAAATGCTATTTAGCATGTATTGGGTATTCTAAAAACTTTTATACGTATATGTCATACAACATATCTATATCTATGGTATCTATATATGATAGATGTGCTTATCTATTTCATCGTTTTTTGTATATGCAATGTCTAAGCCTTTTTCAGTTTATTAAAAATATCTATGAGAGGCGCTTCTATTCTAATATAAGTCTATGATATAATCGTTATTGAAATATGGACCATACATAATATCAACATTTATTCTAAATGTATGGACCCAATGGAATAATCATTTATTTCTCACTTCTTAATGTTTATTACTTCTTATATCGGCCACCAAGAACTTTACGGCTGATTTCTTAACATGAATTTGTATACGACTTATATCTTTATACTAAACTAGTGACCACACTCGACTTCGTGTAAATATAATAAATGTGTGTTTCCTTAAACCAGTTCCTGGAACTTATTTAGTCTTCTTTGTTCTTTATCTACTACAAAATATCTATTTGAAAAGAAATGGTGATTGAAGAACCTTATATCACACGTTGAACTAATATGAACTATAAGGCTGATGTGAATTATTATGATAAATTTTCGATTTCAACGATGTACACACACACCTCTTTACATATTTTTCTTAAAGAATTCCAATATATCTAATATCGCGAAAATATTGCAGTGTTTAGTAACTGCTATTAATAATTTCATCTGTAAATACAATGAGTCATACAACTACTCGGGTCACTGGAACAATTTCATGCTTCTAACATTATATTTCGGGCGATTAACCTAGTTGTAACAACGTAAAACGGGTTCAGTACATCGGTAATCTTGTACACGGAAAGATTCTAATGGCAGCTTAGTTATTCGCGTAAGAAATTCGATATATGAATATTTAAAAAAAATGGGTACTTTGTCTATTCAAGTCGTGAATTAAAAATGGAACGTTACTTTGTAGGGCGCTCACAGAAATAGTTTCCACAGTCAGGAAGTTAAAACACGTTCCAATATATTTCGGTCTTATCATAAAATTCTCATAAAATGTAACGTTAAATTAAAATTTCAACAGCACAATCTCGTGTAAAATCACAACCTTGGCTGTTATCTTCATGAAACTTGAAGCATCCTTAATCTTCTAGTGATTTAGTTGGTTTCGTATTTATAGAAACTAAAGGTCGGACATCGTTTGTTTATTTTATGTTTTCAAAGGGAAGATAAAGTTTATCTTCTACGCAAGGAGCAAAGTTCTTGTTAATTGCACATTAATGTTTAGAATGATATCACTGTAATATTATTTCAAGTCTCCTGGAATAGCCCTGTACCTATAATCCTGAAGGTCAGACTATAAGTTGTTTACTGCGAGTATTCTATTTTAGGTTATTTATAAAAATATTAAAATACTTTATTAAAAGATGTGTACCTGTTCAGTTGGAAATTTATCTGAATTTGATCCGGAGACGTCTATGACTTCTAATTCTACTGGTGTCCCATTTATTGGCACTGTCTGTCTATAAAGTAAATCTGCAACGAGAATTTAGAAATCGTAAATAGACGTAAATTAATCTTAATATTAATTAATGCATACTTTATTTAATTTTATACTGACCTGTGTTTGAATGATATTCTCCGATATATCTTCTGGTTAGGTAACGAACGATAAGAGCTGTAACAATAACAAATATACAATTATTTTATAATGGCCGTATAGTGGATAAAAAGTGTAATAGTAAAAAAAAAGAATTACCATTTGTTTGTCACATTAATTAGTTATACAAAATACATAGAAAAATAATATAAGAACAACTAGAATTATCAATAAAGAAAAACGAAAGCAAAGCTTCTCTCTTTCGTAAATCAGAAGTCAAATATTAAATCTCTTCACGATACAGGCGAATCGAATAACATGTTTATTGTTCAAATCAATCAAATCGTTTATGATAGAAACATGCCAAAGAAAGTATCTGGGCAAACTGTCTTTTAGCATACAGGTAAAATAAAGCCAAAACTGAATGTGTGACAGAATGTTGGTGTACTAAACATGCCCCAAGCCAAGTTTTGATTACAGAGCGTTAGTATCACTGATTTTCTATATATTTTAAAACAGTTTTTTTTGTTGTGTAAAGTCCGGAATCTTTAATTCTTAACGAGTTTTATTTTATTGATAATTTTTCAATCAATTTGTATTACATTTTACTCCGATATCTAAACGTTAACGTAAGTGATACAAGTTCGCGAAAGTAGATTGACTGCTGTTATTTCATTTTTAAACATACCGAATGAGTGTTGTATCATTACTTGAAATGAGTTTACGGTATTGGTTATTAAATCTGTATTTCATTCTCCAATCGAAACACAAGATCTTCGTCTTGGTGGATTAATTACTTAATTAATCAATCGTTATCAAATTCAAAGAAAATAGCAAACATATAATCAATTATTATAATTTCAAGATTGATATTTAGGATTATAGTAAACATTGTAATGTATCTAGTGATTGCATCGAAATACATCACCAGTTTCTGTTTAATAAACAACTTTCAACAAGCGGTAATTTTTTAAATATATACATGTATATGAAATTGTATTGTTTGCGTGCGTTAAACTTCAAAACTACTGAACTGATTATCACGATACTTTTACTAGGGGATAGAAGTTTATATAGTGATAAATAGTAATCAGAAATTACAACTAGAAGAATAAAATAAAGACTACAATTAATTAAAATAAAAGAAATTGTTGCCATGAAACAGTAAGACCGTTTTTATGACAATGAAAATACGAGCAATAAACAGTATTTTTGTTAACTTGTAATTAGATAATTATAGCTATACCATTATATTATATCTATACTATTGTATTTTTAACTGAGGAAATCATTGCAAGCTGAGGAAAAATAGTGCAGGGTAAACGATATCTTAAATCATGCAAATAGCGAAAGTTTTGCATCAAGTTTATAAAATTTCTTAAATATAAAATCCATCAAACCGTGACAGACACTTTGAGCATTTAGGTCACGAGGTAGGATTAACAGGCAGATCTGGGATTATAAATGTTTTTTTGTTAATTTATTCACATGCTCGCTCTAGAAACGTGGAGCGATGAGTAACGTCTTTTTACGTGTATTTGTTTTTTTAGTACTCACCAGATTTGCCTACTCTTGAACTGCCTATGACAGCTATGCGCACGCGCGATGGAGTGGTGCGTTCGTCTCTCATCTCTGCCAAATGGTTATTAAATAATCTGAAACAAGATAAATTACATTTATGGGTTGCTTTGAAAAACACTTATCGATTTTTTTTTCTGCCATTTTAAATTATTGCCACTAAAAAGTAGCTGCGTAGTAGAATATCAAGTATCGGTTTGTGGTTTACCGCTTGTAAAATGGAGAATGTTTTGAAAAACTTTTTAATATGGTGCCCTCATCACCAATCCAAACTCGCACGCACCTAACGCCGCTGGCGGCCTTTTCATCCGCAAATCCTAAAACCTTTAAAAATGGCGACTATCGTAAGATTATCTAAACCTTTCGTTACGTGTACGATAGCGTTGTGGATTGGGTTACCCATCACGGCTTTCCCTCAGAGCTATGGTGTAGGACCCTTCAAAAAGATATTGAAACACCTTCTTCCAAGTAGGCAACACAACAATTTGTAATCTATAGGTGCCGGTAACTATTTGCCATTAGGTGGGATGTCTGCTTGTTTGCTGCCCTTTGGCATAAAACATTATATTCGACTGCATTGCGATCTCCATATAGTATGCGTTTAACATCTGCTATACCTATGCCCTAAATTCATCGCGTTCAGGGATCAACCGATGGATATTAGTAACAAGCGTGGTAAGTAAACAAGGAACTGTAGTCGATTGGATCACGATCACGTGGTGATAATTCAGATACAGTAACCCTATTATAGTCTGTCGCGCTTCGGGTTCAGCCTACCTAGTAGCCGAGAGGCTTATCGGTTGGCAGGAGATCAAAACCCGACGATGAGTTACCAATCTCTCGCTGGTCGCTGTTTTTTTTTATTGCACTGTGCTTATTAAAATTGAACGGGGTTCTCATGCTCAACAGTAAGCTTTTATAATGAATTAAGTATGCATTGCACAGCATTCGTGCGATCTACTATTGCTACTCATGAACACGTACTAGCACTCTATTTTGCATCACCTTGCATTGTATATTTCTGTTCCCTGTGATGATCATTTACGTTACTGTATTGATGTACATTTAAGCTAACGTTTTTATTTCTACTACTTATATAGTCATGTAATATTTTTGTTAAGCCACCGACTACACGTTCGTGCATTACTATGACTCCGAATTGTAAGTCAGCGCTGCGACGTTATTTAATTTTACTGCAACAGTGCAGGTGAATGCTTATGAATGCATAGTTATGTTTTATTTTTTAATTTCCCTTATAACCTCGATTTGTTCCAAAATTAAAAACTTTTTCTTCATTTTTTATTCTTATAATCAGACACGGCGCTGTCAATGTCCCGTACCATAAACAGCTTATAGATTGTTATTTAGCTTAATTATACAGTTTCTGCTAAAAATGTTGGCCATTATAACATTACCTCGAACTAATGGCCCATAAACGTTAATTAAAGTCATTATGCCCCTCTGTTAAATTGTTTAATACACCCCATACGAGTCCCAGCATTTTATATAGACCGTTACATGTATTAGGTCAAAATATTAAGGTTATTAACCTACAAAATAGAACAAGGGCGCTTCTAAATTTTTATAACTATGAGTTGTATCTTTAAGTGTTATATTTTTTTCTCAATATATTATTTGTATTTATTTTTTATTTCTAATTATACTAAATTACAATCTGAGAAAATGATATCTATGATATCATAAATGTGAAAAGGATGTTACGCGATACAGTTCATTTCAGTATGAGAAAAAACCATGTAATTATATTCGATTTACGTAAGAAAGATGTCGACTCCTCTGCTTGATAATTTTTTAAATAATATTTCATAATAATTCATCTGTAAACATCGTATATAAAAACATTGGCGATTCAGTTCCATTAATAATGAGCCGCAGCTTCGAATCACGTTACCACAGCTAATCACGTCACTCTAATCAGATACGTCACCAGCGAACTATTCCAGTAGTATTTTATGAACAATATATATAATATATATGCGTGTGTAATTCTATATTTCTGTATGTATAATTAGTGTGAATAGTTGTTTTTTTTTATATTTTGAATGATGATGTCTGTGGTTGTTTGTCAAATTCTCTTATTAGATCGTGTCGTAGACATTATACAGTCTCACGCGGTGGTTTAAAAGTATTATTGCGGTGTTTTTATTGAATTGAAATTTATTATGGGAGCGCTTCGAAATTCAGATCAGCGATTTTCTTGTGTGATGAAAAGTGGTGGGGATAAACACTATGTCGAGTATTGTTCAAAACATCGGTGATCGGACGAGAACGTTAAGAGAAAGTTACGTAACGTCTGGCGCGGTTAGTACTTGGATGAGTGACGTTGTTATTTGTTGTATTTTTTAATTAAATTGTTTCCGTGTAATACAAAAGTTTCAGTTCTATCGTGCGTCTGTTCGACACGCCGTATTTTTAAAATACTTTTATACTGACTAGCGGGCCCGGCGGGCGATGTTCCGCCCTGATAATAAAAAAAACCTTGACAAATTATATACCAAAACGTTCCTCACGAATTACTTTATCCACTGGTGAAAACAGCATAAAGATCCGTTCAGTAGTTTTTGAGTTTATCGCGAACAGACAGCTAGACAGACGCGGTAGGGGACTTTGTTTTATACTATGTAATGATAATTTTGTAATGTATTTCGGAAACAACTACGCACAGGTATTTTTACAATCCAAAAATATATTCAGTTGTTACTTTTTTCAATGTTAAGACGGTAATTTTTTGCAAATTGAAATCGTTCCAAAATAGAAAAAAAGACATTCATCTCTGACGCCTACTTTAGCACTACACTAATGTCGGTATAGCAATGAATAAAATACTAAAATTGGTATATTCACATAAATGCAATATATTGTATAGTATGAGGCAGTCAATATTTATACTTTGCATCAGTCTGTCTGCGTCAGCGCTCGCTGAACGGTTGAATAACCTACAAAAAAAAAACAATGAATAACAAATACTACAAGTTGACATTTTGACAATTAGCGTTTTGTTATATAATATTTATGTGGTAAACTCACGTTAGCCTTTTCACTCTTTTTCATTAATGTGTCAACGACGTCGGTATATTGAAATGTAATTGCTATATATATGTGATTCTCGCCAATCGTTTTGACTGATCTGAGTATAAGTAAGTTTGGGCTTGCTCGTAACATAGTCCTGAGTTTAATAAAAACAAATTTAAAACATTATTATAAGAATCAAGAATCCGCAGATATTTATCCGTAACTTATGCGTCTTTATACCTAATTTTGTTTTCTGCGTAATTATATACTCAGCGGTAAAAAAATTTGGCGCGGACTGTAGTACCTACTCGTTTTTCATTTCGAACAAAATAATTGGTTACACCGGTCGCGTTTTATGTTTTCTATTTGTGTTTGTAACAGGAAGTGTATTTTTTTTATTCTTCTATAAAATATTAGTTAAAATTAAGAAAGTAAAATAAAAAAGAAGAGAAAAAAATGTCTTTATTTCATTGAACATTTATTTCAAGATTGTAGAAAGTTATGTTGTTAAAATGTTCTTGTTTAGCTTTTAGCTAACACTTATTTATCGCCATAGAAAACTCGGAAGAAGTCACTGTAAATACTAAAAACAATCCATTTATAAATACTTATATTATGTGACCGTTATTTGAATACACGTGGCGCGTAAACGTAAACAAGGAAGAGCATTGGGAAAGTTTTAAACATTTTATTTCTTACTTTGTTGATAAACAGATTATAGTGAATAAGCGATAGGCCGCAAATGTCCTCATTTTTTTTTATAAACAAACCTCAGAATTTGGATTCCAAATTTGTCGAAAATTATGAGTCGTCAACAAACACGTAATTATATTCGCATAATTATATTTGAAACTTATTCAAGATTTACAAAGAGTGAGTTATCAACATAATTTTTTAAACAGAATTTTATAACTCACTCTTATTTGTAACTCTCTTTCTTATTGTTATTATAAACAAAATAACAACGCATTCCTGATATATGTCTTGACCTACTTTATCCTTTAATATTTATTTTGTTATTCAAACTTTATTACTGTGGAAATATTTTGATAGAGGTGTCGACTGGGCGTTTGTTATACATTAAAATATTTAGTACCTAGTCAAGTATATGATAATTGCAGCAGGGAGAAACTAAATTCAATTTGTGTTAGTCGCAATTTTAAAATATGATCATTAAAAAAAAAGATAAAACCACTAGTAAGTGTGTGGTAAATATATCAGCAAACGCTATGCAAACGTGTGCAGGACATAAATGTAAATGTTTGCACTCAGATTAATAAACATTTCTTAAAAAGAGTAGATATAATTTTCAATGCACCGAACATCTTGGCATAGTGAACTACAGTTGCCGCCTAAATCATTTACGGCGACAACGATGCGACGCCATTTTTTATTTATGTTTGGCGCCAAATAATATCATTCGGTCGCGACCGGTCGCCAGGCTTGATCGAGCGCTGCCAAAAGAAATGTCCGCATTTAAAATTCATTTTTCCTCATGACGTTAGTAATTTAAACTTAAAAGTTATATAAATGTTTCATGTTCAGGATGTGACGTTAATTCTATACTAAAAATGGAATAATAAAATAACAACGTATTTTATTACAATTGCGCTTGAAAATGATACAGGTGCTGTCTCTTCCACGCTCCGTGCATTCCTATAATACTTATTATACTCTTTGGCGTAAATGTATTTAATTTTAAATGTTATACTCTGTGTTCAAGTCACGTGGCTGCTACGTTTGAAGTGTTGAAAAAACTAATTTTTTTGTAAACACCTTGTTCAATCACATACAGATGTATTAACTGTTGACCGCTATGTACAAAACATTGATGTTCGGTGCAATTTTTTTCCAGTTCTTTTTTTATATTATTCTTCAATCAACAATAACTAGATAACGGGTCGGCGCGAAAAATATGTCTCGGTAAATAACAGCTCACTTGAAATGTGAGCTTTTATTTTGTTTAGTTCGTTTGAAATACAGCCAATGTAAGCACGTTTCACATGCCACAGTGTATTTAAAAGATGCAAAAATAATACCCGAAAAAGCAATTTAACGGCCGGAGTATCTTACTTTCACTAAATACATCTTGAATAAGTTATATTTTAAGCTTTAAACTAACAAATAATATTAAATTTTGAACAAAATTACCGATTTTAAACCTGTGGTACAAATGTTTGGCCTAGGCTCTCCAACCACGCACAAACACGCACAATAACGGGAAAACGTCCTTTATCCATTACGTGTTAAGGTTGAATTCACACTAAATGTTGTTTATGTTGTCTATTTATTTGTGAGGGGAGTAATTTATTGCTTTGCTCGTTTTATCGTAAGTATTAGATAATATTTTGAACATTTGTGACTTTATTACTAGCTGTCATGGTTGTAATTAGGTTGAACTTAAAACTGTTTTCAAACTTTTTTTCTCCCTTTCTTAGTAAACAAATAGCTACACATAAGTATATATTTACGCGGACAGCTTTTAGCTTCGATTTTGTACGTGACCCTTTATCTAGTTATTGTTGATCGAAGATATTACTGCATATTCGATAGAGATTGGTACGATTTATTTATATTTTGTCCAGTATTATTTTATCGCAATGATAATCAAAATCGTACTTGTTCAGCAACTCCATTTGATACTGATTTTCATTTTGAAAGTTATTAAATTCTGTGTAACTTATAATTTAATTAATAGATGTATATATAATCTTATCTTCTAACGCCGAGAACATGTTTTTTGCAATATTTTACACCATCCTACTCACGTATTTAACCTACGCTGAAGATAGTTTATGCGAAAACACAAACAACAAACTTACATATAAACGTTTAATGAACTTTGCTATAATAAATAACCACCAAATGACGAGGTTTTACAATAATTGTAAATGTACTTCGATTTCCTAAATAAACTTGGCAAAGATAAAAGATTACTAATATTTATATCTGTGAAAGTACGAGAAAGGTGGGCGACGTAGTAGATGCAAACAAAACATTATTATTGTAGTGGGAGCTAAACTTGTCGTGGGTGGATTCCCTTAGTAGCTATCACAAACCTTTGTCGCGACAAACGGTGGGTCGTATCGTAATTAAGATTGGTGAATCTATTTGTCACGGAGATTAGTACTTTAGGATCTAAAGCACTGGCTGAGATAATAATAGTTATGATATAAACACGAGTCTTTTTTAAATTATTGTAATCTAATTAGATATATCTTGAGATTCGTTTTCTTTTGGTGTTTGTGATATCTATATCCTACGTTATTTTAGATATTTATGGCTAAAATATGAAATCAGATGCAGTTTAAACGTGACATCAGCTGGAGAAAGAAGAACGTACGTATGATTCTATTTTTAAAATTATGTTTACAGTTTCATGTCAGTTCATAATGATTTAGGTTGAAACAATAAGAGGTTATTACAGTCTTCGTCAATCTTTTTGGCCGCTCTGAATATAGCCGTAATTCGGAGAGAAATCTAAAATTGTTATTTATTTATCATTAAGTAATCTTTATATTATACATATAATATAATACGTATTTAGGTATATCTAAGTTTGCGTTCTGTGCAACTATGTTCAGAGCGGTCAAAAAGCTTGGCGTGGACTGTAACTATTCTGTTAATAGCCATGTTTTTGTTATTTCAGAATACTTTGAACTTATGTAAGCTACATTGTATGAACATTTATATTTAGAACTTGCCAAAATTTCCCCTGTTATGGTGTTGACAAAGCTTATAAAGTATTACTACATTAGAAGGTTCCCAAATCCTCAGGAGAGTAGGTTAAAGGACAGGACCTTGAAAGGAAATCGTCGATTCAGAGCTGATCGTTTCCCGTTACAGTATCCAAGGTTGACTGCCGGGAACCTTGGACCTTGAATCACGTGTTGACACTGGCAGTGATTGAAGGTTGACATCCTTACGTCGAATCGTGTGTCCTTGTAACAAATGCTGGAATTATATATTTCGTTGGCATTGTTATCTCATCAAGCTATTTCTTTTATGTTATTAAGGCCACTATATTAAGAAATCATAGAAATGTATATATGAAATTGACATTCACTTTGCTAAATGGTTTGAGTACTGCTGTAGGTAAACAAAATGTAGTTGATGTACAATTTTGAACCAGTGAGTCTAGAACTACTCATGTTTACACAGAATTCACTAATTTAACGTAAGTGTACAATGAAGAAGGATTTTTTAGAGTACATTTCCTTAGAGAGCTAATAAGTGATTAAAAATAGAATGGACTTCTGCGATGTTGCCGATGAGAAATCCCACCAAGCATGCAGCTAGTTTTAAATGAATCTTGATTTAATATATTGAAATTGGTATACCTAAAACCCACATACCTAACAATGATCTATGAAAATCTTATTTACAATTCATACAGTTTGCATTACCGGCAAAAATAACAAGCAACACGGCAATAAACCTAGTAAACGAGTTCTTAAGCCTAAATACCACGATTCATGGTTGAAACTATTTGTTTTCTCTTAACAATTTTGGAAGATTTGATGATACAAAATCAACGATTGGAATGGAAACGTTAATTAAATTCTACATAAGATTACTCATAAATTAATCCTGGCATCACGTAATATTTTGCTTGAAAATCGTATAAGTAGTAGGAGGCATTATGTCATGACTTATTTCCACTATTCCAAACGTTAAAAGGGCACGTTTACAAAACGCACAAGACACTTTGCGTTTTATTATCTACGTTGGTTTTCTTAATAAGACAGTTTACGCAAATGATTTTTACAGCGTGAAAAATTATAACTTCGCTGATTGAATGTTTTTTTGTTAGAGGCAACGAAAATTAGAGCACATAAATTATCTTAATTTTACGACTCATTTTTTCAAATATTTATCCTTTTAGTCAAAACATTGTTGAAATGTAGGTTTCGTTTACGGGCGTCATTTATAGAAATGTACGGAGGCCTTTTTTATTATCATTCGTTTGTTCTTCTTTCTGTATTACATGACTGAGAATTTTATAACTATTTATCTTATAATTTAATAACACTGATTTTGTCTACTTCGATATCATAACATTATCAAAATTCAAAAATAAATAGTACGTCAGCTGTATGTGTATTATTATTTATAATTACTTTATCTAATCTAATATGGCTATATTTTAAGACGCAGTTTTGTATATTATCTAGAAATTATCAACATAATGACTACTATTTAACACAGCAATTAATGAATTATATTATCAGGGATGGGTTAAGCTAGCAGCAGAGCATGTAGCAAATGATACTAGAATCTCCTAGGTTTTATCGAATATACAATATATAATATAATATTTCGAAATAATATTAGACAAATATAAAAAATGATCTGATGTTAAGTGATCATCGCCGTCCATAGACACTAGCAACATCAGGGGAGTCGCAAGTGCTTTGCCAGCCTGTGGTTGAGGATGGGGAGGTGAGCTTCCGGCGCTCTCACTGACCGAACGAAACGCAACAATGCAAGCACTGTTACTTCACTTCAGTGTTTCTTTGGGTCGGGTGGTAGTACTCCGGGCGAGCCGACACATTCATGCTGAAACCAGTAATAGTTTCAGCGTGGCTCTACCACCTACAAAACCACACCAAAACAACGTACACATTCAGCGAGAACAATGAATTGCGGAGTCCTTAGTATTTCACAGCTTTTGAGATATGATTAACCTGGCTCTGGGTATTATGCTAATATGAATCTTTATATTTCAATATGTTTGTGATACTATTGAATATATTTTATTTATAGACATAAAACATTTTGTTGTTAGAGTACATAAACTGAAGTTATTGAACCATTACTTTTGTCGTTAATTATAAATAGCAATTAAAGTTAATTATTTGAGTAAAAGAATTAATCTTTGAAGTAAATTACGTTCATCTGTAAAGGTTTTATACTGCAATAATTAATTCGTACGGGTAAATAACTGTTTCAAATTTTATTCATTCCTAAATGAGGGCGGTGACTTGAGTCTTTGATCGGTACATTAACAGTTTATTGCGGACTGAAAGGTTTTGATCGCTGTTTAATGTAAGGGGCGAATAATGTAAACAACCGTTTATTTCCTTCAGGTAGAGACTATAAAAAGCTTAGATTTATTTTTGAAGCGTCCCATTCAGTAAACTAATTCAATGAAAGATTTCTCAAGAGTATTATAAAAGTTTTTATCAATTTACTTTACTTATAATAAAGTTCAAATAAAGTGGTTTGGTAATATAATTTAGAATTAATGGTTGACTGTGACTACTTGTTATGCAAGAAGTGTTCCTATTTTGTCAACTAAAGATTAGAATATTGACTGAAGAAACTAAATATTGTATATTTTTCTACTAATTAAACGTTTATATTAAGTACAGGTAAATTGTCGAGGGCTCTATGACCAAAGCTTGTCCTGCATCATGAACGGATTACCTGTATTGATAATAACTGGGACCTAAGATTTATTTCTTTTCTTTACTATATTCGAACTGATTAAAACATTTGATTTTTTTTTGTATTTATTATTTAAAAGTGTGGTGAATTCTATATTAAATTCTATTGGTCTTTATAAACATATGATTCGTTTACTTTCGCTTTTAAAATTTCTGAACTTCAAATGTACAAGGTCTAATGTCGTTCTAGCTTAAGGTCTTATTTTTCTATGGCATAGATGTAGTAAATTCGGCCAGTAACGAATTTGACTTCTTTATTAAGCACTAGACAGACGACTTCATCTGCGTTATTATCTTAACAATATATTTTATAAACAGAAGAAAGAATACAAAAGGAAATTAAAGAAAAAACTTTTTTTATACCATTGGTGGCAAACTAACATACGGGTCATCTGGTGGTAAGTGATCACCGCCGTTCATGGGCACATGTGACACGAGGAGAAATACATGCGTTGCTTAGTAAACGTTTTTAGTAAATTTTGCTTACAAAAATTGTAGTCTCAATTGACTGAAACCTATTCAGTAGTTTTTGTGTGATACGCACACAACTTCAGAACTCTATTTATTTTATTGAAATAAGAAGATTATTTATATAATTATGTATAAATATTAGGTTATTTCGCGTACGATAATACTCCGGAAATATTTTGTATCAGGGAAAATTACGTTATAAAATTGCTAGTACACTGTATACTGTAGTAACTATAATGTCCGAAACCGACGTGTACTTGACCTGATAGTATATTTTTCACGGCTGAAACTGTGTTTCGACGTGGAGCGGCGTCGGCATCGGTATGGAATACTTACGAAACCTTTGTTATTATACATACAGAGTTAAAAACGAAAATGTTACAAACGTGTTTACGTTTCGTCCTTTGAATTTATTAATTTATCGACAGGTGGTGTTTAACTGAGCAGTAATTAATTGTAAGTGATTTATTTGTCATAGAATAAACAGTTGGAAATTGTAAACTTGACACACTTTAATTCATAGAGATAATCTGACAGTCTTTAACTATATATCTTTCTCTTAAGTGCTCTAAATAAATCTATTCAGGAGTAATTTTTATATGAAATCTAATAAATCTTCCTAACCTACAAAAATCTGTAATTCGTTTTTCCAATTTTCCGCCATATTACCATCGTTATAGCGTCTAAATTTATTTACAACTTTTAAAGTATTAACTATATTTGTGACTAGATTTGAGACCAATTCATTATATATAGTTAGTTAAGATCGGTTAACATTTTAAGCTGGTAAATATTTACTATGACTTGGTGATATCCGCACATGTTCACTCATGTGCAGAGTAAACCAAGTCTAAACAAGATCGAAATTTTCCGATCGAATGCGGGAACGTATTGGTCATAAATAACATAGCCACTGAATGATATTGCACACGAATTTTCGTAATACGCTGTTACATATGAATATTTATTGGTACTTCCAGAAACATATTTTAAAGTTTCATAATATATTAAATGCGAATATATAAAAATTGTGGACTTGGATATCGCGCGTTTTTTGTCAGTTAAACTAAGCGGAATTTGTCAAATAAATAAAAAATGTATGCATATGTATCCTGCGTGTACATATATTCGCAAGTAATACGTTATATGTATGTGAAGTTACTTAAATTGAATTTGAAAGTTAGATTCATCTCCAGACGGCAACAACCTGAGCCGAGGTCAAGCACTCTAACACCCCTGCGTTAGTTGTTATTTCAGCTGAATGCACTATTCGTTCGATACCCAGTGAACCTAGCAAGGATCTATCGAACAGCAGCGTTTAGTCCGTTCGACAATAAAAATGAACAATAAGATATCAGGCGACAATGTTATTGTTTGTAATTTTTAGTTCGTTGCTGTAGGTATTGCAAAGCAAAGAATATAAACTTGTTTTATCAGTGTTGTTGGTTTTTAACAATATAAAGGGAGAGAGATGTGATCGCAATTTGGTACGAGTCACTTCTCTTTCCCTAGACGCGTTGCATGAGCATTATATAAAAAGCCACCAAGATTTGTCAGTCATGATTTAGATGCAAGTCAGAGAGTCGTGCTTATTTCAAATTCTGACTTCGAAGAAGTCAGAAGTCTTCAAAGAAGTAATGTTTCCTGTAGGCAGCGATGAAGACTTTCACTGTTAGCAAAGCCGAGTAAACATAAACAAATAGATTAGCTTTAGGAAAACAATATTATTTCAGTGAAAATATAACAATAAATCCGTATTTAAGGATAATCACTTCTGCATTCGAAGATCATAAACAATCGTCAACATTTTTCAATATAAAATAATAAATCATATGATCGCCATTTGTGTTACACAGAACGTGCGAAAATATTTACCATTATTTAAATCGTAAATCAAATAAACTTTATTTGAATGGAGTTAATGCAACGATACTTTCTTTAAAAACAATATATAAGACAATACAACAGTCTGATATGATGGACTTGTTTGTTGTTTCAAATTTCGACAACAAGATTCGTTTTTATAAAATTTATATTATTATGTGCTGTAAATGTTATTATTCTCCGTGTGCTTCGGATTTATATTGAACTTTATTACGGACGTTCTTTTACGGGATCGTGTCCTGTGCCGAACGTAGTCTGATAAACGAACAAAATATTTACACAGCGGACAGCGTCAAAGAACGGTGGAATAGTTGGCAAAAGAGGACCGTTTTAGTTGACGGTACAAAGTTCGGACGGATGTTTTCCACATATTATAACCATAATTCGTATATTGGTATTCAAACACAGTAATTTGGGCTAAACAGTTAATTTATGCGGAGCTTTCGCGATGATTAAAAAGGCTGGAAAATTACTGTCTCGTTTATCTGTCGGAGCACTCAGTTGTCTGTTCCGTAGATAGAGAATTAATGGGCGTGTTCATTGAATATTTTATCACTTGTTTGGACGTGTCGTTTATGTTAATATATAGAAAGGGTTTATGGATTAGGTAATCGGTTCACTTATGTGTACAATAAAAACTATTTTCCGTATCCTTGAGTTAGTTTGGCTGGTACTCGGTTACCGATCGAAATCAATACTTGCGAAAGGTTACATATTCTATCGTCAATATTGTACTACTCTTGTTTTTATGTAATGAATATTCCAAACGCTTGAGTCTGGAGATTATATCAGGCATAGGTAGTTCATTGTTGTAATTATGTGCGCTGTTTTTTTGTAATAGGAAATTGTATTTATTGTAACATAACTTCTATGTATTATTGTAACTCTCGTCTGCTACTTTTAAACCGATTAATACTTTCGCGAATCCTAAAAAAAGTACTATTTCAATTTGCTTTTATAAATCAATATAATACGAATGAAATATGTTTTTGTCATTCTCCTTACAATTTCAATTCTTGTTCTTAATTTTTTGATGCTTCCTTTTTAATATATATGGAATTATAGTAATTTTCAATGTTGAATATTATGAATGTTTTGTTAATGTTAATTTAGTGTTGGCAGTAAATTTATCCGGTATAAGGTGTGTTTAAATTAATCTAAACATTACGGTATGTAGTGTGAAACGGATGGGAGCTCCACGTGAGTTTATGTCCACTTCTTAGTTCTGCTGATATGTTTGTGAGCTATTACTATGTCGGAAAATTTGAGCACGTTCCCTTCCATCCTCCGTGTTAGACTTTAATAATATACTTCAATAAATATATACGCTATACTAAAATGTTTATATGTTAAAATATATAACATACTTCTAAGTTCTGTATGACACAATTTATAGTTGTTTACTACAGTAATGATAAATAAATATAATACATACAAAATTGTAATAAATAGTCCATTGATTAAATAATTCATAATTTAGTCGATAGCCTGCGATTTTCATGTATTGAAAATGATTTTAGTGTCTCATAGACATTACTTACTTTATCTCTATTAACTGTGGACTCTCATTTAGTTATTCTGTTGCAATTATCTCATGACTACTTAACCTTGACAACGTTTTTAAGGATTTTAAGTTACCTTTTTTAAAATGTATTATTAGATGATCCTCTACGTTTTAGTATAAGAAATATCAAAATCCGTTCAGCGCTTTCAGAGATTCACTCAGAAAAAATAAGATATATCAATTATACTGGTATATGAATTCTATTTGTTTAGATGCAGAGGTAAAAAATTATTCTTTCTGATTTGAAACTAGTCCTCTTATATAGCGTATACAATTATGTAAATAGATAATTCAATAATTGAAACAAGTTCGCACTCTAATATCATTTTATCAGCCGCCTGGCAACTGTGGCACTCCCTCCATTTTGCCGGCAAAGCGCTCAGCTTCAACGAGTACCTACGCGAAGATTTGGGTCGGTTTCGGATAGTCTTCCCTTACTTTATAGATGAAACCCTCCTCATATTTTACGAGAACGTCTGCAAACATTGTTATACCAATTTTATGTTACAAAGGGTACGACATACTTTTTTGTTTTTCATCTTATATTATACCTGCTCTTTTTTTGCTGTATAAAATATGGTCGAACATTACGAAGTTTTATTTCTTAAAAAGTTTAGGTGAATTGTAACTTGCTTGTGAAAACGAATATTGAAGGGCGTATTTTAAACTCGTACTAAAAAAATTAGACAGCTCAATCATGTCACAGTAAGGTAATTTACCTGATAAGAATATTTCATTAGTGAGCTTTTAATACGCAATTTTGAATTGTTTTTGATCGATAACATACTCTTTAGATTACGAAATAGGTACACTTTTCTCATAACAAGTAATATTAATGATATTTAAATTAGTCGTGTGTTAGGATTCAGAATAATTCTTCAGTATATGCGAATTAGGGCATATCGGAACGCCATTTTCTTACTACCACCAAAACCTTTTAGTTGATATTACTACGCAGTTAATTCATAAAAATTACACACTACTTTATATTTTATACCTTACTAGCGGGCCCGGCAGACGTTGTCCCGCCCTGATTATAAAATAATCCTTGACAAATTATATACCAAAACGTTCCCCATGAATCTTTTTATCCACTGGTGAAAATCCGTTCAGTAGTTTTTGAGTTTTGAGAGTTTTGAGCGAACAGACAGACAGACAGACGCGATAGGGGACTTTGTTTTATACTACGTAATGATATTACTGTATATTTTCATTCATTTAACTATAAACAATTTTTCATTGAAGCTTAAAGAATCAGTACCTTGAATGAGACGCTTCAAAAATAAGTCTAAGCTGTTTATAATCTCTACCTGAAGGAAATGAAATTTATTTGAAAGTGTATTCGTTTTAATTATCATCTATATTGAAACTAGAAAATGTCTACTATTTTGATATTCTGTGGTGAAAGAGTATTGATGATTTTCTAGTCTTTTCGATTTTATAAAAATGGTCGTTTTTTACTGTTTAAATATAACTCGTACTTATTATATGATAATTAAATTAAGGAAACTAAATTTTTGATCGTAATTTTTTTATCTATCACATTTGAGTAGCATCATCAAAAATAATGTGTCACACTTACTATATCTAAGGAATTTAAGCTGAATATCCAAGGAAATGGTATATTGTTATATCAATATTAATTATGTACAGTTATAGAAAGTTTTATCAGAATCAATAATCAGTAAATCAGTATCAAAATTTCACAAATGTAACACTAATGCGTTAGATATTCTTTAAAATAATCTATACTAATATTATAAATTGTTTGTGAGTTTGTGAGGTCGTAGAGGGTAATATCTGCAACTACTGGACCGATTTGAAAAATTCTTTCAGTGATATTTAGTTCATTTATCGAGGAAAGTTATGGGCTATACTTTACGTTACGTCACGTTAAGGCCAATAGGAGCGGAACACCGGAGGAGAATGTTTCAAAATCGGGGGTTTTTTTTCCTCTTGAGAGCTTCCACTACGTGTTAGCAGAAAGTAACTATTCCACGCGCGGACGCAGTCGCAGGCAGAAGCTAGTAACAGATATACTGTATACAAAATCCTTGATAAATTTATTAATATACTTTATGATTTTCTGCACCCGAAAAACAAAAGACGAGATAACGGCCAATATAATAATAATAACCCACATTAAATGTCTATAAAACTTGCTCAAAATACAGTGGGAATCTTTGGCATAAGTTACTACACAATTTTATATAAGCAACGTCGTTATTATGCTGCCATAAAACAATCCAATACATGAAGCCCTTCAATCAGATTGTTTACCCGTTTATTGGAAATTCTTATTTGCTCTGATTGCACTATGCCTGGATTATATTTCAGAAATAGAAATTGATTATACAGTGGAACCTGGTTAATTGGGATCTCAAGGGACCAAGAATGTTGTACCATTTATTGAGGGTTTCCATTAATCCAGTTTTTCAATTAGGCAGGTTTAAAATTATAGTTGTCTCATTTACAGAGGCTCCCTCTTATAGAGGTCGAAATGTACGGCTATACTATTTATGCTATGCTCCCTACACAGTTCATCAGGCGACTTTACACAATCATAATCTGATAGAAGTTTTAATTTTTCAGATACTGATAACGTTTTATATTTACGTTTGGGCATTTTGTACACTTTTACTCCCTTGTTTTTAGGTCAAAACCTGAGATAGTACTGACAAACAAAGCATGTGCGAAAGACATTCTAATGTTTGTAAAGAAAAGTATCAAAACCTGTCCCAACCCGATTAATTTGTCTCATTTATAGAGGGAATTGAGCTACAGAGTCCCAATTATAAAGGTAAACATCGAATAAATCCTAGAAGAAATCCGAAAGATCTCATTTAACCAGGTTCGAAAAGTCCCATTAATAGAGGTAATTCAATGAAAAAGTACCGGGACCTCATTGCAACTCAATAATAGAGGTTTCTCATTTATCCAGGTCCCATTTAACCAAGTTTCACTGTATTGTTAAAATTGCGCTATATAACATACCCTTTTATGATTTCAGTACTTATTTCTAAAAAGCGTATCATTTGCAGTTAGGACCTTCCGAAAATGATGACATAAATATAGATATTTTCTCATGTGATTTATTCATTTGTTTTGGTGAAGTATATATTTTTATATCTTTGTACTTAAATCTAGTAACATCCTTATTATATAGTTTAGTTCTTTATTCGCCTCTAGTACAAATTCAATAAATATTATATGTATATCTAGGGGATAATTACAATTTGCACTGTTATTATTGTCTAAAAGTTAATCCATGAAGTTACTGATAGATTTTAAAATCTCATTCGGTAATAGGAATAAGTATATTAATATAGTTTATTTTTATTAATTATTTGTAATTATCACGAACAATGTCAGAGGTGGTTGTTAGTATTTTAGAGTGACTTATATTTTATATTTCTCTAAAATATACCTTAACTGATCAGTTACATTTTACTGAGTCGAATTAAATAACGTATTTATAATTTGTGTGTAAATTACTATCGAATAATAAAATTATAAAAAATATGAAGTCAACATAATTATCTAATATATGATTTAAAGCCGATCGAACTTAATACATTTTATTGTGACGCGACGTTGAGATCGATTTTGGTAGGATTTTTCTGTGTAATTTCCTTCAGTATATATTACAATACACTAGAAATATAATATAACCCTAATTACAGATAGAAAAATACCAGTACTCAATATTGTTACATAGTTGTTTTTTTGTAATCCTTATAATAGTTTACATATAAAGGTATTAAACATAATTTTTCATCTTACAAAGTTAAAATGTAAAAGTGATCTTTAAATATCATATTTATTGGAATAATAACATTATTGCTCGATCCAATAAAATACAGTCTATATCTACACACACTTGAATCGTATTATGAAAATATTATGCTATAAACATCAAACGTATTAAGATCTACATTGTATTTCATTTGAAATTTTGTAGCAATATAAATTTTGCTAAGCAACTGAAAAACGTATGAATTATGAATTGTTTATTTATACATTTAGCACATTGCGGAAGTCTAGTGAATGAGACTCACCTGGTTGAAAACCGGACAGGCGTCCCGGGCCGACTGCTACAGGTCGTCTGGAAACCGCGACAATAAAACACCAATCTATCTCAATAACAGTCTACACTGAGCACTCTTAAAATTTCACTGTTCCTTTATCTAATATATATGGTTCAACTTAATGTTTCAAATTGTAAGGGTGTGAATATTTATGTCTATGAGTGAAAAGCTTCTACTGCCGCGACGTTGAGCGCGAGAAAGCGTCTGCGAGCGACTGGGCGCCGCGCAGATATACCATCCAATATATACGTAGGGTTACATCCAACCGCCCGCCCGCCCTCCGCATGTATTTGTAAATGCAAAAATATCAGTGGAATTCAGCGCCTAATTTTCGCTGTCACTGCCTTATGCCGACACAATGAGAGCGTTGATCTCTGATCCGCCTGCATCCAGCGAAAGTCGACCAAATTCTTTACGACCCCTGGATGGTCGAATTACTCGTAAACGATGTTGCTTTAAGCCATATATGGACTTAATACGTTGATGCTAAGCGTTTATAATTAGATGCGACTGATTTATGATTATTTTTGTACTATATGTTTGTGGAAAAGTAGTACTGTACTGTACATTAGTGCATTTTTTTTTAACTTTATTTTTGGCAACCACTCTTCCAGATTATTACTGCCATTGTCGAATAGTTAATAATATTACAAGTGTCATGTGATTATTTCAATGTCAATGTTAATGTTCCAACAAGATGGCGGCTCTCTTGTTAGAACTTTCCAGGGAATTTTTGTGGCATCTCAGAATCCATGCTCCGTGGTATTCTTTTCCATTCATTTCACTAATGCACAATAACCGAACTGTATTATCTAAAACACCACCAATTTTACAAATTAGAAAGTCAAATAACACAAGATTATGAATAAAATATAAAATCCACTATATTACGGACCACGCCAAAAAACCACTAGTGTATTTAATTCTGACAATTGATTGATACGTAGGGAAGATCGGTTAATCAAAATAAGATTTTACCAAAGAGTTCATACTGTAAACATGAGAAAAATTATATATATGTTATAAGCATACGTAACAACGTTACTTATTAAAATTCTTATAAATTCTATTCGATACACGATACGCGAGCGTGAAATCTCGTTTATCATATTGCACGATTGACATTAATAGGTTATTATTCGAAACAGCCTCATATTTCGCAGTTATCTGAGTATCAATAATAAATACAATAACAAGTTCGAGAGAAAATGATTTTCCAGCTAACAAAGAAAGATATATTACTGTATCGATAAAGCTTTCGATCGTTTTAAAGGTAACAGTATTATGTGTAAGAGAATAGCGATTCCAACGGCTTTAAACAAAAAGAAACCAGATCAAGGATACACCGTACAATCTATAGTTCAACAAACAACGGATTTTCCAAACAATTTTTATTGTTATTGGCAGATCAGGCGCACGTTTCTTCTCGTGAGGTGTCGATGACTGATATACCATTTTGTTTTACGATTTAGCAATTTCATTTCATAAACTTAGACACAATGCCGAACGATATCTGTCGAGAATCGAGTTACTGTTTGTAATTTATGATATTGTGGGGAAAACCATGCTGCAATATGTTTTTTTTTTCACTTTTATTTCCTATTGCTTAAAAACAAATGTTAAACCAACAATATTATTTAATAAATATTAGAAAAAAACATCGATGTTATATAAATAATTGGCGATCTAAATCTAACACTATCGGCTGACAGTGAAGGAAACATCGTGACAAAGCCTGAACTAGACACATGTTTTGTAGTATTAAAACTGTATGACGGAAAATATTATAACTATGGATTTCTTGTTTATTGAAATTACCAATACGTCGTAGGCTGGCGTGGTGATTATTTTCATACCTTCCTTCGGGAATAGGCCTATGGCCCTGCAATGGATCTCTTACAAGCTGATATGATGAGTATTTAAAGACAGATATTTGAAGAAATTAAAATAATATAATTTATTCGTAGATAGATACTTCTTAGAAATTTAACAGCCAACGTATTTATACAGAAAATATAAATAATTATATTGGGGTATTATTGTATGTATTCAAGAAATAAAACAAAGAAATAAAAATAATTGAATTTACTCATAGAAACTTCTTAGAAATCTAACAGCGCTTGTATTTATAAAGATAATTTAAAAAAATAGTTTCTACTTCAGAAAATCGATCTACAATGTACCGTTTATACATAATATGTATGTCTAGTAAATATATATGTATATATTAAAATACATAGTAAAAGTTCAAGGAGCGTGGGCAAACTTAAGGCGGACAAGAATAAATATGATTCAGACAAGAAATAATATTTTACACTAATCAAATGTCATAAGTACATTGTTAAACATTGTCAGTTAAAAACATAATGAATTCTTCATGGTGATTAATCGTTTACTAATTTCCTTTTACACGTTAGAAATAGACCAACCTTATATTATACTGAACGACTTACTGATGATAGAAGTGATTGAACCTATGGTATTTTTTATCGTACTGGCTACGCTATAGGCCTCGCAAGGCCTTTACAGCTTCACCAGACTACTAAGGCGAGCGCTTAAGGCACTCAGCTGATTTTTAGAAGCTATGGGATGAATGTATATTAATATTACTTTTAGATTCCCTCTATTGTCTTCTATCTCACTTACTCTCACTTTTTTATATAAAAATATGTTTTAAACCAAAACTTTCCACGTTTTCGTTCAATTTTTCAATCATTTTCTTTCGTTTTGTCTTAACAATCAAAAACACAATAGTAAATAATTAGCAGAATAGGTACACCCATTTTGAAGTGATACTCTTTTTTATTTATATACATTAAGTAGATAATTATATTAAAAGCATTAGCAAGATTAATTTAAAAGCATTGAAAGTTACAAAAATGTTTAAATAAGTTGTTTTTTGTACGTTTGACATCAATCCGAATCTATTTTAAGGCACAATGGTATCGCCGGTGATAATAAACTAAGCTTTGAAGAGAGCAGGCAAGTGGCAGGCATCTTAAGCAAGTTTATCTGCTGGAATCAGATCTTAGCAATAAATTGTCTGCAAGAGTATCCGGATCAGTGAATATGGCTCCAGAAAATGTCCTACTTTTCCTTTGTTATGATATCTGCAGATCAATTACGTAATTTCTATACACACGAGTACTCTTCTATATTCACTTAAGTATTAATGTTTTTATTACAATGCTCTTAATATACCTTATATAAACAGTGTGTCATATAATATTCAAAAAATAACTATTAGCAGATTAATAAAAAAATGCTATATTAGTAAACAATGAAGCGGTGATGACATAAGCGTGTTCGGATACTGCGTCGATCAACTTTCTGTGAAAGAATATGTCGTGATGGTAGTAATGCTCTTTTAAGCTCATCTGGCTAGTAGCTATCACCCTCAATTTGAAATTCTATCGCCAAGCTGCACTTGACAGTCAGTCTCACCCTCTAAGGTTTAGCGTGTTTACCGCATCGTCGTTTAATATCAGATGATTTTGTGGTCAAACGCTGAAACTTACCGTGTTATTACAAAAAAGTTAAATACGTATAGAATACTGGATTTAAAAAAGTTTGGATATTTACGTATTAAATGCACCGCGCTTGCCGACGGCTGCCGCGGCAAGATCGTGTTATCCTTTTTCTGAAATCTAACCTAACCTAACCAAACAGAGATAGAAGAGCAAGATGTCGAACGTATTCAATACTAATATTCAATACTATTCTATTCGCTAATACTACTAATATAAAAATAATAATATAAAAAATAAAACTAATAGCTAATTCAATTACTAGCAAGTTAATTAGTACGTCAGTAGTATTTTGAGAAGTATAAATAGGTATACGGCAAAACGAAGTGAACAGTTTTACAAACAGTTCTGTATTTTAACATATTTATTTAAGATTTATTTTTATTTTAAACTAGCAGGCTCGGCGGATGTCTCGTCCTGATAATAAAAAAAAAAAACATTGACAAATTATATGCCTAAACCTTCCTCATAATTCACCTTATCTACTGGTCGAAACCGCATGAAAATTCGTTCACTAGTCTCTGAGTTTATTCCGAACATACAGATTACAGACAGACAAACGTGACAGAGGGCCTTGTTTTATAAAGATATATAAATATTTGAATTACAATGACTGAAATTCCATTAAAAAACTGATAATTGACGTAGGCATCTTCACCTTCATAATTCGTAATCGATAGAAGATTGATTAAACAGATTTTCTAATCGTATCCAAAGAAAATAAACTTTCAAAAAATAGATGAACGTAAATAAATTGTGTCTTAAAATATTTCTGAAGATTATTCTTAGGTAACTATTTTAAAGTTTGACGTATCCATTTTTCACTTTATCCTTTTCACAGCGTGATATATCTCATGGAGTGCATGTTTAACATCAAAGACAAGCTAGTTTGCAAATAACTTTTATTACAGTACACTAGATGTTCTTTGGTACATGATTCTGTTCAGAACTTAAACATTATTATAGGTGGTGACGGGTATGTGTTTATACCTAACAAACTCTTCTACAAAAATCGCTTCTGCTGTATTAAAATTGTTTAAATGTAGATTATGATTTTTCCTTAACAATTTTGTGGAATCCGTGTTTATTTAAAAAACAGTTACTGTTAATTATTACAGGAGACGGACTTTGAATGAAATAATTGTAGAAAACTTGTAATGCAATTGTTTAATGTATTTACAATTAGACTGGCGACAACAGAATAATGGAATAAAATAGAATGTGAAGAAAAAAATCTTCTTTTGTTTTACGTTTGAATTATGAACGTAATGTTGCAGCATGAGAAATTCCTCCTTTATGTGAAAGTTAACAGTTACTAATAAAGTTATCTGGATGAATTAAGTCCATTTAGTTATACTTAAGTCGCGTCGTCATTTAAATTATAATAACTTTTGATAGAGTGAACTGATTTTAATGAAACAAGGAATAAACCTTATTCGAGGATATATATGCTTTGTGATTTTCTTTTCTGAAATTTTATCGTTAACGCAGTACTTTAGCAGTGATGCATGTTCAGACAAACAGACAGACATTACTAAAAAAAATGGTTGAAATGTATTTTATTACTTATTCCTAGACACCAACAACAATTGTTTTCATAAAAATCGAAAAAGTACAAACACGGAAGATTTACATTCTTATTATATGTATAGATATGTAAGTGCATTTCTAAAATTTTACTAAACATGTATTGTATCGTAGGTTTTTTTTTACAGTTGGTATATAATCTTGCTTGATAATGATTGATGTGGTCTAAGATTGTAACAGGTTAAAAATGAGGGTGCTATAGCTTTTCGACGATGGATTTTCAATTCGAGGGTGTTAGCTAAACACACGAGTATTAGAAACAGCGTTCAACCATGCTATGTCAATTTACACGATGATCGAACACTTTACATAATCGCAATTTTACAATGATGATGCATTTAGGACCTTTAGACTAAATATATCATAAATTGGCAACGACAAGCCACATTATACGATGTTGAGTCAATGAGAGATTTTCTCCCTGTACTCACGCCTCGGATTCCGGGAAAAGCATGAGTGGTTCTCGTATACTGTTTACTCTTGAACCGTTATTTTGAGAAATGTAAAGAATTTATGAATAAACTCGTATTGGCGTTTAAATAATCATAACATTTTCATAATGAATTGCGATAAGAAATTTATGCGGCGTTTGCAATTGTGAAAGCTTTGTTGTTTAAAAATTGCAGTTTCCTTTGTTTTGTAAAATTTTTTTGAATATCATTTTCTTTGAAGAAAATATGTTTACGTTATCAAATAAGAGAACACAAATAGGTAGTTGTTTATGTGAAATTTTTATGGAGATCTAGGTAGTAAACATAAAGAAAGAATTCCCAATGATCAAAATTGACCTGATATTTGACGGTGGATTCGTAGATTGAATTGTTTATTTACCTCTACCATAGTAGATATTTTAATGTTATAAAAGTAACGTAATAAAGGAAATAATATATATGTATATTGTACAAAGCAATATAACCCACGCGTTTTGTTAATACACCACTGTATGTCGCCAAAATCATATTGTAAAAATTTTAAGCTTTCGTAAAAAGGAACGTCTATAAAACTTAATATTTATAATGATTTTACTTTATATATGTCTTCCAAATATAGACATGCAAGAATACTAAACACTGGTTAAAGCCAGTAATATTTTATTTTTAAATTTATCGTATACTATCCATCCGTCCCGGTTTCGCACCCGTGTAATATTCGTATTTTAAGGAGGTATCGTTTTTGTTCAAGCGATTTAGGCACGAAATATCCGATATTTTTTACGCACTTTGAAATTTGTAGTTTGCTAACATAGAGAGAGAAACTAATACAGTAAGTCATATTACTTACTCTTTTACTATGAAATGACACAGCAGTATAGAAATATATAAAGAGCAATAGAGAAGTGATTATGGGTTTCTTGTCTTTATCGTTGTAACTGTTGTGCACCAAACACCTAAGCACCTCATTGGCAAAAAAATCGTGATTGAATTTTTTTTATCAAGTTTATTCAATGAAATGTGATATATTATGGTATCTAATATGTAACAGAGTTTTGTGCGTGATTACATCGGTACAGTGCTTTATTTTGGGATGTAAGAATAAAACAGGACTGGGATTTTACGATGCAACAATTCGGAGGTGAGTTTCAGGATAATTCGTGGTTATAATTAAAAATAGATTATTAATGCACTGAGAGTTTGTTTTTCTTTATATATTAAAGTATTCATAACATGAAATTACCTACTTAAACATTTTTTTTAAAACATAACCTCAATATTTTAAACTCGGGGTACTCATGAACCGAATCTAATTTTACCCGATTTCTCTATAGATTGTATTTTTTCTTTATGGTGGTAATTATGATTCTTTGTGAAGCATAATTTAATATTGTGAATTTTAAAGAAACTATTATTTTAAACAAACATTTATTTTACACTAGCTGACCCGTGCAACTTCGTCTGCATCAAATCGGTGATCACTGGTGTCAATTGTATTTTTAAACGCGAAAAATTTTAATAAATTTTAATTTTAACCTTATTGGAGCCACACCTACGGTTTCCAATTGTGAATCCAAACTATCAAGGGACTCACTCAAACATATATCCAGATGGTATGTGAGAAATCTTTTAAAATAAGCCTACAACCCGTTCGTAGCATCATCTACTGGGCTCAATAAGAAATAAAAACTAACCTACATATATTGGCGGTAATGTGAAAAAAGCGTTAGAAGTCTATGGACCCCCAGTTTGAAACGCAGTTCCTTTCCCTTTTTTGTAGACGTTTACTATACAGTCAGTAGAGTTTACATTATAAAATATCAAGTTGATGAGTTAAATTGTAAATTAAACGATAAAATATATTCATAAAATAAATAATGATAAATGAAACACTGAATGATATAACTATTTTCAACGTGTATTAAAACTTTTTCACACTTCATTGTATTGAAGAAAAATATAAATATTAAAAAGATATGAGCACGACGCGTGAAATGTCACTTGCCTGTAACTATTTGTCTAAGAGCTAGGCGACGGTTTCGACAAAGAATTTCTATAAGCCAGTTTTTTATATATCTTTATGTTCTTCCGAACAGCGTGCGGGCTACCTGGCTGCCGGTAAACGTTGCGTTTATTAGTACATATCGCACCTTTACAGGCAAAAATATTGATTTTTATATAATTTTTGAATGTTTTGTTTTTTACTAACTTTGAAACGCTACTAAAACATGAAATTATTATTGCCAGACATTTTTGTTATTAACAATAATGTGCCCGATGCTATTTTTTTTGAAAATAAAATATGTAAGTATGTTCAAACCATATTAAGATTGCTGTAATTTTAATATAATTATTATTATTTTTTTTAATGAAGGCTTAGTCGCCTGCGTGACTATATCGCCTAAATGACATACAACTATATAACAATAAGAATGACAATAAACTTAACAATAGCTTATATCAATTTTGTACAATTCTTTAGCATCTTTCGAAATGGGGTCAGACAATAACGAATTGTATAAACCAGTGTGGAACGAACCAGAAGCATTAAGCCGAGATTTAATATCTTCGCTTCGAATACATTCTGCCAGGATGTGGTCCACATCATCGATGAGCTCACAACTCTGACAGAGTGGTGATGGTAGTTTACACATCAGGTAGGCGAACTTTTTACATGGGATGTGTCCCGAGCGTAATCTCATTATTCTCATTCCTGTGATTGCTTCCCGACGGCTAATCGTACTGTCATCAATCCATGGTGACCTAAGAGATGTGGCTGAATCGTTCTGTACCATATTCCTTTTGTATTAGAACGCTCATCAAAGTATTCCTTCTAATGCGAGTTCCAAACAGCTATTTTTAAATACTGAGCATACATCCAAGTAAGTTGGTAAAATATTAATAGTAGCACCTTCGGAGGATAAAAGATAAAAGATCAGCTTTTCATTCCCAGTTATACTTATATGAGAAGGGATCCATTGTAAAACAATTACTTTGTTCTTTGCTTTGAAATGTAGTAATTGCTTCAAAATAGTGTAGGCTATCGGTATTCCTCGAAAAGTCGAGATACATCGAGCTACATGTTGAAGAGCACTTTTTGAGTCGGATAAAATAACAATCTTAATGAACTCAGTTGATTGTGCAAATGATAAGGCCTCTGCAATTGCTACCAATTCAGTGTGTACAATTGAAATATTTTCATCAATTTGAAATTTCATAAAAGTTTTGGAATTTGACTCAAAAAGTGCGGCACCTAAATAATTACCAGGTTTAGATCCATCATTGTATATTTCAACAAAATTTTGATAATATTTATTTATATTTGATAATATTTATATATTGAAGACAAATATATTTATTATCTACATTTATTTTAATTATATTGTGCAAATCAATGTTATCGACCCAGGTGTGTAAAGTGAACATTTCATGTTTTATACTTGTTTGAATTGGAGTATTTTTATATTTAGAAAAAATAGTGGTCTTTTTCTTTTACGTCAATAGAGTGATTGGAAAGAAGTGGACAGTTCTTCTGATACATTAGTTAGTTCGTTTTTTTCGAATGACTTAAATTTAAATAAAATTTTGCCAGCTAAATATTGTCTCCTAAGATGTAACGGACATGTGCTCAATTCGCTTTCCATAACATGGATTGGAGTACTTTTAATGAAACCCCCGATAATTCTCATGGCCTGATTTTGGACTTTTTCAAGTTTATAGAGGTTAACCTGAGCACTACTATTATAAAGAAAGCTCGCATAGTCAATTCGACTGCCTGTAATATTGAGGTATAAACGAACTAAATGTTATGGATCAACACCCCCAATTAAAACCGGCTAATGCTTTGAAAACGTTTAGAAACTTAGAGCTAGATTCTGCAACTGCATTGATATGTTTACCCCATTTTATGTATGATAAAGGTAGCGATATTTGTGGAAGCGCCTGTTATAGACGCATGTATTCAAGATGACGTCAGTCTCAAGTCATATGTCTACGTTTATCGTTGTTTTTCAGTGTTTATGATGTAATCTCAATATCATAATGGTTAATAAAATGAAATATGTTCTTTGCAATGGAAAAAATAAAATGGTTTGAAATGAATTATTTTATTTATAAAGAATATCATCGGGCACATTATTGTCAATAACAAAATTGTCTGACAGTGATAAACTCATGTTTTTAATAGCGTTAAAAAGTAACCGAATTTTTTTTTTCCTAAAATTATTTATAAAACCAAATTTTGACCTGTAAAGGGGTGATGCGCATTAAAAAACACAAAGTTAACCGGTTACCAGGTATCCTCAATGCTGTTTGGAAGAGCATAATATATCTTCATATTAAAGAACCAGCTTTTCTAAAATTCTCGTTTTTTCAACGTTGCTGGCTCTTGTACTAAGGTGTCGCAAAAAAGTCTAGTTACATTAACTACAATTTTTTGTTTTTCGTTATCCCGGAGAACCCCTTGCATTTTATGGGACAAAAAGTATCCTAAATGTAACCTTAGAATATTAGTTATTACTGTGTCAAGTTTCGTTAAAATCGGTTCAGTACTTTCAGCGTGATGCGTGTTCACAGGGACAGAAAGACAGACAGACAGACAGACAGACAGACAGACAGACAGACAGACAAAAATTGTAAAAAGATTATTTTTGGCTTCTATATCGATAACAAAGTCTACCCCGATAAAAATTTTCAAAAAATATTTAATGTACAGATTTGACCTTGCTACAGTTTTATTATAGTATATAGATATAGATATAGATATAGATTAATAAATATAAAAACATTTCATTTAATGAGACTTATAAAGCAAAAACATCGGTTTTAAGTGAGAACATAAACGAAGAAAATGTGGTTTCATTTTATTTGAGAAATTGAAGAATTTCCTTAAACTTGTTCGACTAAAGTCTATATAGTTTTGTAAAAACTGAACACCTGAAAAAAAATTATTTGCCGATGGCAATACTCCTCGTGTTACTAGTAAAATATATTGATATTGTAGTATCAATTTGTCGCCTAAATGAACTACTGTTTATTATCTCTAAGATTGTCTGTTACAGAGTTCCGTTAATTGGCAAAGGAGATCAGGATTCAACCCTGTGGTAGAGGTGTTTCAAGACCTACGCAGAATACAGGATTTTGTTTTAAGCATTTTGAGATCAGTTTATTGGCAAAATACGTCACGCACACATAGGAAGCGAGATATTTGCAAAAAAATAACTTGTATCCACAAGTTATATTCGCACTAGAGATATTTATACATTACAAGATATGTTTACGCAAAAACATATTAAAAATTAAATTTAGTCGTACAGTGAATATAACCTACACCTATAATCTATCATTATAATAATTTAAAAACTCTAAATTATTAGTTCTATAGTTAAATCTGTATTGTCTACAATTCTCTAAATATATATTTTCATATAATTTTTCCTTCGGATAACAGAATTTATTTGACTTCTTTATTAACTGACATTTGAAATGTTGTATATATTAATTTTTCCCGTATTCTCGTAGATTTATTTTCTCAAGTATTTATAAGCTATCGACTTAGTAGGCTTTTATAATGCCATTTATAGGAATATCAACTCCGGCGTGTTGTTAATATTATATTGAGTACTTAGTACGTGGGCGGCGCGACGACGCGACGAGATCCCGGTGGTATTTATTTTAAATGTATACAAACATATTTTTACAGGGTTGTAGGGCATTTTCGAACGCCGATCCGGGTAGCAACAAGGCTGAAATAAAAAAAGTGTGTTTGTACTTATGTACACGCGTTAGAAGTTATACTTCTTTAGCGTAACAAGATAAAAATCTGTTCAAAAATTTATCTTTCGCCTTATTCTACGTTTGTAGAAAAAACGACACTAACAATAGGAAAAAGGTTTTAATACATTGAAAGTTTTAATACAAAGAAATACAAACAACAAATACAAAGTAACAAAATGTTGACTATTGCTAACTTCAGAGTGTCGGTTTTTCGTGACTATGTGCGCGCGCATCGTAAAAATTTACTCTCATCATTTTTCCCTAACGCGTCAAAAGAAGTATAACTTCCAAAATCAAACACCTATAGTTGTGTACCGTTGTACTTGAAAGTATCGACATGGTTTCGGATCCTTGCGACTGAATTGGAGCTTTCGCTGAAGGAAAACAATGCGATGAAACTACAATATGATGGTAGAGTTGTTTCTAAGTCCGCCTGCCGAGCTAATACTGTCAGGTGGAAAATTAGTCATTAAGCACCTGTTGGTGTGTTTCGGCAGCTGCATTTCAGAGCAATTCGTCCTCTAAGTTTAGCATGATTACCGTCTTAGATGATATCGTTATTTAAAATCAGATAAGATTGTGAGCAAATAATGAAAAGGCTTAGATAGGATCTTACCAGGTCCTATCACTCACCATTAAGTGATGGTGTACATTCATATGTGATATGATGTGTTGTGTAATCATTACATAGTATAAAACAAAGACCCCCTACCGTGTCTGTCTGTCTATCTGTTCGCGATAAACTCAAAAACTACTGAATGGATCTTAATGCGGTTTTCACCAGTGGATAAAGTGATTTACGAGAAACGTTTTGGTATATATTTTGTCCAGGATTTTTTTATAATCAGGGAGGGACAACGTCTGCTGGGCCCGCTAGTTCACATATAATTATTTTGAGTCAATATGTACTTTGTGTGAATTATTTTATGTTTCTAAACCAGAAATAGTGCAAAAATATCCAGTTGTCTTAAAAAAAGATAAAAAATACACTCAATATATAAAATGCACATATAAAAATACATTTGTATATGCATAATGATTTTTGAAGTGTTAACTTCTTTAGTCCGGTTGTGATTTAAAACTAGATGAAACAAAAAGCGAAATTAATAAAGACATGTCCATTATTTACAAAGTTGTTTTTTTTTAATTTGAGATCCCTAACCTTTTAATTTATCGTGTAAAAAGAAATCAGACCAAAAAATCCCTTAAAATTACATTAATAAACCTTGCCCTTAAGACGATACATTTTCTATTTAAATTACATCGGATTTTGTAATGTTTTACAATTAATTTTCTTTTTCTTCGACGATGGCTTATAGCGATGAGACATAAATTATTTTATAGAAAATTAAACGCCCTATAAAAAAGCAACCTTTTACTTTTACGATTAATGTACTCCTTCAAAGGTTATTTGAGATTAAAGTGTTTTACTAAGCCAATTTGCGGTTACTTGCGTGTATAAAAAACCGCAAAGTGCGCACATGTTTTTTTTATTAATATTTTATTTTAATTATATCCTGTTATTCAATACGTATGCCGTTAATAATTTTCGAGAATGCGTTTTTCCATACTTCATCACTCGGTGGAGAGATTTTCCTGTTTACACACTATAATTAAGTGGGGCAGAGTGGGCACAATTTCATTCGTCAATTCACGCCCAGTCTCGATAGAATCTAGTCCGGTCGTAATATAGTTTGGCGAACGCGTAATCTTATAGAGTTTGACATGGTTCAGAACGAATGGCTGTTGATTGCGTGTCGAGTCCCTTGTGGTATAAACGTCACCTTAGCCCGGATATCCACTTTCAGTTATTTATTGTTTTAAGAAACGAGCACACAAATTGGCCCCAAACTAATAAACCTTGTTTATTATTAACTGTTGTTACGCTTTGACATGCCAGAAGGTTAGGTAATGTAAACACAAAACAACTATTTATTAACAGAAACTTGTTATACTAGTTTATGTTTTTTTACAAATCTATACTAATATTATCAAGCTGAAGAGTTCGTTTGCTTGAACTGGCCCGTTTTGAATGAAAATCAGTGTTAGATAGCTCATTTACCGAGGTACGCTATAAGCTATATATCATCACGCTAAGACCCATAGGAGCAGAGCACCAATGAAGAATGTTCCAAAATCGTTTTTCTTGCTTTTGAGAGCTACCGTTGCGTGCGCTGCGTAAACGGTAACTATTTCACGCAGATGAAATCGAGGGCAGAAGCTAGTTAAAATATGTGTTTGGCAAATTGACATTATTATCGATTGAAATAACATTTATTTTATTCTCTCAAGTAAAACTTAGCCTATGAACTTGTTTAATTCTTGAGAATTTAACTCAGATTTTTTTGCTTTATTCTTTGACACATTCCTTAGGCGTATATGGTGTAAATTATGTGTAAATATAACATACAATATAAAATTAGCTTACAACTTTAGTTTTCCGATAATGATTTACTACGAATTCATTGCGGATATAACGTATCCACTTAAATAGGGTCATGTGTCTCGATACGCGGAATCGATGTGTTGGTATTACCATTGTTATGAACGCTTGGCAAACCATCGTTTCGTTTGAAATATCTACTCGACTTTTAATTAAGTATGTATTCTTCCATTTTATTCCCATTTTTACAGACGATATTGAGGAATACGGTTTTAAATCTAGTATAATTCGTATTTTATGTTATAGATTACATTAGCTAAATATTTAATTACTAGTTTCTATCCGCGACTTCGTCCGAATGGATCAGTTACTTTGGGCTAAAGCTAACACGCAGTGGAAGCTCTTAAAAGGAAAAAACCCCGATTTGGAAACATTCTTCATTGGTGCGCCGCTCCTATTGTTCTTAGCGAGATAGTATATAACCTATAGCTTCGATAAATTATCTATCTAATACTGAAAGATTTTTTTTAAATCGGGCCGGACGAACGGAATAGTTCATTAGATTAGCGTGTTCAAACAAACAAACAAACCCTCCATCCAGCTTTATAATATTAGTATAGATAAACACAATCTCATCATCAATCATCAATTCACGACGAGTATACTCAACTTCCTGGCTACGACTTTGGATCGCCCGATAATGTTCGTACGGAGACCCACACCTCAGGAAGCTATTGTGGCCCTCCCTTGCTTATCTTATAAGCAGCGGCGAACCGTGCTTCTTCATCCCGGGACCTCCATTACACGGCAACAGGCGCCCCTGTGCTTGCCGCCTGGAGGTTTATTAGGTGGAATTGTCCTCCACCACGCCTCCGTCCTTGACCGGTTCTCCCACGGCGAGGAGTGGAAATATCGATCGATTTCTCCCTCTCACGTCCGGCGACCGCTTTTTTGGTTATAACCATCTCACAATATGTGAGAACGGCGTTCCACGCTGCCTCTCCACCGACCATAGAGCGAACCGCAGACGCAGACGGCAGAGAGAGGTCCCGTCCTGTAACTGCCACTAGGCCACCACTATCTTCATACCACGTAGGGCACTCTTCCAACGTATGTTGAGCGAATCCCTCTCGCTGTCACAATGATGGCATTCAGGTATCGGCTCTCTTGTGGTAACTTGGTGCAAATACCCACCAAAGCAGCTGTGGCTAGTCAGTATTTGCAGCAGCCGAAAAGAGAGCGAACCGAACTCAATGCCAACCCATTGTGCATGGAGTGGGCGGATTACTGAGGTACTGAGGTCAACCCTGGGTAGCGTCAGGGCCTCACCACACACCCTCAGCTCAATTTACGGTAGGTGGGTCCTTTATACTTCCTTCTCCCTTGAGGCTATGCGCTCACTTTTGGCTAGGCTTCGTGTGTGCCAAAGATACTTGTCCAGGATGCATAACATATAGTTTTCCTTAAACAATAAAACCTTTCGTCACCGGATAGAAGTCGCGGGTACCAATTAACAATTTACTGAAATATAATCGATGTTATGTACTAAATATTCGTAAGTGCTTGCTATTGATTCAATTATTCTATTATAGTTTGATTTTATTTACACAGCAATTCAAAACAAAATCTCCTGTGGTTATTTGCAGCAAATGGATTGAGACCACTAAACGTGATGAAAATGTTAATTGATTAGATGGAAGTCTATTTTTAGCTCAACGTGTACCATTCCTAGGTTTTCTTATCTAGAAATACCTCTCGTAATTAATTGCCATTGGTGGCTAACTCGTAAATATACCACTGTTAGGTAAAGGTCTCTCCCCGAGGGAACACATGCCAGCCCACGACTTATCGAATTCAGAGGTTTAAAAAGATTAAGCCTGAGATCGATCCAAAACTACGCATAATTGATATACTCGTATATCTAAACGACTATTATAGAGTGTAAAAATGTTAATTATTATTCGGACTGTATAAACTCAAAAAATACTTAACTGATGTTAAAAATCCATTCGCTTACAGAAGGCTACATTATCAGTTAGTAAACACGGACTGTATTTTATGTTCAAAATTTTACTGTCGCAAGCGAAGCTGTTAGAAAATGCTTGTTATGTAAAAATGTTATGTTGAATTTTGAGTATACAAAGAAACATAATTATATAAAACTGTATTGTTTATTTTCCTACGTCTATATAGAAGGCATATGTAAAGTATAATAAGTTATACCGCTATAGTAATGTAATTAAATTGCCTAAAATCAAGGAAGACACCGTGATGAAACCATGCTCATAGTGGCCGATGGCATGGTGGCTGGTGGCGTAGCATGGTGGCTTTTCTAAGTCCGCCTAGCTGTGTTTGGGCAGTTGCACTTGAGAACCAGTCCCCATTTTATATTTAGCGTGTTTACCATCTTAACCACGTCATCATTTAATATCGTGCTGTGAACAAACGCTCGCCTATAACGTATAAAAAAAGACTGAATAAGGGTGGACTTGACACAATAAGAAAATGCATTACCAGCGATGTACCCAGGCACCTATATTTTCATGTGTCATTAGGTTTCTGGTGTGAGATGACGTATAGTAACGCGTAGTGGGCGGCCGTATCGACTACTACTCGACAGTTTATTTTTAGATAACACTTGTGAGGCAATCACTGCAATTCATCGTATTATATATATATTTTTAATACTGTATAGGTTTTAGTGTTCCACCATAATCTCATCTAATGGTAAATGAGGATGTGCTATAAGATCGTAAACACGCTAAACCTAGAGAGCGACTGGCTCTCAGACTAGTGATAGATCTTCAACTTGTAAGCAGTAGTTAGATAAGGGGGCTTAGAAAAAATTTCGTCAAAATTATTTTCTTTCACCGAAAGTTCCGTCTCATAAGCAAGGATTCGAACCAACGTCGATTGACGTGGTGTTCCAACATGCTAACGACTGAGCTATCACTGCTTATTTAGTACTCGTTAATCTTTTAGACCAATCTGAGTATACCCGTAAGGTCGGGCTTGTGATTAATATAGTAAAGAGTTTATTACAAAACAAAGTTATGATATTAGTATAGAAATCTAAAGTTGACATTTATTTATCCTTAAGTTAGTTATCTTGATATTAAACATATAATTTAAAGCGTATTTATACTTAAATTTGTGTTTTGCGAAATTATATTCAGCGGTCAAAAAGTTTGGCGCGGACTGTACATAAATGATTCTAGATACGTAAAATATTTTTTTATTGTAAATTTTCTTTTAATTTATTGTCTAATACTGATAAATATTTCAGTATATTAAATCAATTTTGCTAGTTCTTTATCAGAAGAAAATTATCATTTTGACACAAATGATTGTATGGAGCTGATAAGCAATAAGTTTCCTAACTAATATTATAAATATGGATGTTAATCTATCTGTTTGTTAATGCATTTCCTTCATTACATACCTTCACATATTAACTACTCAACCGATTATTATCAACTTTTGTATGCTCGTTATCAGGGCTATAGAAAAAGAAAAATGGTAGTTATCATCGAGAGAAATAGTACTGTTTTCAAGGGATAGGTCAAACCTACATTAAAGCGAGCGAAGCTACAAGTAAAAGCTAGTAATCTATGAATTTACGTCAGCGCGCTTATTGATGATAGGTGGCTTATTATTAAGAAGGAAATTAACTAGACAATTACAATAAAAGTAAATTCGTAAAACTTATTATTAACAATAATATATGACTTCGATTCCATACAAAAGGTTTATTTAATTTTGTTTGTATACAAGTAGGCATGTTCATTTATAATTCATTAAACTGTTTTATCTTTTGTTCGTCTTGGAGGAAGTTATAATATGTTTTCTTGAGTCAGCTTTTTGTAATTTAATGTTCGTTTCAAATGTAATCAAAGGAAACATAATTAGCGGTGTATATGTACGCAGTGTCTTTGTGCGTCTCATATTCAGGATGTCGGAAATTATTTTGAAATTTGCATTTCTGTGTATATTCGTAAATTCAATATTTAGGTGTTTTAAATGTCGACGGACATCTCAACGAACCGATTTAATAGTACATTATATAAACGGTCCCGTTGGCGCCGGCTAAATTGTAATTTACTTTGTATGACTGAAATGTTATGATTCATACCCATGTTCACTCAAGCATAATCAGAGTGATATTATTTTTAAAGTTACAGACAATAAATGTCCAAAAATGTCATTATATACAATTTTTTTATTATTTTGTTATAATTCAGTAAAATTAAATATTAATGTAGTATGAATATAACATACGAAGGATGCGTAATTCACGAGTTTGTAGTTTCATAATAATTATTTGAGATTTAATAATAATATTAAATCGCCTTCAAATAACTGTTTTCATGGTCTCTTACACTGCATCTTACTATGACAAATATTTAAAAATAATCGTGAACAAAATGTTATAACGGAAACGGGTCTTGTCAACCCTTATAAAAAATTTAAAAAAGTACAAATGAGTTTCTGTAAATATGAAATTACGTCTTACATTTCTGTTGGCATTTCACGCCTTATATTTTGTGAAAATCTTTTCCAAATTTAATTAACAAATATTTTTTTTACATATATCCTTTGATTATTTCATTTGTTATTTTACGTAGCCGTGTTAAGCTGCGTGGGTGTCGCTGGGCATGTTGGTTTAGGGGCCCTTGTTATCTGAACTAACTGAACCTACGTACAAACTAATTTTTTTTAATGAACACGGTTAATTGACGCGTGGACGTACTCCACGTGCTGGATTGAAATTTTAGGAACTCGTAATTAAAAAGTTTTTAAATATTACGAATGAAATGAAAAGTTATTAATATTATAAACTAACGGGCCCGGCAGACGTTGTCTTGCCCTGATTGTGAAAAAATCCTTAACAAATTATATACTAAAACGTTTCTCATGAATCACTCTATCCACTGGTGAAAACCGCATGAAAATCCGTTCGGCAGTGTTTGAGTTTATCGTGAACAGACAGACAGACAGACGCGGTAGGGGACTTTGTTTTATACTATGTAATGATGAGAATGTGTATTTATTTCTCACGCTATCAAGCCTTAACTATAATACTCAACCGAACGTCATTAAATTTTGAATTCACGTTTTCAGAGGTACAAAAAAGGACACAGGGTATCTTTAATTCGGAAAACAAGTACTGCTTCTTTCCGATAAAACCGATCTACATTAACGCGGACGAAGTCGTAAACATAAGCTGATTACATAATAAATGTGAACGCTTTTTATTCAGTTACTAGTTTTAATTATTCTGTAGTAACAATGTTGTCACTTCGACTTCTAATGTTAGGAAATCATAGTTTTTAATGAACACAAACATGTTATTCAGAATATCAGTACTAGAGCTAAGGTTTAGATATATCATTCGCGAGAAATGCAAAGACGGTGTGTTTTAAAAAATAAAACAGTGCTGTCAGGGAAACTTCATCAGATTTTTTTTCATCAATTCCGAATAGAATCCAAATTGAGGAATTAAATTGTTTATATTTGTATATTTTCAAAACGCATGGAAAATGCGTTAACCAAGCTCCATGCGGGTCTTTCTCTCTATATATCTGTATTATTTGTTAATTATCCACTATAATTTTTTGCAGTTCAAATAACATAAAGTAAGAATCTAATCAAAATATTTTACTTAATAAAAAAACAAATAATTTTAATAAGATATCCACGCGTTCAGTATTGAAGGTTATAAAATCGTTTACGCTGTTACCTTTATTTCATTTCATACTACACCCCGCAGCGCATAAAGAAAATCAAATTAAAAATACCTTCTTTAATTTAGAAGAAGGCGCCTATGAACGTCAAAACTACCGTCGGTTCGGAAAACAACCTTTTTATAAAGAAGATCGTCGAAGAAAGTTGATCGGATTTACCTCTTTAACATACATATGTTTAAAGTACATTAACGCTAAACTCGTTTTTAGTGGATGCACTGAGAGAGAGAGAGGTGTCATTTCACTATGCATACACTCTCATAAACAATAGACAGAAAGAGAAAGAGCGAGGGAAATAGATGAGTATAACACTTTTTCCTTACGTGACGATTTTTACCATATACCTCCTTTTTTCATAGGGAAGTCCTTTATGGATACACCATCCTCCCGGGGGAGAGAGTGGGTTATGTCCGACTCCCACGGACTAAAAACCCCATGGTTGCCCACTACCGCCATAACAAGGGACAAGGGATGACAAGGCACTCCGCATGTCACACCGATGGCCGGCCCAGTATTGATGCTGAGCCTCCTGCGCTAAAAGAGAGACAGCCTGGCAAATATATACTGTCTCCCAGACGGCCGAACCAGTGCAATGGAGAGAAGGGCCCCCGACCCGTCTCTCCTTGGTCCGGCTTAGTTACCATATACCTCCTACCGTAAGCCGCGTTAAGGAACTCCGTTCCAAAAATAAATTTACATGGAATCCATCTGTGTATAACCCGTCTCATCAAATTGATTAGCTGTTCACCGCGATTCCCATTTCCTGAAAATGATATAAGAACGTAAATAATAAGTAAATATCAAGGTCGTCGTATTTCTATTCACGTTTTACGGCTTTTGCTCAACGACTCGGATTATAAAACAGTATAAACTATTTTGTCAAATATCCGTCACTTTAAGCATGATATAACTAATATCTGAGAAATTTTTGGGCCTTATCCAAATACTGTGATTATCATGACTGAATTGGTTTCCATAAGGAATAAATTATAGGTAAACAAATATAAATTTAGCGAAATAATTTTTGGTCCCTGAATTTAAAAAAAAAACATGTTTTAGTATCCACATATTTCTCGTACCCAATAGTATTCAAATACGAAACGTTTCGTAAATACGAAACGTATAACGTACGCTATGTGCTATCTTAGTTCCAACACGTTTTCATTAGGAGTGCTGCAAATAAATTTGTGAAAGAAAATAATAACTGTCTTATGATATTCGAAAACCATTATATCTTACTTTAGAGAAGCAAATTGTTGTATATACGATACTAGCCTCTACCCGCGACTTCTTCCGCGTGGAATAGTTTCTTTGGACTGACGCTAACAGGCATCGGAAGCTCTCAAGAGGAAAAAATACCCCGATTTGGAAACATTCTTCATTGGTACTCCGCTCCTATTGATCTTAGCGTGATGATATATGTCCTATAGCCTTCCTCGTTAAATGAGCTGTATAACACTGAAAGAATTTCAATTCGGACCAGTAGTACCTGAGATTACCCCCTACAACATCAGAAACTCACAAACTTTACCTCTTTATAATATTAATATACACACATCAAAAAAGTCTAAGCAACATGCGTGATAATACAAATTTTACCATTTATATTAATTAATTTCTAAGTATTTACTCAAACAAAGTGCGTAGGTAAGTAAACTTTTTTGTTATTGATGACATACTGGCTGGTTGTAAAAAAAAAATTTGATTATGTTTTGTTTTTTTATAAAATTCAAATGACTGCGAATTTGTTTGAATTTAAGTGCGTTTTAATTGCTACGTTTAGTCTTGATTTTATAATTTTACCAACCATTTAAATAAAGTTAGCGACAAAATTGAATTGTTAGATATTCTTTACGTCATGAAGCGACGTCATTTGATGGCAGATGAAATGCAAGGAGCTGTAGGGATGTTGCAAGCGGGAAGTAATCAATCTCAGGTATCTCGACATTTTGGCATTCATAGAAGTGTTATTTGTCGTCTTTGGCAGCGCTACAATAATACAGGAGAACCCGCTGAACAGCATCCAGACCGTAAAAGGAGTACAACCACTCGGCAAGACCGGTACATACAACTGACTGCAAGACGCCAGCCGATGTTAACCGCTCGAGAGATAAGTTTGAGGCTACAAATTTCAAGTGGTGTTGATGTAAGTCCTCAAACTGCATGAGTACGGCCTACAAGCTCGACGCCCAATCAGGTGCCCACCGATACGTCACGGGAATCGCGCTCGTCGATATGAATGGTGTAGAGAACGCATAACATGGACCCAGGAACAATGGGATAAAATTATGTTTTCCGATGAGTCGCGATTCGGGTTTAAGCCTGATACAAGAAGGGTGCGAGTGTATCGTTGGCCCGGAAATACTGAAAGGCTCAGGTGCGTTCAGGAAGTTCATCCATACAGCGGCTCAACAGTTATGTTATGGGCGGGTATTATGAAGAACAGGCGAACTGAGCTCGTTTTTGTAAATGGAAACATGAATGCTGAAAATTACATTGAGGATATTCTCAGACCTTATGTCTACCCATTTGCACAAACCTTTGGCTCCGATTTTAGGTTAATGCATGACAATGCGCGTTCACATACAGCTCGGCGAACCAGTGAATACTTTGCAACGGAGAACATCCGGGTATTGCCCTGGCCTGCACAATCGCCAGATCTCAACCCCATTGAACAAGCATGGGACATGCTCCAGAGACGTGTTTTGAACGACTTGGACGGAGCGACAACAACCCAACAGCTGAAGGATTTGCTACAATTCCATTGGGAGCGAATACCGCAAGATGACATAAACAGTCTCATTAATTCAATGAATAATCGTTGCCGACAAGTTCTGAATAGCAGAGAAGACCATACTTTGTATTAAATTGTTCTATTCTTTCACAATAAATACATTTTCTTTAGAAATTTCATTTTGTAAGAAAAAAGTTTAGTTTCTTATGTATCTTAGTTTCTACAGTATATTCTAATATTGTTCATTTCTGTTATTAAAAGAACTTATAAAAACAACAGCTGTTATTTTTACATCATAGAACCCTAAAGATATTATTTTAAAAATAAAATACAACGTTATAATGTGAAGAACCATCCTAAAATTTAAATTAGTACATGTTGCTTAGACTTTTTTGATGAGTGTAGATTAGCTGCCTTAGGAAGAAGATACTTATGAAAACCTTACTTATTGATTTTGACAACTTAATCTAACTTTAGTATTTAAAAGGGAAAATGTCATTGAAATCCCGTCAATCGGAATGTTCACTATACTTTATTAATCCTATGAGAATATATATCACCACATTAGATTGTAAGAGACCTATTGCAGGGCCATATGCCTCTTCTCGAAAGAAGATACGGGCATGATCACCACGCCAGCCCACTACGTATCGGCGATTTCAAACTCCGAGAGATCCACAGCTTTATATTTTCCCACACAAGATGGTACTGTAAGAACTCTTCTCTTATTCAGGTTTCTTCACGATGTTTTCCTTTACCGTCAGCCGAAGATAATCTACATGATTTGCAGAATTAGTCTAAATCTGTAATAATTATTATATACGTATTTCGTATAATTAACCTTTTTGATCAAAATATTGAATTTGATTCTATACGTTCAAAAAATGAATTTACGGAACCGATCGTTACATAAAATAAATGAACAAAGAAGGTAAAATAATTTTACATAATCAATATAGATTACAGAAAAACTGATTGTCAACATAAAATATTCATACATATCTTTTAAGTATTCGCGTAGTAACACACATAAGTGTGTATCTATTTATACTTGCATTTTTTCTTTCATTATACGAAGTCAACCGTATGAAATTCGAAAACCGTCTAATATTAGCCTTTTTATTGAATCACAACTCAAGATATAAAAATAAAACAGAGTATACATACATCGCCCACGATTCTCAGCGGTATTCTGAATCATGCTGACATGTGTCGCCGTGAAAAATGACTTTCCAGGTAAATGATGTTTTGTTCCAATGACACAGCATTAATATCCGCGCAACTAACTTATTTGTCAGTTCTACTCATTAATATCTTAACGAGAGGATTTATTTCCTTAAAACGAAGGGCCGACGATAGCAGTTTTAAATTGCGACGTTCATATTCATCTTATTTTTGAAACAAAACATTAAATTCAAAAGCTTTTAAAAATACGTTTGGAAAACATATCATTAAGTGTAAGATGAGAGTGATTTAATTTAATTTTATAGGTGCTAATAAAGGATATTGTTTGTTTTAGTATTTTTGAGGGAGGTTTGAAATCAAAGTATTTTACTCAAAGGAATTTTACTCAAAGTAACCCGAATTTGGCAGTAACGGGCGCGTCGCGGCGTCACGTCGTAACGCTACGGGTCGTTTCGTGGACAACCAAGAATTCTTCCGCGACAACTTAATCCGCCCATCCAAATTTGTTGGGCGCCGTTGTGGAATCTCCGAGGTATGTCAAGTGCGCGGTCAAACACCTCACCTGTTAATAATTGATGACTTCAGCCACTGTCATCACTTGTAGGCCGAGACGTGGCCAAGCATGACTTTTCACGGACAGTCTTTTATCTCAACTTCTTATTTGATAATTCAAGTAATAAAATTTGTATTATAAAGACGTCTACAGGAAAGGTTGTTTATTGTATATCTGAATTTAATTGCAGTGACGATGAAGCCGAACATGCTACAAAATTAAAAATGTGGTTAACAATTCCACCATGAACGAATGTAAGTAGGACAATAAAAGAAGTTGCCCGTTATATAAAATGACACGAGATAAAACTCATTTTGGTGATGTAACCTAAATTCAGAAGTGTTTTACTTCGGTCACGGAATATTAAAATAAGTGTACGTTGCTTGCGTAGCTTATTAAATTTTGATGTATTATTTTATTTTGGAGAGCATAAATAAAGAATATACGTCGGTGATGTAATAAAATGTAAATTTAATTTATTCCGTCTCGATATAACTTTTTCGTAGGTTGCCCTATATGTAAAATTTCTTAAGAATTTCGTTCACAAGTTACACATTTATGTCAATTGAATGTTTCTTGTTTCTCTTATTATTACCTTATTATGTGTGCCGTACTAAATTTGTTTAACTTTGCGTTACTCTGTGTAACAATTTGTGTGGGCCTAGAATATCGCTTTATTTAATTAGCATTTTAGCGAAAAGGTTACAGTCTACGGGTTAAGCCTTTTTAAAAATGAATTGTATACATTGAAATTAGTTATGTTTGTAGCGAAGACAACGAACCACCCACGATTTTTTTTAATTTTATATAGGTTGTAGCATTTGACCACAACCCGGCCTGTTGATAAATGACGATGTGATCCAAGATGATAAACAGGTTAATCCTAGGGAGACAGGTTCTTAAGTGCAGCTGCCGGAACACATCTATAGATGCATGGCGACAGATTTTCAACTTGAGGGTGGTAGGTAGCAATGTGAGCTTAGACAAAGTCCTACCATGCAAAAAATGTCAAGTCAAATTAACAATACTGTATGAAGTGTAAGCTTTGAGAAAGTGTTTATGAAGGTTACACACTACCATAGATTCAGAAAACAAACCAGACATTGACAAGAGCTGGCAAGAAGGTGTCTGGTTTTTCTTCTTTTTGTATATTTTTATTACAATCTTTATAAAACCACTTTGTATTACAATCTATAACAAACAAAAATATATGTGACCTATACTTTTGTCACTCAGCGAGCACGTAGCCGTACATTTTCAAACTCGGATCAGTAATTCTAGATTATCTCCTACAAATGAATAAAATTTGCTTCTATATTATTTTTAGTCTATACTATAATAAAACTGTAAAGGTCAAATCTGTACATTAAATATTTTTTGAAAATTTTGATCGAGGTAGACTTTGTTATCGATATAGAAGCCAAAAATAATCTTTTTACAATTTTTGTCTGTCTGTCTGTCTTTCTGTCCCTGTGAACACGCATCACGCTGAAAGTACTGAACCGATTTTAACGAAACTTGACACAGTAATAACTAATATTCCAAGGTTACATTTAGGATACTTTTTGTCCCATAAAACGCAAAAGGCTCTCCAGGAAAACGAAAAACAAAAAATTGTAGTTAACGTAACTAGACTTTTTTGCGACACCTTAGTACAAGAGCCAGCAACGTTCGAAGAACGAGAATTTTAGAAAAGCTGGTTCTTTAATATGAAGATATATTATGCCCTTCCAAACAGGATTCAGGATACCTGGTAGCCGGTAAACGTTGTGTTTTTTAATGCGCATCACACCTTTACAGGTCAAAATTTTGATTTATAATTAATTTTAGGAAAAAAAAAATTCGGTTACATTTTAACGCTATTAAAAACATGAGTTTATCACTGCCAGACAATTTTGTTATTGAAAATAATGTGCCCGATGATATTCTTTATAAATAAAATAATTCATTTCAAACCATTTCATTTTTTCCATTGCAAACAACATATTTCATTTTATTAACCATTATGATATTGAGATTTCACCGTGAAAACTGAAAAAAACGATAAACGTAGACATACGACTTGAGATTGACGTTATCTTGAATACATGCGTCTATAACAGGCGCTTCCACAATTATCGCTATCTTTATCATACATAAAATGGGCTAAACATATCAATGCAGTTGCAGAATTTAGCTCTAAGTTTCTAAACGTTTTCAAAGCATTAGCCGGTTTTAATTGGGGTGTTCATCCATAACATTTAGTTCGTTTATACTTCAATATTACACGCAGTCGAATTGACTATGCCAGCTTTCTTTATGATAGTAGTGCTCAGGTTAACCTCTATAAACTTGAAAAAGTTCAAAACCAGGCCATGAGAATTATCGGGGGTATCATTAAAAGTACTCCAATCCATGTTATGGAAAGCGAATTGAGCATATGTCCGTTACATCTTAGGAGACAATATTAAGCTGGCAAAATTATATTTTAATTTAAGTCATTCGAAAAAAACGAACTAACCAATGTATCAGAAGAACTGTCCACCCCTTTCCAATCACTCTATTGGCGTAAAAGAAAAATACTATTATTAGTTTCTATTTTTTCTCAATATAAAAATACTCCAATTCAAATAAGTATAAAACATGAAATGTTCACTTTACACACCTGGGTCTATAACATTGATTTGCACAATATAATTAAAATAAATGTAGATGGTATTTGGAAGCCAAAGCGTCAATATGATGTTCTTAAAATAAAAGATATTTGTCTTCAATATATAAATAAATATTATCAAAATTTTGTTAAAATATACACTGGCGGATCTAAAGCTGGGAATTATTTAGGAGCCGCATTTTTTGAGTCAAATTCCAAAACTTTTATGAAACTTCAAATTGATGAAAATATTTCAATTATGCACACTGAATTGATAGCAATTGCAGAGGCCTTCTCATCTGCGCAATCAACTGAGTCCATTAAGATTGTTATTTTATCCTATTCAAAAAGTGCTCTTTAACACGTAGCTCGATGTACCTCGACTTTTCGAGAAATACCGATAGCCTACACTATTTTGAAGCAATTACTAGATTTCAAAGCAAAGAACAAAGTAATTGTTTTACAATGGATCCCTTCTCATATAGGTATAACTGGGAATAAAAGAGCAGATCTTTTAGCAAGAGAGGGATCCTCCGAAGGTGCTCTTATTAATATTTTACCAACTTACTTGGATGTATGCTTAGTATTTAAAAATAGCTGTTACTCGCATTGGAAGGAATACTTTGATAAGCGTTCTAAAACAAAAGGAATATGGTACAGAACGATTCAGCCACATCCCTTACGGTCACCATGGATTGATGACAGTACGATTTGCCGTCGGGAAGGAATCACAGGAATGAGATTACGCTCAGGACACATCCCATGTAAAAAGTTCGCCTACCTGATGCGTAAAGTACTATCACCACTCTGCCAGAGTTGTGAGCTCATCGATGATGTGCACCACATCCTGGCAGAATGTGTTCGAAGCGAAGATATTAAATCTTGGCTTAATGCTTCTGGTTCGTTCCACACTGGTTTGTACAATTCGTTATTGCCTGACCCCATTTCGAAAGATGCTAAAGAATTGTACAAATTTAATAATATACTAGCGGACCTGGCGGACGTTGTCCTGCCTTGATAATAAAAAATATAAATCCCAAAAGTCAACCGCAGCGCCACCTACCGGGTCCAATTGTGAATCTAAACCATTCTCGAATCTCCACGAACACACACAAAAAATTTCATCAAAATCGGTCCAGTCGTTTAGGAGGAGTTCAGTCACATACACACGCACACAAGAAATATATATATTAAGATAAGCTATTGTTAAGTTTATTGTCATTCTTATTGTTATATAGTTGTATGTCATTTAGGCGATATAGTAGCGCAGGTGACTAAGCCTTCATTGAAAAAATAATAATAATAATAATATTAAAATTACAGCTATCTTAACATGGTTAGAACATACTTATTTTATTTACAAAAAAATAGCATCGGGCAAATTATTGTCTATAACAAAAATGTCTGGCAATAATAATTTCATGTTTTAGTAGGGTTTCAAAGTTAGTAAAAAACAAAACATTCAAAAATTATATAAAAATCAATTGCCAGTAAAGGTGCGATATGCAGTAATACACGCAACGTTTACCGGCAGCCAGGTAGCCCGCACGCTGTTCGGAAGAACATAAAGATATATAAAAAACTGTCTTATAGAAAATTTGTCGAAACCGTTACTAGCTCTTAGACAAATAGTTACAGGCAAGTGACATTTGACGTGTCGTGCTCATATCTTTTTAATATTTATATTTTTTTTTCAATACAATGGAGTGTGAAAAAGTTTTAATACAAGTTAAAAATAGTTATGATATCATTCAGTGGTTCATTTATCATTATTTATTTTATGAATATATTTTGTCGTTTAATTTACAATTTAACTCATCAACTTGATATTTTATAATGTAAACTCTACTGACTGTATAGTAAACGTCTACAAAAAAGGGAAAGGAACTTCTTTAGAAACTGGGGGTCTATAGACCTCTAAAGCTTTTTTTCACTTTATCGCCAATATATGTAGGTTAGTTTTTATTTTTTATTGAACTCAGTAGATGATACTAGGCTTATTTTAAAAGATTTCTCACATGCCATCTGGGTATATGTTTGAGTGAGTCCCTTGATAGTTCGGATTCACAATTGGAAACCGTAGATGTGGCTGCAATAAGGTTTTAAGTATATCAAAATTTTTCGCGTTTAAAAATACAATTGACACCGGTGATAACCGATTTGATACAGACGAAGTGGCACGGGTCAGCTAGTATAGAAATATAAATATTTATACTACCGTTTACGCTTTACAAGAAATACAGATTAACAATAGCTTTCTTCATTCTCATACAAATGATTAAAATGATAAGAATATGTTTTATTCAAATGGACCAAATAAGTCCATTGCCTAAACATTTTTTTTATATTAAAGGAGGCAAACGAATAGGTGGTTCACCTGATGGTAAGTGATCACCGTCGTCCATAGACACTAGCGATACCAGGGGAGACGCGAGTGCGTTGCCAGCCTGTGTTTGAAGGAGGGGGGAGGAGGAAGGGGTTGAAGGGGAGGCGGGCCTTCGGCGTTCTCACTGACCGAACGCAACGCAACATTGCAAGCACTATTCACTTCGGTGTTTCTGTGGGTCGGGTGGTACTACCCCGGGCGAGTCGACCCATTCATGATGAAACCAGTAATAGCTTCAGCGTGGCTCTACCACCTATTAAATAAACATAACCTTATTAACCTAACATCTTATCAAATTGTCAATGATCGGTTCTAAATAATCGGTGTAACTACTCGGGTATATCTGTACAAAATATAATTTAAAAAGTTATAGTGATCGTATCGAGAAAAAGTTACACGTGCCGTGGCGTTAACCGCACCGGCACAATACCCAAGTAAATGAGTAAACAAAGGGCTTAGAAATTAGGCTGCCTATGGAAAATTTCTATTCCATTGTTATTGTAAAAAGCCCTTTGAAATGACAATAATTAACTTAACTTAAAAGGTTTATAGAACGATAACTGTCAGCCAGCGAATTATGGAAACGAGGCGCTGTTAACTGAAAGATTTTATCGTATCCAGTCGCGTGGCTCATCATAATCATTGTTTAAACTTGCACATTTCGCGTGATCATGTGTCGTGTCTTCAAACAAAATAGCACCTATTTCGTATATCCATTATTATATTATTGTACGAGTTTGCGGTCTAACAACGAATTTCAATTTGGTATGTTATGTATTAATTTATATTATGTATAAATATATTAGGCATGATTTTTTTTTTGCTTTTTCACCTGATGTTAGGTGATCACCGCCGTCTATAGACACTAGCAACACTAGGGGAGTCACAAGTGCGTTGCCAGCCTGTGCATGGGGGAGGGGAAGGATGAGGGAAAGGGAGAGAGGGGAGGGGAGGACTCCGGCGCTCTCACTGACCGAACGAAACGCAACAATGCAAGCACTGTTACTTCACGTCGGTTTTCTGTAAGAGGGTGGTACTACCCCGGACGAATCAACCCGTTCATGCTGAAACAGGTAATAGCTTCTGCGTTGCTCTACCACCCTTAAATCTTTTGGTCCTCTATTAGTCGGAATTTGACCATTATTCATCATTTTTTTTTAATTTTCGCAATGGGCGAAAAACTTTCCAGATTTTTCTATCGATAAAACTCGTCGATAGCTACTGAATTATAAAAAATAAAGTAAATTGGTCGATAAAAAGAACACAAAAAGATACTTCTAGCTATGCCTATTTATATATATATTTTGTTATTTTAAGTTATTTTCGTTCAAGAGTTACATTACTGCTTAACGTCTAATGATAGATATAATTTCAAAATTCCACTATCTGCAAATAAAATTCTCGGCTAAATCGGCTTAGCTCTTACAGAGCTTAGCCTAAAAAAAAATTATTTCAATTTTATTTTTTTTATGTACCTATAGATTGGGGTGTACTTCGCATAATTAAGTAATGGGATATTCTAACATTTATTCTTAAAATATGTTCTACAAGTACAATTTAGTATTCATGGTTTTTATTATTATTCTTTTTCACGGTTAGCGTTGAATTGTATGTATAACTAGCGGGCCCGGCAGACGTTGTCCCGCCCTGATTATGAAAAAATCATTGACAAATTATATACTAAAACGTTCCTCATCAATCACTCTATCCACCGGTGAAAACTCCATGAAAATCCGTTCGGTAGCTTATGAGTTTATCGCGAACAGACAGACGCGGTAGGGGACTTTGTTTTATACTATGTAATGATATTGTAGAAAGGTGATAAACCTATAACATAAAAGATGTGTGTGTATGTTTATGACCGACAGAAGTGAAAAATTCTCATTTTTAATATATATATGAAGTACTCACTGTATCTGTATAATATTATATATACTTGAAATACTAAACCACTTATATACAAAATATACAACGTATAGTATAACATTATAATATGATTTTATTGTACTTCTTCTTACCCTTACCCCACATAAGTAGGGTCAGTACAACATGTTTGTCTTAACTTAATTTTTACGATCGGCCGCCTGCTTGACATCAACCCTCCTTGGGATTATGTTGTTGTACCATTGTATTTTTGATTATTATTATATAGTTACGAAGTCTGATGGGATCTTTTAGCCTTACAATTTTTCTGTACGCTTTAGCTTTGGTTGGCTATTTATAGTGTCTGCTTGAGCGGCACCACCGTTCCGGTTACAAACGAAGTTCTTCAAGATTATGATTTGCTTGCTATATTGCCATTATATATGATTTTATTGTTATGATACATAATAATAAAAACGTAACTATTGCAACGATGCACTCCTTGCCAGAAATTAAACGTGGTTGATGACGACTGGAGCCGAGTATACACGAGTTAGAGCGCCCCCGACCCGAACGCGATAGATATCGTGTCGATCCGAATAAATCCGATTCAACATCTTTGATCCCGAGTGTGCCAGTTCACTTTCATTCACTGTTCAGTAAGAACGCAAAAGAAACTTAAAGATTTCACTTGAATAATATATAACAAAGTTAAACCACATTTTATATAAAAGGTACCGATATAGATCATTTTGTGGTAATTTCGAAACAGCGCTACGGGTAGCTACGACGCGGGAAAGTTTACAGACCTACGAGGAAAAACTGTCCAAGCGTAATGTATAGGTTTATTAAAGACTAGCTGTGCCTGCGACTACGTCCACGTGGAACTTTATTTAAAAACACAGTTATTAATAAAATCATCTGAATGTTTTAAATCCATTCATCTACTTTTCTCTGGTATTTAGGTCGCGTCATTAAATTTATACTAAGTTTTGATAGAGTTGATTTTAATGAAACAGAAACTAAGTATTTTTCGAGGATATAGGTACTTTATGATTCTCTTGAACATGATCTCGATCGTGAACGCAGTATTTTAGCAGTGATACGTGTTCATACAAACAGACAGGCAGACATTTTTTAAACTGATTGAAAAGTGTTTTATTACTTATTCCTAGACACCTACGACAATTTATTCCACAAAAATCTAAAAAGAACAGACATGTTAGATATACATTCTTATTATATGTATAGATATAGAAGTAGATGCTTCGATATCACTGTACTGGGTTACTATATACTAATTAGTACATAAAGGCGCCTACTATCAATTTGTTCTCGCGATGCCGCGAGAGCCGAAAGGGAAATGAAAGTTATAAATAAAGTAGACATAAATAATACAGTAAGTAAGTAATAAAACGTCCGAAGTTATGACAACCATTTGAGCGATTGAATTATTATAGGTGTCATTCTATTCGTGTTCCATATAGGTAATGCATTTTTGCGAACGACTTAAAAGGTATTCATTTTGTACTAAATAAATAATTTATACTTTGCGGAGTAAACAAATTTTGTTTCACAAAAGTTTATATTAGAAAATTAGTACATTCTTATACCGCTTTTAACGTTTATTATGTTTTAATTCTGTATCAAGTAATTTTTTTTTGTCGTACAAATATGGGAACCACATCGTTTATTTGCTTCGAATGAAGTTCTGTTGTACAGCATTTTATTCGAATTTCAGTAGCCTCTGTTTAAATTTATGATTTCTATTTTTTTTATTGTAGCACAGAAAAGTGACTGCACTGTGCATGATGGTGAGCACAGTACAATCCAAAAACAATGGCGACTACCGAGAGACACGCCATCCCTCGTCGGTCGCCGCTGTAATGCCGGCCTCTATATAACTTCTATATAAAAAAAAAGTTATATGTAGTTTATAAAATACTTTAAAAGTCCTCTATTTTCCAGTAAAAATGTCGTTAAAATTAGTTTAACAGTTTTAGAAGTTTAACAGAGTTTAGAACAAACAAGCAAGTAAAGAAATTTTAATGAAATACAGTTCAAATCTGTCTGTCGCTTACATTAAAATATTATTAACGCTATACTAATCGAAAACACTAGAACAGGAGATTTTCAGGTTCATTGTAACAGGTCACGCGATTTCTTTGAGATAACACGTGATTGTAGAAATGTAGATTCTACGGTTCAACTGTTTTGTATGACTTGTAATTAAAGTGTCCTAAAGTTTGAACTTATAAATGTATATTATACAAGGAACGGGATTTACGCAGTTAGGTTTTGAATTAAATTTTAGTATCTGAATACCAATTCCCTCGACACCGAGTCTAGTATTAAAATTACTTAACCATATTTATTTCAAACAAGATGTTTTTTTTTATCTGGAATAAATTACATCTATTTTTTTATTTTTGAAGTGAAAACTTCTGTAGGCCCGTTGAGCGGTATTTTTGGCAGGAGATACATTTATAATTTCGCGTCATGACGTATGTATGACCGGCTGTAATGCGCTTGCGCGGCGTGCGTCAAGCTAGCGATGCGTAGACTACGGGCCTGTGTTTACATAATATTGATATTTTGCAGGTCATCATACGTTGGATAGATTAGTAGACTTTATAAAAATGTATATAGTTATTGCTTAGAGTGTCAATATATATGAAAGCCACACTAATGTAAATAAATTCAATAAACAAATTCTGAAATGTTAATATTGTCATTAACATTATAATTAATATGAAAATTCAAAAGAGACAACATTTATTTCATCGTTTTGAATTTTCACTTTTCTCGGCAGTCCTTATGACTGTTTGCCTTTTTTTTAATTGTAACTTTGCGATTACTATTTTAGTACCCCATTGAACATTTACCGATTTCATGTTTTTGAATTTTATTATTACCGCTTAGCCTAAATAAATTACTAAACGATAAACAGAACCTATATAGGAATATGATATATTTATCTTTATTAGAAATACGTTCTAAGATATTCTAGCATAAGACAATAGGATTTATTTGTATAATAAAACATTAACTTACGATGTACACTGTTATACGTACTAGTAAAAATTGTAAGAAAATTAAATTCAGAAATAATACCGTTATTCTGTAGCTGATAACGATATTCATATAAGTGTACATTAAAAAGAGTTTTGATTATTCGATAACGCAGAAAATAAACCTCCTTACAAGAATATTTCCACAGATTACATCACTTAACCTAATAATGCTAAAAGAAGGTTTTTTGGCGGGATCTTGGTCTGTCATGTAGTGGATTTTATTTTTTATTCATAATCTTGTGTTACTTGACTCTATATTGTATAAAATTGGTGGTGTTTTATGTAATATAGTTGGTTTATTGTGCATAAGTGAAGTGAATGGAAAATAATACCACGGACCATGAATTCTGAGATGCCACAAAAATTCCATGGAAAGTTCTAACAAGATAGCCACCATCTTGTTAGTTCATTGAAATTATATCAAGAAACTTGTAATATCGATACTCACTTGACAATGGCAGTAATAGTCTACTAGAAGACTGGTTGCCAAAATGGAATGGAAGAAGAACTTGAAATACTATTAACTACTCGACAATGGCATTCATTGAAATTATATCAAGAAACTTGTAATATCGATACTCACTTGATAAAGGCAGTAATAGTCTACTAGAAGACTGGTTGCCGAAAATGGAATGAAAGAAGAACTTGTAATACTATTAACTACTCGACAATGGCAGTAATAATCTAAAAGATTGGTTGCCAAAAATAAAGTAAAACAAAAATGCTACAAGAAAAAAAGTAGGACGCAATAACAATAATCGATTAAGATCGTTTGTTTGTTATGTAAAGATTTGTAGGTCGTAGCAATCCAATATTGACATACAATATTTAATGTTAACTAACTTATTTCTTTATTATACTTCAGAGATGTATTGAATAAGACATGTAAATAGAATGTAGGTATTAACAAAGAAAATGAGACCAAATATTGACTTTAATAAAATAAAATAGCCATTGAACAACTGAAGGTTAATTTGTCAATTCTGTCAATATTTTCACTTTTCCATACGATTTCTCAAACCAATAAAAACCAAGGCCAATCAAGTGCTGCCATTCTAAAGTGATGCACGTACATATATTCGGCGATTGATTTTTATTTAGTACTAACTTCTGCCCGCGACTTCGTCCGCGTGGAATAGTCACTTTGGGCTAACGTTAACACGCAGCGGAAGCTCTTAAAAGGACAACAAACGATTTTGAAACATTCTTCACTGGTGCTCCGCTCATATTGTTCTTAACGTGATGACATATAGCCTATAGCCTTGCTAGATAAATAAGCTATCTAACACTGAACTAAATCGGACCAATAATAGTTTCTGAGATTAGCCCGTTCAACCAAACAAACCCTTCGGCTTTATAATCTTAATATATATATTTCTTGTGTGCGTGTGTATGTGACTGAACTCCTCCTAAACGACTGGACCGATTTTGATGAAATTTTGTGTGCGTGTTCGAGTGGATCCGAGAATGGTTTAGATTCACAATTGGACCCGGTAGGTGGCGCTGCGGTCGACTTTTAGGATTTTTTTGTTTTCAAGGCAGGACAACGTCCGCCCGGTCCGCTAGTATTAGTATAGATTACTATTACTCTTCTCTTATACTTAACTGGATCCGTCATACAAATTACAATAACTTTTGATAGAGTGGACCGATTTTAATGAAACAAAGACTAAGTTACTCTCGAGGATATGCTGAGCTTTTATTGTGAACCCAATAATTTAGCAGTGATGCGTGTTCATACAAATAGACAGACAGACATTTCTAAAAATGATTGAATGTTTTATTACTTATTCCTAGACACCTGCAACAATTTTTTTCACGGAAATCGAAAAAGTATAGACGCATTATATTTGCATTCTTATTATGTGTATAGAAGACAGATATACCTTACTTACCTTACCTTACTATAAAATAAATGACATTGACAAATATTTCTAATCTTAATTCTTCAAAGGATTTAAGAAATATCACAAGCGCTACAGCGTCGTGAATTTAGCTTTTCTGCAATAAATTTTTGACCCAATGACATTGTATTGTAGGTGAAGCCAATGACCTCTCTATAGGATAATCTAAACCAGTGATAAATTTACCCACTCAAACGTGAGCGCCACAAAATATTATATCTCTTTGATATGAATGTACCATTACAAACCTTGTATACTGTTATTTGACAATATATGTTTATTTCATAACAAAGTATGATTGAATAAGCGAGTCGGTCCAAAGAAATAAGCTAAGGTGATTAATTATTAACGAATATTAGGACTATATTAAAAGTATTTTCGTATTCCAGTTATTTTAAGATCCTTCTCACATAACAATGTGTAAAAAGGTAAATATTCAAACATAAAATACGAAAAAGTAGTTATTATTCTCGATTGACAATGAAATATAATTCTTTATGAGTTTAACGTTTAACCGTAATCTTATTTTAATGTTATTTGACAATGTTGTCCTAGTTGGTAACACTTAAGCATAGAAGTGAGTCCAGCTTTACATTACAGGTAGCAAAATATACCTATACTAGCGGGCCCTGCAGACGTTATCCCGCCCTGATTATAAGAAAAATTCTTGACAAATTATATACCAAAACGTTCCTCATGAATCAGTTTATCCACTGGTGAAATCCGTTCACTAGTTTTTGAGTTTATCGCGAACAGACAGACAGACAAACGCGGTAGGGAACTTTGTTTTATACTATGTAATGATAATAGGTACTTAGTGACAAATTTTCAATTTGAACAATAATATTCCATTCTTAAAATCTTATTAATCTTCTTTATCAATATGCTTTACAAACAACTGAACACAGAAATGAAAACGAAATGTATTATTTATATATTCGTTTACTATTAAGTGTTGATCCATGTTATTATTTATTCAAAACCCATGAAGTTTTAGTCAGAGTAAACCAGTAATATAGTAAACTCTTATACTCTAATTTTGCGATTACAGGGATAATTTATATGATTTATGATGGAATATCCATATATAAATACCTCAAAATACTTCCTATATTGAATCCCTTAGGTGATAATTTCTTTTTAACAATTTTAGTTCACACCTGCGTAATATTAGGAAATTATGTGTAAAATCTCGTGCGTGTAATACTGAGACGAACTTCTTAGCCTTCCATGGATTCACCGTGCGGGTGCCGGGTCCATCGTGTGGCAGAGGGAGAAACTCAGAGCAGTTCCCAGGACTTGCGACCCAGGTGTAGGTTTAAGGAGGCCCCCTTTGAGATGCGCATCAACGCTCACCTTCACTGCTCGAGTTTCCCGCCCTGCCTAGCCAAATTTGGTAGGAACCTGTTAGTGCAGCCTTTGATACTCGTTCTAAAATAGAACTTACTGCAGTTCTCGACAGGCCAAAGTCCTTCAGAAGGTTGTAGAGAGATTTTGCTGGTATACCTCTCGCTCCTACTTCTACCGCGTATAACTTAACCACATAGCCATTTTTACTTATTCATTTGTTAGTTCGTAATATTTATTTAATTTGATTGTGTGGTCTTTAGGAATGTTGGTTTCCCGCGGTACAGTAAGCTCTACTAGTATTATATGTTTTATGTGTCTAGAGAAGAGGAATATGTCCGGTCTGGATGACGAAACACCACCACCAAGATAATAATTATAATAGGAAGTAAAATTTATGACTCAAAAAGTTTGTACCGATAATGTTCATCGGCGTTGAACGACAAGCACACGGATCTTATAGTAAGCTTGGACTACCGGTGCTTAAACTGGACACAATAAGTGATCGTGATGGAGCAATAGCATAGTAGTTGAGCATTCTTAAGCTTGACTAGCTAATTTTTTTTTTATAACACGATGGTGGCAAGCAAACTTGCGGACCGCCTGATGTTAAGCAGTCACCGCAGCCTATGGACGCTTGCAACATCAAAGGTGTCACATGCGCGTTGCCGACCCTTTAATATCCTGTTCACTTTCCCCTTGAAGTACTCCATACTTTAGACCCCAGGAAAAATCTCAGCAGGAAGCTTATTCCACAATCGGAGCGTTCGTGGGAGGAAACCCCTCTGGAACCGGACCGTCCATGTTAATAATATGTTGATAAAGTCATTGCGGAACTGCTATCGGCGTGATCTGCTCTTGGCAGTTAATATTCAAGTCCATTTTAGATTTTAATGTCATCTTCAAGTGTATATACAGGTCAAACGTTAACGTTTAATAAAATAAAGATTCCAAAGAAATATGGAGGTAACAGTTGTCATGTTTGTGAAAATTTTCATTGGTCATTTGTCATTTTGTTTATGATATATCTCCGTTCTCATTCCGAAAGATCTTCAAATGCTCATAGTTCAAATACACCCAACGAAGTCAAAAATAGTGATACAAAGCTTATTTGCATAGCACGTGTTTTAGATGAAGCTCTGCACACCAAAACAATGAGTCACGGCCCGGCTCGCAACGTGGCGAAATCCAGGTCAGACTCGGCCTCGGGGAAGGCCACTCCGCACTTGAGATCTGATCTGCTTTAGCGTACGCGTGTATATTTGTAAACAGTGTAACTCTGTCCTGATAAACAAAATGCACTAAATACTCACATGAATGTTGTATATAGATAGAAAAATAACAATCCTAGCCCTGAATAAATTAAATTAATACTTATGTAATTTCGGCCTTCTAAGTTATTCAATGATAGTCCCTTCGCGTGACAATTCCATGAATTCCAATTCTATAATAAACTTGAACTATCAGTGAGGGACGTTGGAAGGAATATTGTGACGTAATCACGGTATAACGATATGACATTTTCTATTGCTCGTTCAACTTATTGATTTGTTCCAAGGACTACAACTGAGAGTATAAGCTTTGTATTTCTTTATTTTATCAAGTACTTAAAAAAAAAAAGGTTTTAGCGTTTGGCCACAATCTCAGTTTATCTTAAATGACGATGTGGTCCAAGAGGATAAACATGCCAAATCTATAGGCGTTGGTTTTCAAGTGCAGCTAACAGAACACACCTATAGGTGCTTCGCAACAGATTATCAACTGTAGAGTAGTTGATATCCAGGCGAGCTTAGAAAAAGTCCAACCATCATGCTAAGGTTTCATTGTGATTGCTTTCTTCACCGAAAGCTTTGGAACCTATCAAACGGACCAAACACCATCGCTTCCAAATTCTTCACGAATATGAATTTAGATTGTGATACCACGCAGATAAATTTAGATTATATGAATAAGAGTAACGTACTAGCTTGCATTGCCAATTTCTAACAGAAATTTACGACCGGAACAAACAAGAACAGGTAGGTAACGAGGTTTATAAACACGACGTTAATAGCTCTATTATAGCAAAGTTTAATTTTGGTAATGACATTGGGCATTCAGTAAGCACAGTTTGTTTACGGAGTCTTGACTATTGATCTTTGACAATTTAAGTGTTCTGTTATACATACAACACATATAAAAAAATAATGACAACAAATAATTTGATTGATGAAGGCGTTACTTTGAGAAAATCCATCATTATAAATTAGGATCGACGTTACTTCGCACTTCCGCTTGGAATTATTTAGCCGCTATCACGTCTTACTGCAACGGCGAACGTTTGTGAAACAACTAAAAGTAGTTAAAATGCGTCATTACTCGACGGTTGAACACGACTCTGGTGGATGCTTGAACCTGTTGTCTATTAACACTATCACACTATCTGTAAATACAATTTAAATATCTCAAACAATTCCAAGCGGAAGTGTGAAGTAACGTTAATCCCATTTTTTAATGAGTAGTTACTTCAATGATATTTTCTATTTAAACAATTATTTATGAAGATTCTTTTATTAACTTTAATAAAAAAATATATTTTACGAAAACGATAACTAATTACTTACTTCTATTTTTTCTTGCTTGTAAAATTCTTATGTACGTGGAAGTTAGCTGATTTTTTTGAATGACTATTTCATCTGTACATAATTATCTTCATGATAAAATACAGAGCATCCATGTCAAGAAAATGCATATACATATAATCATTACATAGTATAAAACAAAGTCCCCTACCGCGTCTGTCTGTCTGTCTGTTCGCGATAAGCTCAAAAACTACTGAACGGATCTTTATGCGGTTTTCACCAGTGGATAAAGTGATGCACGAGGAACGTTTTGGTATATAATTTGTCCAGGATTTTTTTATAATCAGGGCGGGACAACGTCTGCCGGGCCCGCTAGTATTATTATAAACAAGCTCAGCGTTTGAGTGTTCTGGGGTAAAAGGATTTTATGACCGAATATAGTTATATGTAATACGAGTACTGTACTAAGCTGTGTACTATGTACTAGCTGTGTACTAAGCTATGTACTAAGCTTAGAATTTGCATTAACTGTTAAACGAGGAATATACTAAAATTTACTTACCGAAAATTATCAACACAGCTGGCAAGGCAGAAAATATTTCACCGTCATACCAGATTCGAATAATAATAACTTTTTTATAGAAGCCTGAAGCTGAAATTTGAGCCTTTATTGTTGAACTCGAATCGAATTTTAGGTTATTTAAGGGTCGGCAACGCGCATGTAACGCTTCTGATGTTACAAGTGTCCAATGGCTGCGGTGACCGCTTTACATCAGGCGGCTCGTATGCTTGTTTGCTACCGTCATGGGATAAAAAAAAATCGCTCGCTTTAGACCGCTGCGACATCCTGATACTCTATCACTAAGCCATCATCACTTCTTAATATTAACCTTCCCTTCGATCTTTTGGGCTTGACGGAAAAGGAGTCTTCTATGAAATCATTTGATAGAGTCGTAAAGTATGTGATAACTAATTTCAAGGCATTTAACAGACTTTGAAATTATGTCTCTCTGATTCGCACCTAAATCATGACTACTGAATCTTTGTGAACTTATTATATAATGCTCAAGAGCTCAACGCATCAATGGAAAGGGAATTGACTCGTATCAAATTGCGACCACCTCTCTCTCCCATTATATTGCTAATTTCGAATATATCTGTGCGATTACAAAATTATACAATATATATTAATCTCGTATTAATATTACAGATAGTGGTATAGTGTTTGTAATATCACTACATATTATAAAACAAAGTCCTCTGCCACGTTTGTGTATCTGTCTGTCTGTTCGCGATAAACTCAAAAACTACTGAACGGATCTTCATGCGGTTTTCACCAGTAGATAAAGTGTTTCATGAGGAAGGTCTGAGTATTTGTCTAGGTTTTTTAATTATCAAGCCGGGACAACGTCCACCGTGCCCGCTAGTTTCATTATAAATATCACTGTTGGGTTTTAATGTACGTGATTTTATTTTCTAGAGAATTTTAGCTCCGGGCCGAGTATCTCTGCCTAATTCTTCGAATTTAACGTGTAAATACATACTGCGTTTCTGTGACACGATGTTCTGCACAGCTGGCACACACCGCTAATTGTCGGTAATACGAAACTGACAAGTCTCACCGTCACTGTGACCTTTACGATACTATTAAAGTTTTATTCATGTCATTATCATTGACTTTAATGGCGCATTTTTATTATAAGCGTTATATATCACTGTTCGGTTTCGACCTTCGAACCATATTGATATACATATAGTGCTTGTGTTTAATTTATTTCCATCGCAAAAAAAATATGGGGAACAGATACAATACATTTTTGTTATTTTCTTAAATGCATTGCAAAAAAGTAGACATCTTAACTAGATACTAAGAGTTATGTAATGCTGTTCTGGTTAGTATAGATTTTTAGCTGTCTTTCTAACTGTAAATCGGCTTCGATTTCTAGGCTGAAACTTGAAGGTTATCTACAAGTCCAATACAGAGTTAAGGTAATAACAACTATTATAATATATATATATATATATAAGCTATTATAGGGTGGATCAATATGTGAACGATTGTGACGTCTGGAAATGACGCCCCTCTCTGTGCATCCACTAATAATGAATGTAAATGTTTTGTTAAAAATATTATCCATTTAACTTCGAGCGTTTACAATAATTGCTTATACTAGGTGAACTTCACTACATATTACAAAACAAATTCCTCTGCCTCGTCTGTCTGTCTGTTCGCAATAAACTCAAAAACTACTGAACGGATATCCATACGGTTTACACCAATAGATAAAGTGATTCACGAGGAAGGTTTATGTTTATAACTTGTCAATTGTTTGTTTGTTTTTTTTTTATTATCAGAGCGGGAAAACTTCCGCCGGGCCCGCTAGTTATAAAATAAATCAAAATAATGTATTACGGAATTACATTTTTGAAAAAGCCTACGGATAAGTTCCCGGTGTTATATTTCTATCTGCAAACAATAACCTACAATAATTATTTTTATCTTTTATGTACAATTAAAAATAACGGGTTATTTGTGAAAGTATTTTAAGTTATATTGTATTAATCCTTATGTAATCACATGTTTTAGTTACACTGAGCATTTAATATAGATTGCAATTGTCTTTGCCACGTAAGAAAAAATAGTTGTTTGTGTGATAAATATAGAGAAAATGGATATACTAACAATTATGTTTAAACAGCTCGGACGCTGCTGACACCAGATTAGTCCATTGCACCTATATGAAGCCGGGACTATTCGCCACTGGACAATACAATTGATGAGGTCTTAATGACGCATTAAGTTAAACAGATATACTGTTGTTTATTTACTTTACTCGAAATGTTAGTCGCGGTGAGTCAGAAAATCATTAACGTGTGTGTTTTTTCCGCAGAAACAAATATTCTATGATCTAATGTTTACATAAATTAGAAAAAACAGGCGTCGAATATTTTCTATTCCATTTTATTCCAACCAAAACAGACTGTTTCGACTTATTTGTTTTTTCTAAAGAGTTCCTCAGGTACATTCAAGGTATTCGTCAAAAAACGGTGAAACTAATCGACAAGTAATAGAAATAAAAGTCTAAACAATAACAAAACTGGCTGAAATTCTATAACACTGGAGGATAAGTTTTGCGGACTACGATTTACACAGAGACAGATGTGACAGCCACGGAGGGGGTCGTTACGATGCGTTTGACGCAATTACAACAAGAATAAAATATTGATATAACATAATTCTACTTTACAAAGGAAGTCAAGCACATATAAACTCGACCATACTATTGTTCAAGACTATATTACAAACTTCTTTGTCATATAGTGATTAATATTTTTTTTTAAATTCTTATTTAAAAATTTCACATTTGCCTTGTGTATAAAATTAAATATCTACAATGTAGCCTAGCTGACCTTTTTCTTTTGAATCCGAAGATCCCACAATTCATATATACAACTATATTTGTTTAATATTCAATTATTCACACAAATTCATATATTAATATATAAAAATCTGTCATGACAAAATCATGATTTTGTCCACGATGAACTCCGAAACTACTCAACAGATCATCATGAAAGTTAGCATTCATGGATAAGTTGGTCTAACTTGAGAGATAGAATAATTTATATTTCGATTAATGACCCCAATATTTATTAATTACAAATTAAATTATTGTCAATGTTGATTATTTTGTATTCATTGTAAGTTTCATCGGTCCCGAACAGATGGCGCTTTAAATTAATTTGTCAACTGAAAACTGTGGGACCGATTGTTATATGTATCTTATAGATGGCACCACGTTTTAATTTTGAAAATAGTTTTCATATAGTTTAATTGAAAACGTAATAACGAGCCACAGCAACGCGTGGCCGAATCAGCTAGTATAATAATCAGTATAATATCTATAAAAAATATTTAGACGTATCATCAATTAAATGTAATTGCTTTGCGCTGAGAAATTGCTGTAAGATTAGTAAGAATACATTAATAATATAAATGTTCTTATTTACAACATCCGGAAGCTATATTTTTTATCGTTTTTATCATTACCCCAATGTCTATAATATCAATCACATGGAGTGCACTTAATGTGCTCGAACAATGACCTTGTTAGTCTATCAGAACGGGACCTTGGCCCACGAGGTGTATGTATGCTCATGACAGATATATTGCGAGAATAATTCGAACGTGTTCCTCTTCATAATAAAGCATGAAATGTCAGATGTGGTTGTCGCCAAGTCCTGGCAGAGAGCTGTAGCGGATTGTCGAGAGGTGTCGGATTTTCATTGCACAAGTGAAACGTACCTATTCTTGCATCCTTCAGTGTGTCAGCTCGGAAATTAAATATATATATTGGAGCTATTTTACATATGAGTATTGTTCAAATCCTAACTAATATTATAAATGAGAATGTGAGTTTGTTTATTACACTTCGATGTCTTAACTAATCAACTTATTATTACGAAACTTTGCGTACACGTTGTCAGGAGTAGAGAGCATAGTCCTTTCTTCCTAAAAAAGAGTATTGCGCCCGTGGGGCAGGTTAAATCTACTTTAACAAAGCGAAGCCATGTAAAAAACTAGTTTCTAATTATTGAAACTAGCTGGTTCCAACGATGGTGAATCTTTCGTAGTAGCCTTCAGACAAAATACGAGTTTTATCTGAAAAGTTTGGAGGCTATCTTTTATTTTTTAATTGTAATATATGATAAGCGTAATGTTATGATATGTAATACTTTAAACCAGTGTTTTTCAAACTTTTTCTTGATACGACCGCTTGAGTATGAAAAATGTTTCGCACTTTCTAGTATTTTATTTTGTGACAAATATTCAATTTAACATATTTATTTATTTTCATAATTAGGGTTCGGATAAATACATAAGAGTTCTCCTAAGTTTTTGTTTATTTAATACAAATGATTATGTCCTTTAGTTAACATTTTTCTTAATAAATCTTTTAATATTATTGTTTTTTTTTTATTTTGTAATTTTATTGTTTTTTTACTGCAGTAGCTTTCCCAACCTTTTGCAACTCCGCTATAGACGCTTCGCGACCCCCCTAAAGAGGTTTAGCGACCCACACTTTGAAAAACACTGCTTTAAACAATCTTTTATCTGTCATTTCGAAGATTAATCTGGACAAATTTTGAATTTTATTTACATACTAGCGGTCCGGGCGGACGTTGTCCTGCCTTGATAATAAAAAAAATCTTAAAAGTCAACCGCAGCGCCACCTGCCGGGTCCAATTGTGAATCTAAACCATTCTCGGATCCACTGGAACACGTACACAAAATTTCATCAAAATCGGTCCAGTCGTTTAGGAGGAGTTCAGTCACATACACACGCACACAAGAAATATATATATTAAGATAAACAGATAATTAAATGAACAATACATAGGATGAAACAAATTAATTTAATTGTACGCAATTTTAAACGCTTTTCTTTGCATTTCTATACTTGTCATTTCTCTATAACGCCGTCTTAAGCATTCTCATATTATCATCCATATATATAGTTTCTTGGTGATAGGGATTTCTTACTTATCGTTCCTAGTGTTTCTGAACCTGTACTTATAGCATCAGGTGTTAGAATGGTAAAATATTATTGTATTTTACAATACAACTAGTTGATACCCGCAACTTCGTCTGTGTTGTTTATTATCTTAACAAAGTATTTTATGTAACATAAAAAAAATTGAAAGCAAAAAAATGGAACAAAGTCACGTGTTTACTTCCTCTCTCTGGCGCATTCATACCACGCTGCTTGCCTCATTTCTTCACGGAAAGAAAACACGCATCTTTGAACGCGTAAAAAACCGTGGGTTCTTTAACATTTTATGACATATCAAATGACAATATCATGTATTTTAGATAATCATAATGTGTTTTAGATAAGAGTTAAATGCATAAGAAGTAAAACTGAATAAAATTGAACGAATTCTACTCACTAGTTTTTCCGTGTTTTATGAACAACGATAGATATCTATCATTTTGTTTAGATATAAAATATATTAACTATAATTTAGATATTATCTTACGTTGGCCGATTCCGGTTAATTTGGATCCTGTATGATTTAGTGTGAACGTGGATATATAAATTCATTAAAGACAAAATACAACATCAGGTAAACTTAACATCAGGTGACCCGCCTGTTCGATAGCCTCCTATGATATAAAAAAAAACGAGTAACATTCGGAAAAAAAGACTAGACGCTCTCTGACGTGAAACGTTCGCTCTATATAACATTATTGTAACAAAGAAAATATGTATGTTATATATACATACCTTTGAAGATTCTCGTTAGTTTTTTACTTATATCTAAAAAATACTATTTTGTTGCGTATCATCTAGTCGTATACGTCAAGAAAATTAACAGCACGGTCTTTGTTCAACTCAGGAAGTTTTAAAAATTTTATAGTTCTTTTCGCGATTATGTTTTGAATAGTTTATCATTCTGTCTTAATATTTTGTGTATTATAAAACTGTTTTGCAAAATTTATAATATACATAATGCTAGTTACACACCCGCGTGATGAAGCTTCGACTACTTGCTACGCTAAAAACTAACCTCAAAATTAATTCCAATAAAGGCGCAGAATAATGTGTATACCTTTGTCATTTGAATAACGACTATAAATTAGCATTTCCAAGTTCATTTGATGTGTGTAAAAACCACGTGCCCAGTTATCGTGCTGCATCTATCGTCGTCACACAGTCCGATAGTTCGCAACGCATTACGCGATCATAGACAAAACTTCGTGGCGATACACGTAGGTGTAGGAGTCTCATAAGAATATTTGAGTTATGCGATACAGTGTTTAATAATTTTGTTAGGTGTATTTTCTTATTATTTGACCTTTTCAGTCTTCATACTCGTTAGTGTTGGTCTTGAGAGGAACTAAGTGACATCTGATTCAATTAATTATACGCCTGCAACGCCGTTTCCTTGCGTCCGAATCCTGACACAGTTTTATGTGGGTTAAAAAAAAACAAACTCACGCACAGCTGCGGCTTTATTTTAACAGTAAACGGAATGCAATAAATATTATTATAAGCATAGTTATAAACATAAATAACGCATGTATATAATAATGCAGAATCGGTACAATTTATAAAGCCCACGGCCGCGTTTCGTACAAAACTTTTTGACCTTATTTTTCTAACATAGGAAGTTTGATGAAGGTTCAAACTTTATAAACCGCAGGGAATTTATTACGTTCATAAATATGGACTACATGAATTATTTTCTGAATCATTACTGCAGTAAAGTGATGCAAAATAAATTACCAATATTTTCACGCCTCTAAAGGTGAATACACTTTAATTTTAAAAGAGATATTTGGTATTTTAATAATAAATGTAAAAATTATACCTATTATTGGTATTGCACAATAGACTGCGTAGAAAATAATATCTTAAACGATCCTGTAAGGTTTATTTGTTGTTTTATTTATTATAATTATTTATAAGACAAAAGAGGTCCTCCGAAATAAAAACAAATTATATACTAATATAACTAGATACTAAGTTCAATAAATAAATTAAATATATTGATAATAGTATGTTTTAATCCAAAGTTGTATAAAGATGAATTACTGCATATCATCACAGCATTATACAACAATCAATATCCAGTGCTTCATGAAAAGACTATCGTAAATACTGTATATGACTGTACATGTTGGGGCTGCCGCGAAGTCTACCTAGGACGAATGTTACTTACTCTCTTACGTATGATAGCATAAAAGTCATCAACCGTTGCATATGTTATGCATATTTAGGTATTTTTTATTCTTATTATATTATTGTGAGGCTGAAGTTTATCCAGTGTAGAATGTACACAAATATATGTTGTTTGTTTATAATCTAAAGTAAGAAATGTTCACATCAAATTTATAATGAATGACAATCTATACTATAATAAAACTGTAGCAAGGTCAAATCTGTACATTAAATATTTTTTGAAAATTTTTATCGGAGTAGACTTTATTATCGATATAGAAGCCAAAAATAATCTTTTTACAATTTTTGTCTGTCTGTCTGTCTGTCTGTCTGTCTGTCTGTCTTTCTGTCCCTGTGAACACGCATCACGCTAAAGACTGAACCGATTTTAACAAACTTACACAGTAAAACTAAATTCCAAGTACATTTAAACTTTTTTCCCATAAAACGCAAGGGTTCTCCAGGAAACCAAAAAAAAAATTGTATAATGTAACAACTTTTTCAACACCTTAACAAAGCCAGCAACGTTGGAAAACGAGAATTTTAGAAAAGCTGGTTCTTTAATATAAAATATATTATCCCTTCCAAACAGGATTCAGAACGTGGTAGCCGGTTAACGTTTGTTTTTAATACGCATCACACCTTACAGCAAAATTTTGGTATAAAAATTTAAGAACATTTTTTTCAGTAACTTTTAAACCTATAAAACATAATTTACACTTCAGAATTTTTTATTCAAAATCCCAAAAATATCCTTTAAAAAAAAAATTCATTTCATAAATCCCTATCTATCGTAAAACCATCAACACTCTCCAAGTTGTACTCATCGATCGTGCACCACATCCTGCAATTGTTCAACAAATATAATCTCGGCTTAATCACTGGTTCGTTCCACACTGTTTTTACAATTCGTTATTTCTACCCCATTTCAATCAAAATACAAAATAAAAACATTTAAGTTTATTTCATTCTTATTTTATATAGTGTATGTTACTTAGCTATAGTCGCGCACACTAACCTCATTAAAAAAAAAAATATTAAAATAACTACTTACTGTTTCACTTATTTATTTACAAAAAAATAGCATCGGCACATTATTTAAAACAAAAATGCGCAAAATTTCATTGACGTTTCAAGAACAAACATAAAATATAAAAACATTTTCCGTGCAATCACAAAAACCAACGTTTACACCAGGTAGCCCGCACCTTCAACATAAATATAAAAACTGCTATTAAATTCTTTTTCAACCATTACACTCTTAACAAAAGTAAGGTAAGTGACATTTACGCGCGTGTCATATCTTTTTAATATTTATATTTTTCTTCAAACATGAGTGAACATATAACTCAAATACTTATTTATTAAATAACGACACCACCATATCCCCTAAACGACAAAAGGGAAAGGAACGGCGAAACTGGGGGCCAAACCTCACTTTTTCCTCCCCAGGTGTACACGGGTGACCCACCCCCCGAAGCCCAGTACCATCGGGGCAAGTTTAGAATTTCCCCCACCGCCACCGCATTATTAATAATATCTTTTAAATTGTATTGTGAGAAACATTTAACCACGATAATTTCGTGTGCCCAATTTCTCTTCGCCAGTTTTGTCCGAGTCTTGAGTGCGGGATATGATTGGAACATGCGGTGTGCTTCGCAGCTTGGATTCTTAGGGCTGTCGGCATCCGGCGTCGTGTGGCGAGTGCAATTGGCACCGTGCCAAGTATGCGCGTACGCCGCTAACCCGCTGTGGAATCTACCGGGAAATTATAATTTTACAACCGTCTCACAGATGTTGTCGTTAATGTTCCTAGAAGAAAAATTACTCACTTAAAATCGAATTGTTTTGTATTATATCGACTTTCGTAGAATGTCACGATTTCTGCCAATTACTAATAACAGTTACTACTCCGAAACACATCTACTTACTGTTCATTGGCGGAAATGTGGCCCGTGGGACATGAAATTATTGATTGAATATCCGCATTCACTTAATAACCGTATTTATAAAATATTTTATTTATGTTATTAATTTTATTTATTTGTAACTCAAGAAGTTATGACTTACACTAAGTAAGAACGAAATATGAAAATTACAAATCAATTGATAATTAATATTGGTGAAACTACTACTTAAATAATCCGATAAATTGTACCAGAAAATAAAAGGTGAGTATGGATACTTCTGTATTTTGAAATTATATTTAAATTTAATTATTATAACTCTTCACAATAAAAAAATCAAGCTCGCTCCACATCTTTTAGCCACATCACAACCGCCGCATCCAATCGCGGCGCGTTCTGGCGCCGACTTAATGATTTATAATATTTTATACCATCAACATGATATATATTTATTTACAGTATAAGAAATCAATATTTTTTCTTATAATTCCGCTACAATATTTCGTTTGCACTCGTGCTGAAAAATTAACTAACACATAAATAAGGGAGTATTAGTTACTCGTTTACAAAGCGCCATATATAGAACGGTTTTCTTATTATAGAAGCGATATTTGATTATTGAAGCATTGAATTCATAGAAGTTAGATTTTCGATAACATAAAGTAAAAGTATGATGAAAAGAACTTTATTTGCAAAATCCTTATTTTCGGATTTTTTTCAATTATATAAATGTTCTTCTGTAATGAAACTTTTTAAGAAATTTAAGAATTCTGATTCTTTCTCATATACGTTCTGTTATCAGACACAAATAAAAAATACTTTATTCATTTTATGCCTTAAGAAGGCGCTCATGAACGTCAAAACTATTGCTCCGGTTCTGGAAACAACCTAATCATCGAGAAGAATGATGAAACTCGATCGGGTTTATTTTTTAACACACACAAATATTTAAATTTACACTAACGATACAATCATTTTCAGTGATATAGAACGATATGATCTCTTTATTTTTTTCTGGATAAATATATGCAATCCATCATGTTCTATGCGGGCTCTTTATACTTAAAATTTTTTCCTATAAAAAACCACATTCGAATCAACAAATCCTTACCAAATATGAACGTGAGTTTTTATTGTTACGATTTCGCGTCTTAACTGCTCATATTTGCATACACGTTGACAGGGATACAGAAAACGACATAGTAAACTTTGACATAACATAATAACTAATCGTGATTATTATGTAAGTATACATATTTATTTAAGGCTTATATCTGTTGTACTTGTCCTTGGGTATTTCAATGGCCTAATCTGGAAGAACAGAAATTATACAACTGATATTTAATACTACCTATAAAGTGACTCTTCCGTGACAAACTTGACACTGGCAAAATTCGTATCTACGTGACGCGATTATTTAAAAAGTTGAAGTTAAATATTCCTGAGGCATAGATCAAATCTACATTAAATTGAATGAAGCCGCGAACAAAGTCTAATCAACTATATATTAAAGTCACAAAACTCATAGTAATAATGCTTGTGTAGTACTGAAATATTTAAAAAAACATACGCTTCGCACCACTTGCGACGAGACTAATATTTAAATTTCTAATTTCTTACGAACATTAAGTATAACGTTCTTGTAATGTCAACCTTCAACAATGACTGCGAACAACTGTAGATTAATTTGCAATGTTGAAACATTCGTGGAAAACATTGGTCCGATGAAAGAAACAAATGAAAGCCTTGACTAAACATATTATCACTTTTAAACCCGTCTTAACTTATTACAAGTGGGTACATGGACATTAATCTGTTTTCATGCTTTGTTATACACAATTTCTTATTTAATGTATCATAACTGTTTGTTTTTTCTTTCAATAATAGGGTAATATTTAAAATCTTCCGTTGCCTCCTCTAATACACATAAAACTTAAAATATATCTTCATTTTTATTACGAAAAAGAGGTTTTCGCAATTTTTAAGTTTAATTTAGATCCAGTTCATCGCACGTGGTAACTTTCAAAGTATTATTGAGTGTAAATTAATTTGCGAAAGTCGCCAATCATTTTATTTTTGACTAGCTTCTGCCCGCGACTTCGTCTGCATGGAATAGTTACTTTGGGCTAACGCTAACTTTAACTCGCGACTTCGTTTACGTAGAAGGCAAAAATATTTTAAAATAGTACGTACGTTGATTTTGAAACATTCTTCATTGGTGCTCCGCGCCTCTCCGTCTTAGCTTGGTGATATATATTTATTTATTTTGTTTATAGGAAGACCAACAGCACTACTTACAAGAATTACTATGGAAAATAAGCAACAGAAAACCATTTACAGGTCTCCACGAATAGGCATCTGGATACTTAATTACTATGTGGATTACAGTTTTCCAAGCACACTCAATCAACGCTTATTTATATTTAGAGAAAAAGTCAAGGCTGACCACCCGTCTCACTGACTCTGGCTTAATACAAAATATATCGAAATCGAATTTATTTGTTTGTTTGTTTAAACTATTCCCCGCCCGCCACAGAAATGAATTTTGACGATAATTGGTGGACACCAATGGAAGATGGATCGGCGTATAGTGTCTCACAACCTTTGTAGGAACATTAAAACGAATATTTTTAAGAAGGTCCGGAAAGTCGGTTGCACCATATATGATGCACGTTATATAAGTGATGTCAGCTGTAGCCTATACTTACTCGATAAATGAGGTATCTACTAGAAAGTTTTTTTAAATTGCACCAGTATAGTTCTTGAGATTAGCGCGTTCAAGAAAACGAACTCTTCAGATTTATAATATTGGTATAAATATTAAGTATAGATTATCGTCTCTCTTACAATTTTATTTTTTTCAGCAAACACAATAGTTTGTTAATTTAATAATCGTGTTATTTTACGAAAACAACGTTAATAATCGCTAAATATAGAAATTTCACATTTCGTCAAACTAAAGATTCTTTGTTTAAATCAAAACGAAATCTTTATTCAGGAACAATTCGATAATGTTAGTTGTAAAATAATAATTAAGTTTGTATTAATGTAATATGGCCGTCAGACATTGACTTTCAACATCATTAGGTATAGTTAGGTCGATACACTTGTATCACGGCGTACATTGTGCTTAACATATTTGGCTCACATGATCAGCCATTAGTCATACGTGTGGTTAGTAAAACGTGAAAAATTGCAAGACTGTGATGTTCATTTAGATTTATACAGAACTAGCGACCCGCTGCGGGTTCACATGCTCCATGTCGCATATGCATCCCGATGACATAGATCAATTTCTTCGCACTTTCATATCTATTTTTTTAATTTATTTAATTATATATTAATATTTACAGTTAGTCAAAGTTATTGAAGCAACAATAAGCAATAGAATTTTATGTCTATGATATCTTTTAAGATATTAACTGAAATGATATCCTTGTAGCGTGCTGGCCATTTATATTGTCTCTGGCCTTTTTGAATATGAACGACATATTCGATGTGACGGATAAATATTTTTCCCTCAATATACAAGTCCATAATTAAAAGTCTCGATTGCAAAATCAGTGTTTAATTTATTACATACATCTTGTATTGAACACGCCCCAAAATCCTGTTAACCTTTCTATACCCATGCGTTGGTTTGTGAGTCCGAAGACATTCTTTACCTTTTTTCAGCAACACACTGGCGATTTGGGCTTGCATACATTACGTGTACCTGCACACGAAGTAGTTCAGTTTTGTCAAACCGACGCACGCATATAGGAAGATATATATTGATGTATATCAAATGATCTAACTAGAATATTTAATTGAGTAAGGATTAATGCTATGCTGACCCGAAATAGTATCGCAAATACCAATTATTTTAAGAATATTTAAAACATAAAAATGATTACTGTGAGTTATCCTTAGAAGATAGACATATATCACCAATGACTTTTCGATAGGCATTTATAAGGTATATAATTCGGTAGTACATTATTTTCATGTATCCCATTAGCTTATCCAGCGTTATTAAAGAAAACGCTGGGAAACTCTTTACGACTTCATTACAAGGCATCGACTATTTTTCACTATATAAAAATAATATATAATCGAGATTAGTGGTCATGCCACTGGGATACAGACCCTCACCAGCCCGTTTGGTTACTAGAAATGCACCGCGCGGCTGATACCCTACAAGCCAACTATGGGAAGTGTTAATCCCTTCCTCTCCTTTCCACAACGGACTCACGCGCACTGGCCATCGGATCCACAGGTTTACAGTAAATTCGATCCGTGTACGAAATAAAAAGTTCGGAACATCTTATTTTTTCCGTACCGTGAAGCTGTGAAACAATCTCCAGGGCAGTGTGTTCCCTCATTCTATGACATGGGGTCCTTCATCATGCCAACATGGTCTTTTTATTTTTTTTCATAGTTGTCGTTCTTTGTGGATTGTACTATGCTTGCCATCAGGCGTAGTGCAGTTACTTTGTCATAATACAATTAAAGAAAAACAGAAACAGTAAGACATTCTGACTGAATATTGTATGTGAATATTATATCTCAATTATATAATGGCTCGCGAAACGATATTTTTAAATTTATGGTATATATAGTTCGTACAAGCGCACTTCAAAAAACCCAAATAATATGATATGTTTTTCACAATATTTTCCTTGAATGCAAGCGCATGTTTTTCATACATACGAATCCACGTCCTTGAACATGATTTCCGCCGCGCTGTTATCGCTTCAAAATATATTTATGTTTTGTGCATATTAGTGTTTACAAGCTTTTATTTTTTACCTAAATGTTATAATAATATTGTAGTGTACTACTACCAGTAGACTGGAGTATTTCAATTGTGAAAGTTTAAATAAACGTCTAATGGTTCGTGTCCGTCACTGTACAGTACTGATTACTTTGTTTTATTGTGGTTTCTCATTACACATACTCTTCTGACTAAACATGATAAAAATAAAATGATAGTAAACAATAATAAAACAAATGCATGAAATGCATGAAAAAAAAATAGAATTGGATGATCTTATAAAAAAGGAATAACACCGAGCGACTGTTTAGTCGTTAGCAATATTTTTACAGGATAATCATTATTCGATTCTCGTACTAAATCAATTAAAAAAATAGCTGCATAATATTTGACCTAATTATCTCTAGAAACACAAAACTGATATACACTCAACATCAGCTGATTTATGCAAAAACGAACTTGTGTAATAAATGAATAATGCCCTGACCCGCAGTTCGGCCCGCCTCCCGCACCTCGATTCGCACCCCGGTTCCCATTGTTCGACCGTGCGGCGTTCCCACGATAAGCAGTTACGTAATGATTAACCTTGAAAAGGTTCCCTTTAAAGTTGTTAATTGAAACTAGGTCTGATTTTTTTACGTTTAAAAGTATCGTTCCCATACTTTAAAAAGTTTGAAAACATACTTTAACTAAGGGTCTTTTTGTTGTTTATTAGTATAAGTTTTGATATTATTATTTTACTAGCTGTATCCGCAGCTCCGCACGCTTTTTTTTTTAAATCGTATTAAATAATTATAAAATTGTGAGACTATGTACAATTATAGAAATGCTCTTTAAAATCAATTATAAGTACGACACGCACGCCACTTACAGTAATATGTAATGTGTACATTAGATATATAAATACTAACAGCGTGTCAAATGAGGTTTGTCATCAGCAACATATTTGGAACTTTAACCTCAAGGAACTAGTGAAACAATAACTTAAAATATTATTATAAAGATTTTCATTTACATTACATTTAATATACATTGTCATTATAATTAAGATTTTGTGACTATACAAAAAATAAACGCTTGTCTGTTCCGCAAGAAATTGAATTACGTAATACGTTTATAATCTGATATCCTATTAGGAAGACATCTATATCATTAAAGTTATTAATAATTATAATGTCGAATTGTAAACAATAAGCTGATAATTATTACTCTTATTAAAAATAAAGAATGAGTTGAAATCTTGCTAAATTTCATGCAGACAAAGTTGCGGGTAACAACTAGTCTGAAATAAAATAACCTCAATTACTTTTTATAAGAGGCTCTCTATCTACCACTGAAAGTCCCGTGAAAATCGGCCTAACCGTTTTGAGAAAGCACTGTGGGCGAAGCCACGGAACAGCAGAAAACATCCTCTTTTAAGCAGCACCCAAGCCGAATGCAACCGTCGGTGAAAGCACTGTGGGCGAAGCCACGGTTAACAGCTAGTATAAACTTAAATTGCTTAAATTACTTATTGTAGAGTCAGCCATCTGCCAGTGAAAGTCTCGTGAAAATTGGTTTAACCGTTTTGGAGAAAGCACTGCGAGTGAAGCCACGCTTAACAGCTAGTATAAACTAAAATTGTTTGAATTACTTTTTATAAGGTCAGATGTCTGTCAATGAAAGTTTCGTGAAGATAGGTTTAACCGTTTTGAAGATAGCACTGCGGGCGAAGCCACGGTTAACAGCTAGTCTAAATTAAAATAAATAAATTTCTGTTTATATAAGGTCAGCTATTTGCCGGTGAAAGTGCCGTGAAATTCGGTCCAACCGTTTTGGAGATAGCATTGCAGACAAAGCCGCGGTTAATAGCTAGTCTAATTTAGAGTAGCCTAAGTAACCCGCTGTAATTTCAGCTATCTGCGAGTGAAATTCCCGTCAAAATCGGTCAAGCCGTTTCGGAGATTACCCGGAACAAACAGACAGACAGACAAAAATTTTAATAATTGTATTTTTGTTATCAGTTGTGTGTATACTTTCGTACCCAATCAGTAAAACAAAAATATTTTGATATTACATACAGACACTTCATTTTTATTATATGTATAGATATGTTAAATGTGACTATGAACTACCACAGGATTGAAGGATGTGGCTCTTTAAACATTAACCTGGTATATATATTGTATTTAAAGAGTATAAATTTTGATTTTAAAATACCTTTGTACTATACCTTCTGTAACTGTTCTGCTAAAACACAAAAATCTATTTTTGTACTTACGTTTAAAATATTAACAGCAAAACAAATACAATATCGAACGTTTCTATATTCGTTACGGCATTGTATAACTGTAAATACGCCCAAGAGTCCATTTTAATTGTAGAAAAAATAATATTATAACGACGTATAAACTCCGAAACGAATTGACCTTCGGTCCGTGTACTATGTTACCGTAGTAACGAGAGCATGTCGAAAAACGTTAGTGATATTTCTGGCTGTTCACAAAGAGCCCTTCCATCATCCATTACACTGGCTATTCGTGTATCTGGAAGAGTCACTTAGGGAGTTATGTTTATTCGTATGGGAGGAAGGTGCAGAGTAATATACTTCGGAAACGACAACTTTATCTCTAATAAAAACTAATATATAACAAAAATAATTTTGAAAATATTAAAATAGATTGATAAATGATTACGAGATAATCATTATCCTATATATTCATGTAGAATAAATTGAAGAATATATATATGTTATATTTTCGGGCCAATCTCCAAAACGCCTGAACTAGTTTCGATTAAACTTTTACTAGAACTACTTTTACAACTTTTCAAAATGTAATTGCGATTATATATCAATATGTTTATGAAGTAACATATAGTTACAGAGCTAATTTAAAATATGTAGAAGTGATAGCGTTGAATAAGTAATTATTTCAAAACGAAAATTTAAAACCAAAACACAACTTACAATTCATTCATATAAAACGTATAATTCCCACGAAACAAAAAAGAGCATTATTATGAGAATCTATTGTCCCATTTTTCATAGAAACAAACATACACCGTTCATCGCGTAGTGCGTATAAAGTGCGTAGCTTCTTAAAACTTTAAATTAAATGAAGATTTTTCTGATGTAAAATATCCTTCGATCAACAATAACTAGATAACGGGTCGGCGCGAAAAATACGTCTCGGTAAATAACAGCTCACTTGAAATGTGAGCTTTTATTTTGTTTAGTTTGTTTGAAACACAGCCAATGTAAGCACGTTTCACATGCCGCAGTGTATTCAAAAGATGCAAAAATAATACCCGAAACAGCAATTTAACGGCCGGAGTATCTTATTTTCGCTAAATACATGTAGAATAAGTTATATTTTAAGCTTTAAACTAACAAATAATATTACATTTTGAACAAAATTACCGATTTTAAACCTGTGGTACAAATGTTTGGCCTAGGCTCTCCAACCACGCACAAACACGCATAATAACGGGAAAACGTACTTTATCCATTACGTGTTAAGGTTGAATTCACACTAAATGTTGTTTATGTTGTCTTTTCATTTGTGAGGGGAGTAATTTATTGCTTTGCTCGTTTTATCGTAAGTATTAAATAATATTTTGAACATTTATGACTTTATTACTAGGTGTCATGGTTGTAATTAGGTTGAACTTAAAACTGTTTTAAAACTTTTTTTCTTCCTTTCTTAGTAAACAAATAGCTACACATAAGTATATATTTACGCGAACAGCTTTTAGCTTCGATTTTGTACGTGACCCTTTATCTAGTTATTGTTGATCGAAGGAAATATCTATAGGCGCGAGTAAACCTGGTTGTTGGCTTGGCGCGACGTGGCAACACAAAACACGAACTTTTCACTATTAACGAAATACTCAAAAACATTTGCAACCCTATCCGTATAAACATAAGATTCAAATTGTTTTGTCGGCCACTCGTTATACTAGTCGTATTCGCCACGCGCCGACGACCTAACGCCCTTTGAAAAATGCCGCCTAAAAGACCGCGCCTGCGCCTAGTTGAATTTTTGTATTTAATAAAAATGAATATTTATGTAATAAAATAAATAAACAGTCATTATTTTATGGAACAAATTACGTGATGCTTTATCTTTTCATTATGCCATAGCTGATTCCTGTCGTAATCTGTTCTTTTAGGCACTAATACAAAACGATTTCGTTGTTTCTCATCTGCCAGACGTCCCGTGACATCTCAATTTTTTTATATAAAAATAAAGTATCTATGAAGTTAACCTGAAAAAAAGGAATTTATAAATAACATTCACACGAATTGGACATCATATTTGTAGGTAGTCCTTCGAGTTTTACGCCAAATTTGATAGACTCCATTTATGTCTATTGTATTCCAGTCAGTCCATTCTCAGAGTACCAAAATAGTTTGACCCTAATACTTCGATACTTCCGCGTGGGAAGGGACGGGTGTTCGGCAGAATCGTGAAAACCACAGTTCGACCCCTTCCGTGGCTCTTATGAACTTTATGTATAGGGCTGCAGTATAACACCTACGTCCAGACGAGATTGATGGATTCACAAATACATTTCACGGTCAGTGTAGTTTTTAGAACTCAATGGGAACATTTTCGTAATACCGCAGTAAAGGCATCATTAACCGTGAACACCGTGATAATTGGATTTATTATCTTTTCTATTTTTCAGTCGGCTATTTGCTTGTTATATCAAAATAGAATTATTTAAAAATATTATTCAGTAAAATTTATGTACCTAGAATATATAGTAAATAAAAATAGTCATAAAATTTGTCACGCACGATATATTAAAAAAAAAAAACACATATATATGTCGAATGTACAACGCTAGGTTACTTTGAATATGATTTACAACAATGATTCATAGGAAAAAATAAATGTAACAATAAATTTATTTATTTAAAGTTCACAAAACTCAGTTCGATAGCACATTTTAGAACAAACATTCACGATTTATTTGTTTACTAGTTATAATCCGCGATTTCGTCCGCGTGGAATTTAGCAGAACAATTCCGTGCAGTGTAAAAGTGCGCATGCTTCTTTATTTTATTACATTTGGATGAGACCGTAATTCATTTTTTAAGTACAGATAACCTAAAATACTGCTTAGAACATCAGCTATATGACAGCGTTAATACCGTTATAATTGGTCCAACTGTTTCTAAGATTAGCCGAAAACAAATAAACAGACAAATCTAAAGTCATGGCTTTTGATTATAAGTACCATATATGTTTTAATATCCATTTAAGAAAAAGTTGTTATTTTGACATTGTAAAGAGGTACTTCAATGTTATTTCATTACATAGTATAAAACAAAGTCCCTTGCCGCGTATGTCTGTCTGTCTGTTCGCGATAAACTCAAAAACTACCGAACGGATTTTCATGCGGTTTTCACCGGTGGATAGACTGATTGATGAGGAACATTCTAGTATATAATTTATCAAGGATTTTTTTATAATCAGGGCGGGACAACGTGTGCCGGGCCCGCTAGTATATGTATAAATAATTGAACCCTACTATAAGTTAATAAAGTGTGCACAATATAAGAGGAAGTATTAGACAACATTAAAACTAAAAATTACCATGAAAAGCACAAAAGAAGCAATTAGACATTTATATCTATATAAATTAATTTACATTATCAGACGTGAGATCAAAATAAAAAGCATAAAAATTTTACAACTATGTACTTTATCCGTATCAAATTTATAAGCAATTATTAAATGATGTGTTAAAAATATTCTTTATTTTCAAATATTGAAAATGTTGTATTGTTGGTTTTAGAGCTGTACGCACACTTACAGATAAACAGACACAGGTTGAGAGATGTATTTTGTAATATAAAAGGATGAAGAATTTTATAGATGTGACATAGCTGAAATACTTGGAGAATGTGTCTTTTAGGTCACTCGATCCTGTTTCACGCAACCACAAGCAGTTTTAAAGTAGCGGTAAAAGATTCTTTGAGTTCTTTTAGTTAGTATAATTCTTAGTCCACTTCTGACCTAGAATATACAAACTTTGTATCATTTCGAAAGATATCAAAGCTGTATAATAGTTTAAAAAAATACTTAACAAGATAACGTCAAATGAAACATGAAAAAATTGATATTGTGTTATAAAATTAATTTCTGCAAGAATAGAATATAAAGCAAAAGGTAAATATTAATAATGTTCGATTTTGTTACTAAAACATAACCATGATGAGTCACGGACGAAATATTCCAGCATTGACACGCTTAGTTCTTCTGACACAATTAAATAAAAAAACAAACACTTCTACTGTTATGATTTCCAGATTACATAACATCGAAATAGGCCCTGTTTGATGGCCACATTCGACCCAATTTTTATGTTTGTTAGATTGCAATATCATGAAACGGCATCATCAGTTGTTCTAGTTACGAACTATTAATGAACACGTTGAAGAATATAATTCAGTCGGATGTAGGTCTTTAATAAAATAAAAAATGTGTAAAAGAAAACAAATCTTCGACCAGATTCCATTCATAAAATTTTCACTCTCACGGTCTTATGTAATCATATTAAATCGAACGAGGTTACGGACCGATATTATGTAGTAAACTAGACATGAACAGAGCGATCTGGGATTTCTCAGTTTCATAATTATTAGGAATTATGTTTCACAGAAAAATGTATAATATTTTTTAACTGGGAATACATTTGATTCACCCATTCTTATAGTAATTTATAAGGTACGTTTTGTATCCTCTTCTATCTCGGAAAAACTACTGGATAGATTACGACCTTAACGACTCTTAAACATTTGATCCTTATCTAAAGAAAAATCTATCACGATATCTTTATTTACTTTAAAGTTTTATTAGTACTACGTGCTAAGCGATGTGTAATTTCTTACCGCGCAGATTTGGGGCAAGCGGTATCGTGCGCACGCGCAGGAACGGGAAAGTAAACATGAAGTTATTTATAAAGTAATTTTGTAAACAAAGTATATTTTTTGCTTTCAATTTTTTCACGTTTTTACCTCTGAACATAAAATATATTGTTAAGATAATAAACAACGCAGACAAAGTCGTGGGCATCAGCTAGTCATTAAATATATTTAAGAAAACTTGGATTCCTGAATTTATTAAGCGATATCTTTTAGTTATCAAAATTTTCAATTTAATAATAATATAACCCTTTACAGTTGTTAGTTACATTGTTATTTAATTAAATTACGAGACCTTTAGTGTGCGACTCCGACTTGCGCTTGACCGTATTTTTATATTTGTAATCCTTGTCTACGCACGTCCGTCATAATTCCGTCCGAATTTTTTTAAGGAATTTCCCACCATTAATATTTATATAATAAAATTTGCAAATTCTTCATAACTTTGTTGAGGTTGTATACATCTTATCGCGATTCGAGTAAACGTAAAAATGCACCTCGAGGTCTTATTTCACGATTATCATGGCCTCACCGTGAGTTTAACACAAATATTTTTTTAATCTGACATCCGTGTTAATGAGACCATATGAAAATCTAGTAGTTATTTATAGGAACTAAAACAAATATTTACATTTCAATGATACGTATGAGAGAATGCAGTTTCATAGTTGTAAACAGTAAAGTCAATCATAGATATTCGAAGAATCATGGTCAATGGAATATCGAAGATAAGTACCATTTCGATAATAACTACGGAATATAAAAATTTGGAGGATGCCAAAAGAAATATATGTAATTTCATACACAAATATTACATTTATACAAATAAAAATTAATCGCGAAGTATGTAGGCACATCATTTTAGAACGGCTACACCTGTTTGTTTAATTAGTTTTTGGTGTGTTTGCCATTATCAGGACAAGGTTTTTATGACAGAAAATGTTTAACAAATCGTACGAAAATAGGAAAAAAATTGGTTGCAAAATTTCCATATAAAAAAGCGAATGACTGAGACAAATCGACAGTAGCGAGATCTTCGAAAATGCGGACAAAATTCGGTGAATTGTATTAAACAAATATTAATTAAATGAGTGAGACGTAAATAGAGACATATTCAAACATATTGACAGCTTGACATTCAGTTGCCTCCTCATACGATCCCGCACATACGTTGCGTTACCTCCGGTATCATCTCGAGCCTAGATCCATCCCTCGGAGTGGAGCACTCGAGTTTGTTACTAGCGTGATACCAGTGACTCACTCACACCAGTTCTACACATAACAGATCAACTCGCATACGTGCACACAATACACACGTAGTGGAAGGTTTTTTCCCCTTAATCGAACTGAATTAGTTTAGTTCTCCCTAACAGTCGAAATACATATAAACGTTAGCGAATCATACAATTAAAATTGTATAGTTCACAAACGTATACATGTGATTGATTGATTCGCGGTGTTAAACAACAGCCCAAACCGAGTTGTGCCGTGCACCCTTGTGTTAGTTGTCAAATAAAATCGGCTGAGTGCCTTAACGCTCGCCTTAGCAGTCCGGTGAAGCTGTAAAGGACTGTCAGGCCAATAGCATAGTCAGTAAAAGACAATCAATCCAATAATGTAGTCAGTTAAAAAAAAAGAGTTGCCTTTTTATTTCGTTACATAGTTGTACTGCAAAGGAAAGATTTTGTTTCACCTTCTTCGCTTATATACTCGCATGAGTGCAACATGTAGTAAAATATAAAATATTGCATTATTCTAACATATCTTTAGATATTTATTTCAGAGAGAATGAATACGGTAGAATAGAATACATTACGAGTTTTATCCATTAATATCTACAGCTTCGAATCATTATTTTTTTCCTGTTTTGTTTTATACGTCTTAAAATAAGAATTTTATATATATAACCTTTTATAATATAGGACAGAATTTACTGCCGGGCGTGGTTTCGGCCATGCTCGGCAGCGAGGACGGGTGGACTGCTGTGGCCTCCTTCTGCGAGGAAGTCATCTCGTAGAAGGAGACGGCGGAGAGGGCCCGCGAGGAAGACCCGCGAAGTGGCCCTCTCCGCCAAAAGAGAGCAGGAAGGAGAGGGAGGTGGAACGCTCGCCCCCTCCCATAACCGGGCTGAGCCTGAGGAGATGGGTCGGGAGACCCATCTCCTCATTGCACAGGTGAGGCTGAGGAGGGGAGACGACTGGTTGTGTACCCAGTAGTCTCTCTATAGTAGGACGAAGCCTGGCGTTCACTGGCCAGGCTGTCGCAATGGCGGTTTCTCAGGAAGACGGCAGGTTCGATCCCTGGCCGCCCCTACCATGCGGCGGACGGTACACCGTGGGGTTTTAGTCCGTGCGAGTCGGACATAACCCACTCTCTCCCCCGAGAGAGTGGCGTATCCATAAAGGATTTCCCCACGTAAATAAAAAAAAGGATAGAATTTACTAACACCTTGTCCATAAAATTACGCCATGCTTGGTTTAAGGGTGAAAGCAAAATGTTTTAAGTGAATATTCAAACTTCAAAGATATATCGGGAATATTTTGAATAGCCGTTAACTTAGCTTTTTCATTTTATATTATAATCTCTTCAAGTTGGATATAAAAATTGTAATAAGTATTGAAATTTAAGCCTACGTCTTTAAAGGGTCACTGAGTGTCTTATGAAACATAATATCGTTTCAATATACACTGAATATCATAAGTAATGTGATTATTTAATGTTACGCTCTATATACGCAAGAATCAAATATTAAAATGAAATATAGAAAATACATTATATATATTCTGTCCCTTAAATTTTCATGAGATATGTAAAAATAAATAAAATTGAAATGTCTGTAGTCTGTTCTAACTTTTCTCCAAAACAGCTGAATCTGCTTTGATTAAACTTTTACAGGCAGACAGAGGACTTTTCATTATAATATCGACTGAATAATATTACTTCATATCCATAGGATCTAAACAGAGTTTAAAAATTAACTGCAAAACGTAACAAAGTTAACCTAAAGTAACAATTTTACAATAATCAATAAAATATAAAACAGTCCAAAATTACTCCAGATATATATATACATGTATATATATATCTCAGTGTTTTTAACTATTTTGACAATAACGAGGTTACAGGCATCAACTAGTATAGTAATAGAATATAATCGTATTTCGATTAAGTTGAACTTAAATGTGTCTTTAAATATAATACACTAGCAGTCATCTGTAACTTCGTGCGCCTTAATTGCAAAACTTGAAAAATATAACCTATAACCCACAGAAAATGTAGCTTCCTATTATTGAAAGACTCTTATTGGAATCGGATCAGTATTTTCGAAAATTTACTTCTAACTCCTGTCTACCTAAAATGTGGCCAGTCCTAGGTAGACATATCCAGCAGCTACATGGCAATTACTACATGTCACTGAAATGAAGTTGCTGCGATGCATGTGTGGCGTTACGCGATTAGATCACATTCGAAACGAACACATCTTAGTATATCTTGAAGTCCGTGACATCGCAGACAAGCTGCAGGAGAGTCGACTCCGCTAGTACGCCACATAAGACGCAGGCCTCCAGACTACGTCGGAAATAGATGCCTCAACATCACTGTACAAAGCCCAAGGTCTAGCGGCAGGCCCCAAAAACGCTGGCTGGTCGTGGTGAAGGCGGACCGAGAGGAAAATAGCCTCACACAGAAGGATGCCGAAGATCGAGCAAAGTGGAGAAAGTTTAGTAAGAAAGCGGACCCTGGTACCAGGCCGGGAAAACGCTAGGAAGAAGAGAGAGAGAAGAATTCTAACTGACAAATAAACTTTATCTTTTCATAATAATAATAAAAATAACAGTACGGATAATATATCATTATATTTTACTTCGCAGAATTAATAGCGTGTTGTCAAGCAAAACGAAATTGCTTGTTTACGATTCAATAAATTTACGAGTTCATCGTTACAACTGCCCATAAATATTACACAAATCGGAAATATTTATAATTTCTGTAAGATTATGTAACAATCAAACGAGTATAATAATAAAAAGTCAACTATTTGGTATCGAACTGTTTTAGTTTACTGTTTTTTTGGGTCATCTATTGTTAGGTTGAATATAGTAGCTAGTAATAATGTAATAATTAAAATGTATTTTAATGACGCTACGAAACGGTTGTAATTCTATTATTGACATCATTTTAAAACTTTTATTTTATATTTAAATTTTTTTTTAAATTGAAAAATATGGGGATTAAAATTTTTTTTTTTTTTTTTTTTCTTTTTTTTTATTTTTTTTCTTATTTTCCCTTTTTAAAATTTATAAATACACTAAAGTATATATTTTTGTATTCGGCCCCCCAAACTACATATAATTGCAGGATATTTAGGTATTTATATAATATTAATTATTAAAGTCTCAGATCTTTATTTCTATTTATTATTAGTTGATAAAAAATATGAAAAATAAAAATAATTAAGCGTTTCTGTCGTCTTAGTAGTATTTTTTTTTTTTTTTTTTTTATCTTCTTTTCCTCCTCTCTTCTCCTTTATATTGTGGGGGGTTCCCTTTTTTATTTTTTGGGGTTTTTTTTGATATTTATAAATATTTTTTTTTTTTTTTTTTTTTTGAAAAATTTTTTTATTTTTTCTTTTTAATATATAATAAAAAAAAAATAATATAATAAAGTTTTTTTTTTAGACTTTTTTTTTTTTTTTTTTTCCCCATTTTTTTTTTTTTTTTTTTTTTTTTTTTTCTTCTATTTTTTCCCCCAAAAATTTTTTTATAAAATATTTTTTTCTTTTTTGAGAAATTTTTTTTTTTTACTCCTTTTTTTTTTTCCAGGGGTTTTTTTTTTAAAATTTTTTTTTTTTTTTTTTTAAATTTTTTGGGGGGCTATTTAAAAAATTTATTTTTTTTTTAAAAAAATTTTTTATTTTTTTAAATTTTTTTTAAAAAAAAAAAAAACTTCTTTATTTATCCCCTTAAACACAATTTTTTTATTTTTTATTATCCTTTTCCCGCCGCTTCGCACGCGTTTTTATAAATTCTATTAAAAAAATAGCTTTTTCAACACAAATTTGCACGCACGACACGCACGCCTCCTACAATAACATGTAACGTGCATTTTAGATACTTTACGAACATTGTGCCGAATGAGATTTACCATCAGCAATATATTAGGAACTTCAACCTACTATATAACTATCTCAGTGCTCACTTACACTGTATAAAGAATTAATTAAACAAGATATCATGAAAATGTTATTAATGGGCAATATAATTCAAATTACATACAAACACATAACTTTCAATTATATTTATTATTGGAATCCAGTACAGTGCACGCCTCACATCTTTTTCATAAATTTCACGCGGACAAATTCACGGGTAACAATTAGTTATTATAGTTATAAAATATGTCATTAGTTAATTATCTGCCAGTCAAAGTCCTGTGGAAATCATTTCGAATACTCCACTGCGGATGAAGTCGCGGGTAGCAGTTATTTTACAGTAAAAAACTCAGCTGACCTTATAAAAAAAATTTTTATCTACTAATCGAATTCAAAAATAAAATAAAATAGTCCAAATTACTCCTTATAACGTGTGTTTTCTGCCAGTGAAAATTAGTTTAAGCATTTCAGATATTACACTGCCGGCGAAGTCGCGGATAATAGCTAGTTTAAAATTAAGAAAAAACCTAAATCACTCCTTATGAAGTCAGCTATCTACAATTAAATGTCATGTGAAAGTCGGTCCAAACGTTTTGGAGATAGCACTGGGGATGAATTCGCGGATAACAACAGAAAATAATCGTAAGTTAGTCCTTATAAGGTCAGTTATCTGCCAGTGAAAGTCCCGTGAAAATCATTCCAGGAATTTTGGATATTCTACTGCACACGAAGTCGCGGGTAACAGCAAGTCTAAATTAAAAACCTAAATGACTTCTTATGAGGTCAGCTATCTACCACTGAAAGTTACGTTAAAATAGGTCCAGCCGTTTCGGAGACTACCCGGAACAAACAGACAGACAGACTGAGAAAACTAGATTTTTATTAACTTTAGCCATATCCATTCACTAAAAAGTTGTTATTTTAATATTACATACAGACACTTCATGTTTATTATACGTAATAGATTGCAAATCAAAAATTGGAAACAAAACTAAGGTAATATAAACTTTTTGAATAAACTCACCAATTCAATGAACACAAAATAAACATTGAAAAGTGTTTGCGATAGAAACATACCACGTTGCCATGGCAACGTAATTAATATTTAGTGGTTACCATAGCAGTGCTATTTGTCACTTGATGTTGGTGTCAGTGAGAGAATTATGTTATTATAGTTGAAAAAATCATTTTGGATAAATTTTAGAGAAAACCCGTTCTTAGTGAGCGTCTACGTCGCAAAAGAAGTAACTATGTTAAATTTCAAGTCAATCGGACATATAGTTTCGGAGATATAATATATATATTCTAATATATATATTTCTTGTGTGCGTGTGTATGTGACTGAACTCCTCCTAAACGACTGGACCGATTTTGATGAAATTTTGTGTGCGTGTTCGAGTGGATCCGAGAGACCAATTGACCCGGAGGGCGCCGCCATTTTTTTTTTCACACAATCCCCCCCCTATATATAATATATATATATATAAGCGATTTACCACTGACTGATTCATCACAAGATCTCCGAAACTATATATATATATATATATATAATATATAATAATAATATATAGGAGATATAAAAATCTATACATGTAAATGGTACCTTAATATTTTATACATTAAAATCTTCCTATAAGTAAAAATGGTAAAAGCCTGGTAAAAGAATCATAAAAATCAGTCTTGTAGTGTTTGAAATATCCCACAGAACATACAAGAAAAGAATAATGAAAATTGGTTTACGATTAAGAAAGATTTCGATGAAAATACATAAGAAGTTTTTCAAAGTCGGTTAAAAATACTAGGAAAACGGAGTCTTCCTTACTGGGGAGTCGGTTAAAAATAGTATTTTATGATGTTCAGTATTTATAGAATTAATACAGTCACTTCTTTAATATAATATCTATTCTCACTAACTAAAAACATATCATTAAATTACACGTAAACAAGAAAAAAACATGATTTATAGTTCTCGGCCTCGATCAATCAAGATCCGTTAAAAATGTT
>AP028427.1:16923543-16936043 GCA_036509395.1 Antheraea yamamai | reverse complement strand
AAATAAGGAAAGTATAAAGAAAATGGGTTGGTAAACAGACGAGAGAAATGCACTGAACTGTTCTCTAATATATATAGAAGAAGAGAAACGCTATAAGTTATTATTCTTCAATATTTTTATTAACTTTATTCAGATAAGTATGAGTAAATATAAGTAGGTATTTTGTTATCGATTGTCACATCACAAACTGACCGTAACATATTGCAATCCATAAATTACAGCGATCTACAATGTATCGTTAGCAGTCGCTGTCATGCCGGTTTTCAAATCTCGTGGCAGTGATGATGATATGATGGCATTATGGTAAAATTTTGGGACACTACATCGGTCACCGTATTTTCAAATACCTGCAATGAACCGGAACTTTTGTGGATGGAAAACATTAGGATAAGCCATTATTATTGCAAGGCTTTTTCTAAAGCACACCAAGCTAGCTACCATCTAGATGAAAATCCATCGACACAACACCTATAGGTGTATTCTGGCGGCTACATCTTAGGGCACATTCTCACATAATCTTAAGTGATATAGTGGCTGACTTAAAACATAAAATACAGAAGAGTCACTGTATCCTGTTAATCACTACGTGTGTGGTTGTGATTCGTTTCCGTGAAGACATATTATCAACTCGTACTATATACAGTTTATCATAAAAAGTATTGAACAAATATTCAGAAACGTTATTCAAATGTATATACATTTAGTATAGTACACAGTTGTCAAGTCCAAACGTTTAGATGGAAATTCTCGTGGCTTTGTGTATTAATTAAATGGTTAAATACAGCCCTGAATAAACTTGCACGTGTCTGTATCTAATCGTGCCACGTGCTTACCATAATATTTTATTTATATGTATTTCTCAGACAGAATCCTGCAATGAACATAGCACTAACTTGATCCTCTTTCATTATGAAGATTATTAGATTTAATCACATTTGGTAGGTAATGTAATACATTTCCTTATAAAATTCGATATACGAGGAAATCAGATCTAAAAGAACGAAAACATATCATGAACCTGAAGTTATTACATTAGGAAATACGTGTTTCCTTAATTTTTATATTCTTTTCCTGTTTTATTTTTACCCTTTATTATGTTAGGAGGTTAATATGTATTGTATAAATAGATTGTGTAAAATTTGCCTACAATCTCATGTGTTATCGTGTTCACGAATTCATTAAGGACGGTTTCTAAACTATAATTATAAGAATGTAACTGCAGTTACTTGAGATTTGTATCCAGCTATAGCTTATTTCTTTTTTATATCATAGGAGGTAAACGAACAGGTGGGTCACCTGATGTTAAGTGTTCACCACCATATATAGAGACTTGCAACACCAGAAGAGTCGCAAGTATGTCGCTACCCTATGTTTGCGAGAGGGTGAGTGGGTAAGGGGAGAGAGGGGGAGAGGTAGTTAGGAAGGAGGGAGAGGGAGGGGTTATCCGGCGCTCTCACTGACCGAACGAAACGCAACAATGCAAGCACTGTTACTTCACGTCGGTTTTCTGCGAGAGGGTGGTACTACCCCGGACGAGCCAACCCATTCATGCTGAAACCAGTAATAGCTTCAGCGTGGCTCTACCACCTATAAATATATTATGCGAATTTAAGAATCTCTAGTCCTATGATTCCTAAAGTGGTATATATCGAACCCCAGGAGTATATGACGAATAGCAAAGAGGTTAATTACAGCGAAAAAATGGGCTTTCATGAGATACAAATAAGGATCAATTGCGATGATCTTATATAAGTAGATAGTGGATTCAATTTGGATTTCTATTAATGAAACAATACATATACACATACCGTCTACTAAATAATGCTTCTTTATAATATGAAGACATTCTATATGTATAAATAAACTACCTTTTCAAAACATATTTGAAGTAGAGGAATTGCCAAAAAAACAATATCAGGTAAGCAAGGGTCTATCTACAAATAACTGAAGAACTTGGCAAGTGGTTTACGAAACAAACAGTTTGAGGACCTATGCTCTAAGCTAATCATTACATAGTATAAAATAAAGTCCCCTACCGCGTCTGTCTGTCTGTCTGTTCGCGATAAACTGAAAAATAATTTTTAAAGCGGTTTTCGCCAATGGATAAAGTGATTCATGAGGAACGTTTTGGTATATAATTAGTCACGGATTTTTTTATAATCAGGGCGGGACAACGTCTGCCGGGTCCGCTAGTATATATATATAATTTCTGCACACACAGACCTAATGCGCTAAGCTGCTAACAGAATGTAGTATTTTTGGATAACAAAAAAATATTTTTAAAGATTTAGGAGTATATTTTTCTTAGACGAAGCGAACTTCTTTAAGTTTAGAGCTGAAGTATTAAACAAATAGAACGACGGAAACTTAACCTAAAAACCTATATAAATACCAAACATAACAACTAACGTGAAATATAGGAATGTACGTTCAACATTTTAGTGTACAAACATAAAGATCGTACATTCTGATTTTACTATCATAATTTTTGAATTATAACTCGAGAAGTCTTTATTCTAGAACAATGTATCTGGTTTAGAAATACAATAATATCTTTATGGTCGATATACCTCATTCCTATCTGATTTTATCAAAATTGGTCATAATGGTAGTACAAACTAACCGACTATTTTAATGTACAGCGGTCGTTTAGCCTAATCCCGTTTTGTATGAAAACTCAAAAAGTGAGTTGTTTTTTTTATCTGAATGCATATTGTAGTAGTATGTTTTAGAAGAATTATGGATTATTATATTATTAGACAATTAAATCTCAATATCTATTATAAAATCTTGTACTCATTACTCTATTAACTATTTAGCAAACACTTCGTTTCCGTAAGAGCAATGCTACGTTTTGATTAAATTTCATACAATTTTTTTTTTTTTTTTTTTTATTGCAGCTCGGCAAAGTGACTGTACTGTGCCTGATGGTAAGCACAGTACAATCCAAAAACAATGGCGACCACCGAAAGACATACTATCTATCGCCGGTCGCCGCTGTCATGCCGGCCTGAAAGATTTGAGATTAACTTGAATAAAAACAAAGCTGAACGACCCATATATTAATTATTATTTGCACCTTAATATATTATTATTTATATGTAATACCTAGGTTAGCGGTAACACGTACGGACCTTGCGTTGATCGATAAGAGTTAGAATAATCATGATGAAATAAAAAAAAACATTTCAAAAATCAAAGCAAAAACATGCTCTGCTATATTATATATTGTAATATTTATTTGTAAACAATGTTATCAATTTATTTTTTCTCTCCGACGTATGCATACTACACCGTTTGCCCCATTTTTGTAAGGGAAGAAAACATATCGCTTATCGGTTAATGCTCGTAAAAATCGTTTTTTTTTTAACTTTAACAACTTTATATTAAACTAGCTTCTGCTCGCGACATCATCCGCGTGGAATAGTTACTTTAGGCTAACTAACACGCAGCGGAAGCTGTCAAAATGAAAAAGAACTTAGATTTTGTAACATTATTCATTGGTGCTCCGCTCCTATTGGTCTTAGTGTGATGATATGTAGCCTATAGCCTTCCTCGATAAATGCGCTATCTAATACTGAAAAAAAATTCAAATCGGACTAGTAATTCTTGAGATTAGCGCGTTGAAGGAAACAAATTCTCTAACTTTATAATATTAGTATACATTACTACTCTTCTCTTGTACTTGACTCGAGTCGTCATTCAAATTACAATAATTTTGGATAGAGTTGACCGATTTTAATAAAACAAAGACTAAGTTACTCTCGAGGATATGCTTTATGATTTTATTGTGAAAACCAGTTTTAGTAGTGTTGCGTGTTTATACAGACAGACAGACATTTCTAAAAATGATTGAAATGTATTTTATTACTTATTCCTAGACACATACAATATTTTTTTTTCGCGTACATCGAAAAAGTACAGACACGTTAGACTTATATTCTTATTATATGTTTAGATAAGAAAATGTACAGAAGAAGATAAAGATATCGTGATACTGTCTTTTTTAGATAAGGGATAAATCTATCCAGTACTTTTTATGTGATGTACGAAAAGCAGTAGACTTCTATCATTCTATTTCTTTGCAATGGCAACGTGTATCTCGACAGTTTAATTCAAGGGAAGAAACAACTTACAGAATTTAATAAATGACTGCTTTTAAATTTCCATTTGCACAATTAGCCAATATATCAATGTCACCTTTAGAGTTAAAACTATGAACACAAACGATAATAGATATTGTTTAAAAGCTAGCGAAGAAATAGCATGCGATGTATTCTATGACACTAAATTACAATTAGCCTCGGCTGGCCGATCGCGAATGTGTAACATATATTTTCCTTCCGGCATATTAAATAGGAAAACAAATAATATTATTCAACAAAGTAGTAAAATGCAAAGAAATATCCAAGGTCTCGCTCGGCCTCTAACGGTACAGCGTTGTGAGTACTGGGAGTGGAATTTAACGCTATTAAAACGGTGGTTGTTAAATCACAGGTCGTGTACTGCGACGTTTCCAAACATTATGACAAATGCTGACGTGAACACATGTTCTTCAAAACACTTTCATAAATTCTTCGTAATTTGTGTGACTTATATTACGGCAAGGTTAATTGCTATGAATTATAAATTATCATAATAATAAGCGTATCTAAGATAATAGAACTTTAACACAATTTTATTGTGTACTAGCTGACCCGTGCAACTTCGTCTGCACCAAATCGGTTATCACTGGTTTCAATTGTATTTTTAAACGCGAAAAATTTTAATAATCCTAAAACCTGATTGCTGCCACACCTACGATTTCCAATTGTGAATCCAAACTATCAAGGGACTCACTCAAACATATACCCAGATGCTATGTGAGAAATCTTTTAAAATAAGCCTACCACCCGTTCGTAGCATCATCGACTGGGTTCAATTAAAATAAAAACTAACCTACATATATTGGCGGTAATGTAAAAAAAGCTTGAGATGTCTATGGACCCCCAGTTCGAACGTAGTTCCTTTCCCTTTTTGTAGACGTTTACTATACAGTCAGTATAGTTTACATTATAAAATATTATGTTGATAGAGTTAAATTGTAAATTAACCGATAAAATATATTCATAAAATAAATAATGATAAATTAAAAATTGAATGGTATCATAACTATTTTCAACTTGTATTAAAACTTTTTCACACTCCATTGTATTGAAAGAAAAATATAAATATTAATAAAATATGAGTACGACGTGTCAACTGTCACTTGCCTGTAACTATTCGTCTAAGAGCTAGCAACGGTTTGGACAGTGATTTTGTAGTAAGCCAGTTTTTTATATATCTTTATGTTCTTCCGAACACTGTGCGGGCTACCTGGCTGCCGGTAAACGTTGCGTTTATTAGTGCATTACGCACCCTTTACGGGCAAAATATTGATTTTTATATAATTTTAGAATGTTTTGTGTTTCACTAACTTTGAAACGCTACTAAAACATGAAATTATTATTGCCAGACATTTTTGTTATTAACAATAATGTCCCAATGCTATTTTTTGTAAATAAAAAAGTTTGTTCAAATCATGTTAAGATAGCTGTAATTTTCATATATTTCATTTACACATAAAAGAGGGTAAATTAAAAATAATATGTATAGAATAACTTAGTTACAGCTATAGTTTAGCGCAACACTGGCTATATGATAAAGACAGCAATAATTGTGGAAGTGCCTGTTATAGATTCATGTATTCAAGATGGCGTCAGTCCCAAGTCATATGTCTACGTTTATCGTTGTTTTTCATTGTTTACGATGAAATCTTAATATCATAATGGTTAATAAAATGAAATATGCTTTTTGCAATGGAAAAAATAAAATGGTTTGAAATGAATTATTTTATTTATAAAGAATATCATCGGGCACATAATTATCAATAACAAAATTGTCTGGCAATGATAAGTTCATGTTTTTAATAGCGTTTAATATTACTGAAAAAAAATGTTCTTAAAATTATTTATAAATCTAAATTTTGACTTGTAAAGGTGTGATGCGCATTAAATAACACAACGTTAATCGGTTACCATGTATTCTGAATCCTGTTTGGAAGGACATAATATATCTGCATATTATAGAACCAGCTTTTCTAAAATTCTCGTTCTTCCAATGTTTACTGGCTCTTGTACTAAGGTGTCGCAAAAAAGTCTAGTTACATTAACTATAATTTTTTGTTTTTCGTTATCCTGCACAACTCACTGAATTTTATGGGACAAAAAGTAACTAGACGGACTAGATGTAACCTTGTAATATTAGTTATCACTGTGTGACGTTTCGTCAAAATTTGTTCAGTATTTTCAGAATGACACGTTTTCACAGGGACAGAAAGACAGACAGACAGACAAACATTGTAAAAGGATTATTTTTGGCTTCTATATCGATAACAAAGTCTACCCCGATCAAAATTTTCAAAAAATATTTATGTACAGATTTGGCTTTGTTACAGTTTTATTATTGTACTAGCTGTCACCCGCGGCTCCGCACGCGTTTTCTATAAATATCTTAAAGAAATGTAAAATTGTATGTAGGTGTGTACATTACAGAAGTGCTTTTTTAAAAACCTTTGTTACTACGACACGCACGTCATCTACTGTAACATATAACGTGTACATTAGATATGTGAATATGAATAGTATATCGAATGAGATGGGATTTATCATCAGCAACATACCTGGAACTTTAACCTACTACATACCACCCTCAGTGCTCACTAACACTATATAAGAAAGTAATGAAAATTTTAAACTATACATTAGCGAACAATACGTGTTAAATTGTTTATTATATAGACATAACATGCCCATATTGTCGATATAATTGTATTACTCTTATACGTTGCTATATTCACTGAGTTATGTAGATGCAAACGCAATAAATAAAACAATATGGCCGCCAAATTGACCAAAATTATGATATAATTCAAATTACATACATTTATTCTTGGAGTCCAGTACAGCGCACGTCTCACGCGCTTGTTTACAGTAAAAAAAATATTTTTGATCAATTTCACACGAACGCATGCACAGGTAACAGTTCATTACTACATAGTGTAAAACAAAGTCCTCTGGTCTGTCGTTTATCTGTTCGTGATAAAGTCAAAAACTACGGAACGGATTTCCATGCCGTTTTCACCAGTAGATAAAATGATTCATGGGGAAGGTTTAAGTATAATTTTTCAAGGTTTTCTTTTTATTATCAGGGCGGGACAACGTCTGCCGAGTCCGCTAGCTTAAAATAAAATAGCTCTTTAGTTAGTTATCTGCCAGTGAAAGTCCCGTGAAAATCAGTTCAAGCATTTCGGATATTCCCCTGCGGTCGAAGGCGAATAAAAAACCTAAATTACTTTTTATGAGGTCTGCTATCTATCAGTGAATATCCCGTGAAAATCGATCCAACAATTTTGGAAATAGCAATGCGGACGAAGCCACGGACAAATAAAATAGAATATGTCAATCGCTATAATTTCGGCTATCTGCCAGTAAAATTCCCGTTAAAATAGGTCCAGCCGTTTTGGAGATTACCCAGAACAAACAAACAAACAGACAAAATATAATAATATAAAAATATCGACCGAATATAAAAACATTTTTTTGTTATTTGTAGCTATATCCATTCACCAAAAAGTTATTATCTATTTTTACATACACACACTTTATTTTTATAATACGTAAATATAACTTTTTGAATAGGAACACAAAATAATCTTTGATAATGTCTGCGATAGAAACTTACCACGTTACCATGGCAACGTATATAATACTAACGCTAACACGCAGCGAAAGCAATCAAAACGAAAAAAATGCCCGATTTTGAAACATTCTTCATTGGCGCTCCACTCGTATTGGTCTTAGCGTGATAATATATATCCTAAAGTCTTTCTCGGTAAATGAGCTATCTAAAACTGAAAGATTTTTTCAATTCGGACCAGTAGTTCCTGAGATTAGCGCGTTCAACCAAACAAACAAACAAACTCTTTAGCTTTATATATTAGTATAGATAGAAGAAGATAAAACAGGAATTGTAAATAATTGAGCGTCATTAATCTTTTATTCAATAATAACAGAAATTATATTATTATTACCAGACTGCATTTTCCTCGTAGTTAGTATGTGTAAATTCCGCTAATTATTAATTAGTTAATATATTAATGACCTAACGGCCGTCTACGACTTCGTTTGTGTTGGTATCTTTACAAAGGAGTACATTTGCGTAGAACTCTTTTTTTTGTAAATAAAAAGTAGCCTTAGCACTAAGCCGTTTTTTAAATACACCTTTACATTCGGCCATCAGTTTCTTTCCTATAAAAAGGTAATTAACAGAAATGGAAATTATATGCAACTCTACTTATTATGTACGCACCAGCACATCTGAATTAAAAATATATTTATTTAAATACCTACTTGGATTGTTAGTCGCGTTCAAGCAGTCAGTTACTTTGCCCAACAACATCACCAACACAACAGACAAATCAAATGACACGACACATTTTTTTTTTATATCATAGGAGGGAAACGAACACGTGGGTCACCTGATGTTAAGTGATCACCATCGTCGATAGACACTTGCAACACCAGAAAAGTGACAAGTGCGTTGCCACCCTGTGTTTGGGGGAGGGGAGTGGGGAAGGGGCGAGGGCGAGGGAAGGTGGGTTATCCGGCGCTCTCACTGACCGAACAAAACGCAACAATGCAAGCACTGTTACTTCACGATAGTGTTTCTCGTGGAGGGTGGTACTACCCTGGGTGAGCCGACCTATTTATACTGAAACCAGTAATAGCTTCAGCGTGGCTCTACCACCTACACATTAATAAATTAATAAACTGTACAGAAACGTATGTAATTATTGCTTCGAGTGCCAACAGATGTGAATTTCAGACTAATATTAATAATTTCAATTTACAAATTATGAAATTTAAATGTCAGACTATAATTTATATAAAAATTCAGAAAAGTACACAGTTATATAATATGATCTAATAAACTGAATACAAAATAATAATATTACATGTACACAGGACACTACACTACGCATCGCTAGTCTTACGCAAGCGCAGTACGTCACGAGCATGTCGACGTTATCGGTAACGGTTGGTGACGCGTCATCACAAGATTTTACCCATTCAATAAACTCATACACGCATATGATACAGTCGAGTTTATACAATGTCTCGTCCAAATGCAATACGTCACGAGCATGTCAAGATCGTAACTGACATTAACTAGCATATCGAAGTTACTGATGACGCGAAGTTATAAGCTTTTCCCTACCTTTTTCTTTTTAAATCAGTCGACAGTTATTATGTTTTTAATCATTACATAACATTTTGTTTTATTTCTTCTCAGATGATTTATTTATTATGTTTGAGTAAAGAACACTACAATTAATGTTGACATTTATTATTTGAATTAATTCAAACAAATAAGAGAACGGATTACCTCACTGTGAGATGGAACAAATAAAATAAATCATACATTTATTGTGTCTTACACATAATCTACATTAAGAAAGCTTTTCATATTGCATGTATAGCATAACATTTATTCATTTAACTTGGCTTCTCGTCTTACAATTTGAATGTAAATACTTTTATTACTTATATAACATTTTGTAAGGTGAAATAAATGACAAAGCTCTTGGAAATATTACGTAGTCGTAATGTTCGCGAAACGAGAATTCAATGAAATGAACCTTTTATTCGAAGTTAACAAGTTGCGTACCTAATTGAAATTGTTTTGCGGTTACATTTCTTATGAAAACTTTTTAAAATAATAGCTTTAACACAATACGATACCGTATAATGTTATAATTGAAAGAAAATAATTTAATATTCTTTACATAAAATTATTGTTGAAACTTGCTACGGTCTAAAGGGTATTTACACGTAATATTTAAATTGTAATAAAACAATAATAGGTAAATACAATAAAATATGGTTGTATGTCTTAATATTATACGATATCTGTTATAACAGATTTATTATATCTATACACTAGCGGGCCCGGCAGACGTTGTACAGCCCTGATTATAAAAAAAATCCTGGACAAATACAAAAACGTTCCTCGTGAATCACTTTATCCACTGGTGAAAACCGCATAAAGATCCGTTCAGTAGTTTCTGAGTTTATCGCGGACAGACAGACAGACAGACGCGGTAGGGGACTTTGTTTTATACTATGTAATGATGTAATAAGAAAGTAAATCTAACGTGTCTGTACTTTTTAGATCTTTGTGAAAAGATTGTTGCAGATGTCTTGGAATAAGTAATAAAATACATTTCAATCATTTTTAGAAATGTCTATCTGTTTGTTAAACACGCATCACAGCTAAAGTACTTCGTTCACGATATAACCTCAGAAAGAAAATCATAGAGTATATCCTCGAGTAACATTTAGTTTTGGTTTCATTAAAATCGGTTTTCTCTATCAAAAGTTATTGTAATTTTAATGACGATGCGACTTAAGTACGAGAGAAAAGTAGAAAAGTGAATGGACTTTAACCTCATCCACAAACAAAGATATTATAGCGCGAGTTTCTCTATATGTAATGGTGTGCTGCGACAAAGTTCAGTACCTAGAATCAATCGCAAATTAGCTAAGATCCGAACATACTCCATCTAACAAGTTTAAACATTTGATGAACTACTTTATAATTTATACCAGACAATCGATGACGTTTATCATATTCTGATGGAGTATGTAACATTCAAATCGATCAGACAAACCTTACAAGTGCCTTTGATTTGAACATAATAGATGTAGATACCAGTAACGCTTAGGTTTAAGTGACTAGTTTGTTCAAATCAATTGCATCTTATTATCAAATAGTTTAACTGTAAGTATGTATAATTGAAGTTAGGCCACGACGGGACTGATATATGCGAATTACATAAATACCACTAAAAACAGGTTTCGAAAAAAATATATCGATTAGTGGCTGAATAATATAAAAATGCACAGATAGCGTAATATTTTAAGCTGTCGTTAGCGTGTTTAGGACACAGCGTCAATCGTAGGTTAGAATTCTTGTAATTGAGTTGCAGCTTTCGGTGAACGATCTTGATGGAACCATAGCAAGGGGGAGGGGGCTTTTTTAAGCTGAAATAACTATCTACCGATTTTAAGTTGCAAATTTGTCGCTAAGCGCCAATAGATGAGAGACAGTCCTTTTAAGTTTAGCGAGTTTACTAACTTAGTCCATCTAACATCAGGTAAGATTGTGAAAGACTTTAAGTAATCCCTAAATAATTGTTCTTAGTCTTAATTCACTTTCATGTTTTTTAAGCCTCCCATAACACAGACCTGGAAATAAAGTAAGGGGAGATGTATTTTTTAAAAGAAAAATAAATGTGCAAATAGTAATAGAAAAAATCTTAATGCTAATAAAATCAAGCACTTAAACTAAAACATTCACAGATACTTCCGCTCTTATCATTCTTTAAATAGAACAAATTAAATTAAAAATATACCTATTTGATAACTTTAGCCCCTTAAATGGTTACCACTTGAAGAACGAAGAACGTTGATCGAAACATAAAACAGCTTGAACGTTCTTAGAGTATCGACGTTCAAGCCAGTATAATGGAACGGCATAGTGCTTCCATATAAAGAGCGCATGATCCAATTACCTAGATGTCTAAAAGCAAATCAACAACTCGTTTATTTATGCTGTGTTAAATATTTTTATTAGCTAGATATGAGGTTGGTTTTATGGACTGCGATGACTAACGCTTTGCGTTAGTCTTCATCAATCTTACATATACCTTACTATACACTGAAGACAGATGAATAATAAAATGTTGTAATAAAATAGTGTTATGAACGCTCAGCGGAAATATATCTTAATATATATATTTCTTGTGTGCGTGTGTATGTGACTGAACTCCTCCTAAACGACTGGACCGATTTTGATGAAATTTTGTGTGCGTGTTCGAGTGGATCCGAGAATGGTTTAGATTCACAATTGGAGCCGGTAGGTGGCGCTGCGGTCGACTTTTAGGATTTTTTTTGTTTTCAAGGCAGGACAACGTCCGCCCGGTCCGCTAGTATATATATGTCGGAGAAAGCAATAAGTCGAGTTGATTATTGTTTGCACACATAATATTATTTGTCTTCATCTAAATTCTTAATTTTATTTTATTTGATTTATAACATTTTTCTATAACTTAAAAGCCTTAATAATCTGATAAAAGTTACGAATATTGTAATTCACATAACGACCAATCAGAACAGACCATGTGCCTCGAGCGGGGTTGAGGCAACGTTTACTTTAAGAGGCGTATAGTTTTAGTACTTTCAAAATACTTAATTTTTATTCTATTTCATTTGTTACATTTTTCTATAGTTTAAAACCTTAATAATGTAATAGAAGTTACATATCATGTAATTTACGTAATGACCAATCAGAGCAGAGCCAAGTGCCTCGAGCGAGGTCGAGGCGCCATCTTTACTTATAGAGGGCGCACAGTTTATGTG
>AP028427.1:16804043-16923043 GCA_036509395.1 Antheraea yamamai | reverse complement strand
TGATGTACTAACTTTTTATTGGGCGAATTTTTTATGCATACAATTAAATTTTATTATTTTATAATTTTATTAAACTTCATAGATTCAGTCAGGGGAGAGTGGAACATGAAAATCTGCTGTGCTAACCCTACTTAGGTGGGATAAGGATAAGAAGATGATGATAATTTTTTTTTATTTTATTTAATATTAATCTTCATAGGTGTTATTACAAAAAAATTAAATACGAATTGAATACTTGCTTTAAAAAGGTTTCGAAATAAATGCACCGCGGTCGCTGAATGTTCGCCATCTTGCTCTTTTGTCTCGCTTTGGTTACGTTAGGTTAGACTTGAGAAAAAGGATAACGCGAACGTGCCACGGGCGAGCGCGGTGCATTTAATTCGAAACCTTTTTAAACCAAGTATTTAACTTTTTTGTAATAACACTGCATAGGTTTTACTCATATTAAATGACGATGTGGCCTAGAACTATCATCTAAATTATCTTATTCAGGCTAAATCTAGAGTGGGATCTCTGCTCGAATACATATTATATAGTCCCGCTTTGGTAATACATTTTCAACTTGGCAGTTGTTCGAGCGGATATTAGATAACGTTCTACCAACATACTATGTCTTCATCACGACATTCTCCTATTCTAAAAGCTCCAGCTCATTTCAGATTTCGAACTTACTTCAATCGACGTGCTGTCCTAACACGCTACCACTAAGACAACGGCGTTTGAAGTTTTAAGGTCTAAACCTAAAATGTTAAGTATTAAAAAGGTATAAATAAAATGTAAATAATTACCCTAAGTATATATACTAATATTATAAACAGGTAAAGTTTGTGAGTTTGTGACGTTGTAAGTTTGTGAGTTTACGACGTTGTAGGGGGTAATCTCAGGAATTACTGGTCCGATTTGAAAAATTATTTCAGTGTTATATAGCTCATTTATCGAGGAAGGTTATATCACACTAAAACCAATAGGAGCGTAGCACCAATGAAAAATGTTTCAAAATCGGTGTGTTTTTCCTCTTGAGAGTATCTGCTGCGTGTTACCGTTAACCCAAAGTAACTATTCCACGCGAACGAAGTCGCGGGCAGAGGCTAGTAATTTATATATTCGCGCAACTATTTTGCATGATCTAACAAAATTCACAAATCATGAGTGGGCTCATTATCAGGACAACTGTTGCTCGACAGTGTTAGATATAGCTATTTTAAAGAATGTTACACTTCGGTTACAAGTTATACAAGTCGTACACGAACTTGACTCCGACCATCGCCCGGTAATATTACAGTTAGGCTCAAGTTCAGACACCACCCCTCCTTCGGTAAGGGATTACGCGAAACTCGAACGTTATTTCAGAGATAATCCGTCGTCAAACATTTTAGATAGAATTCCGGACTTGTTGGTGTCTAAAGCTGACGCGGATCTGGCTATCGATTCCCTGGTCGACTATCTTCAGACCGCCGTCAGGGAGACCTCAAAAAAGGTACAAGCGGTGAACGATCGCCGCTTTATACTCCCGGACGACGTGAGAACATTGATCACGGAAAAGAACGCCGCGACTCGAGCTCACGACACTTACCCGTCCGTAGATCGCGATCGCTTACGATTATTACGTAAACAGGTTAAAGCTCGTATCTCAGAGATCCGGGCTGAAAGGTGCGACAGGCTTCTGGAGAATATCCGGCCGTTTCACTTGGCGTACTGGAAGCTCGTGCGAACATTAAAGTCAGACGTGACTACTCCTATATCCCCTCTCGATAGAGGCGCCGGTCTGCCTCCCGCGTTCGATAGTTTAGACAAGGCGGAGACTCTCGCCGCGAGTTTAGAAAAACAGTGTTCACCGAACACAGCAAATACTGACTCTATACATATTGGATCGATCGAATCCTCGGTAGAGCGCGCACTCATGTCTCCCCCGGTGGATACTCTAACCCCCGTCACTTTTGATGAAGTATCGGATGCCATCAAGCGTTTAAAGCTTAAGAAGTCCCCAGGTCCCGATGGGATCAGAAACGAAGTACTGAGACTCCTTCCTGATCAAATCATATATATTGGTCAGCATCTTCGATGCAGCCATGTCCCAGGGTAATTTTCCAGCCGTCTGGAAGAAGGCCATAGTGATAGACATTCACAGGCTCGGCAAAGAAACTACGCTTCCCGATAGCTATCGCCCTATTAGTTTATTAGATACATTAGATAAATTATACGAGCGGCTCCTTCTGAACCAACCCACGTCTCGATTACAGATTTAAAATTAATACCACCTGAGCAGTTCGGATTACGCGCCGAACACTCTTGCCTCGTTCTTTAATTTGTTCATCAGTGATCTACCACGGTCTCCGGGAGTCAAGGTAGGTTGTTATACTGACGATACCGTTATTTACGCTTCCGGCTGGCGGTCAGACTTTCTTAGGAAGCCCATCGAAAAGACCGTTTGCACACTCGGTGAATGGTTTCGTCGATGGCGCATAGAAGTTAATCCTGATAGGAATGCCGCGATACTCTTCGATCCCAAGCGATGCGCTAATAACCTTCAGCGCATCAGGCTATAATAAACCGATATACCTTGGGCCAGCGAGATCAAATATCTCGGTGTTACATTAGATAAACATTTAAAGTTCCAGTCACAGTTCCAGATTGCGAAACAAAGCCGTTATGGCCTTGGGTCGCCTCCACCCTTTGCTTTGTTATAAGAGTAAGACGTCACTCAGACACAAGCTCAACTTATATAAGACACGTATCCATCCTATTATGACATATAGTTGTCCAGTTTTTGCACATACGCCAAAAGACATCCTTCATAAGTTGCAGGTTCTCCAGAACCGCGTTTTACGTAAAGTTATTGGTGTCCCATGGTACGTCCGGAATAAGGATTTCCACAGGGACCTGGAGATGCCTTCTATCTGGGCGTACATTAAATCACTTACTAGTAGTTACTTCGAAAAAGCCGCGAATCACCCCAGTCCGTTAGTGGTATCCGGTGCAAAATACAAAACCGTACCAAACGTTGCGATCCGATCCGATCCTCCCGATAAAATAACGGCAGCGAACGATCAGTACCAGACTCTCAAACAGAGCGAGTTCACGCCCATGCCCGCGTAATCACAGACCACGCCGCCGTGGTTTGAGGGTAAATTTCGCTCCCGCACACCAGATTAGGCCCCCCTCGTCAGCGGCTCAAACCTAGGTCCGTTCCCTCGGCGTGAAGCCCTTGTGCTGCTCGCGATACAGTGACACAAAATCTTACATCACTGCGACATCATTACACATATCACCTCCATACACATGCACGCATACACGCTTACACATGAAAGTGGAAGGGTTTTATTTTTTTCCCTTATCAAACTGAAATAATTTAGAAAATTATCCGATACGAAATATATATAAGAGTTGTTGAGGTATGTATGCTTGGTACACATATATGTTTCAACAACTCATATATGTATGAATAGTTAGCTTAGCTTAGGTTAGCTCAGATAGGTCGCGAATTGGAGTCACCGCGTGGTATTCTAGCGAGATGCACGTGTTTGCGCTCGCTCCGTATCGTTAGAATTTATCGCGGTAGGGTAGGTGCACTTAATTCATATAACAATAGGCTATTGAGGGTACTGTTACCAGCTCTGCGTTGTTTATGTGTGTTTATTTCTGGTGGATCTCGTTTATCTTTTTGACTTTGGCTTTCTCATTGACTCTGGACTTGTTTGTGCACGCGACTTGGCTTGTTTTTTTGGATTTTTGTGAATTTACTCTGTTTCTGACCTGGCTTTGTTTTTCTGGATTGTTTTCTTGCCTACCGATTGACTTGGCGCGTTGCGCGGACTCTGTTCTTTTTGCCTCATGGTTTGCTGGTGACCCTGTGGTCTCCGGTGGACCATGAGTGCCAAAAAGATTACTAAAAAACGCACGAGCGTGGCGATGGACTCCGATACGGAGGTGGAGGGACGGGCGGCTCCCAAGGTGAGCACCTCTTGCAGGGGGACTGCGAGGCGTGTCAGCCGCAACGTGGGTACTCGCGGGGTTATGGGGGAGGCCGACGGGTCGTTTGACCGGGCCTTGGCCGGCAGCCTGAGTGCGGCGGAGTCGGAGGCGGGTTCCGACATCGGTTCGGTCGTTGCCTCGGCCACTGGATCCAGAGCCGGCTCCAAGGCAGGATCTGCGGCGAGCTCCGAGGCGGAGGCCGACCCTATAGACACCGACGACTTGGATGTCTATACCCTGAGGACGTTGGCAGAGGTTAAGGTGACGGCCATCCTGGAGACCGTGAAGAAGTCACGGAATATTTCGGGGCCTTGCATTAAGGCGTTGAAGGGCGCGGCCAAGACCCTGCGGGAGGTGGTGGAGGCGCTTGCTGACCGCACGGAGTCGGCGGAAGTAAAGAAGCTGCAGAGGGACACCAAGAACCTCCGCCGCCAGATCGAGGACCTTAAGGCGGAGGTTCTGGCGTGGAAGCAGGAGGCGAACGCCAAAAGGCAGATGCCCCCGCCTCCTACTCCCGCAATGGCGCCGACGGAGCCTCCCGCACACCAGTGGGAGGAGGCCCTTGCCGGGGCTGTGTCCCGCCTAGAGCGCTCCCTCCAGACGTCGCTCAGCAACTGCTGAACGCACGTCTGGAGAGCCTGGCGAGTCGCCTCCCGCCAGAGGCTCCAGTTCGCCCCCCTCTGGCGGCGGACAAAAAGAAGGGAGGAGCCGGGGCTCCGCCCACGAGGCCGGCACCGGTGGCCCAGGCCCCGATCGCCCAACCTCTGGGCATGAGCTGGGCTGAGCTTCCTGCCTCTACTACCACGACGGAGTGGACTAAAGTAGTGGGCAGGAAGAAGAAGGCGGTCCCGGCTTCGCAGCCCAAGGCCTCCGCGGCCGCCGCGGTGCCCCCGAAGGCGCCCCCAAAGCCGCAGGCGAAGCCACCAGGGCCGAAACTGCCATCCGTCCCCCAATCGGCTGCGGTTGTTGTGACGCTGCAGGATACCGCGGCCGACAGGGGGATAGGATACAGGGAGGTCCTGGTGAAGGCGCGGGAAGCCGTGGCCCTGCCAGCCATGGGCGTCGGGGAGGTCCGGGTCCGGCAAACGGCCACGGGAGCCCGGAAAATTGAGCTCCCGGGGCAGACGAAGGAGAAGGCCGCCGAACTGGCCCGGGAGCTCAAGGTGGCGCTGGCCGACATCGCCACGGTCGTCGTACCTACAAAGAGGGCGGACATCCGGATCGTTGGGCTGGACGATTCGGTGTCCACCCTCGAGATTGAGACGGTCGTGGCGGCGAAGGCCGGCTGCAGGGTCGCCGACCTGAAGGTCGGCGAAATAAAGCGGAACTGGGGGGGCCTCGGCTCAGTCCATGTGACGCTCCCCGCGGCGGCGGCCAAGGAGCTTGTCCAGGCCGGCAAGCTCCTGGTCGGGTGGAGCGTCGTACGCGTCCACCTGCTGGACGAGAAGCCCCTACGCTGCTTTAAGTGTATGGGCTTGGGGCACACCCGCCCCACGTGCCCCTCCTCGTCCAGCAGGGGGGATGGCTGTTACCGCTGCGGCGCGACAGGCCATAAAACGGCCGAATGTAAAGCGGAGGTGGCCCGCTGTGCCGTATGTGCTGACGCCGAGAGGCCCTCAGGGCACGTGATGGGGAGCCGAAATTGCAGGCCCCCCACCACCAAGGGTAGGGACCTCCCGGTTGTGGGCACAGGTCCAAGGGTGGTGGCCGCCAGGCAGGAGGAAGTTGCAATGGACCAATAATGGATTGGTCCATATGCAATTTCCTCCAGGCGAACCTCAACCACTGCGCCGCTGCACAGGATCTCCTCGTGCAGTCAGTGGCGGAGTGGGGTATCGGGCTCGCGGTCGCCACGGAGCCCTACTTCGTTCCCTCCCAGCCGCAGTGGGCTGGGGACCGGAACGGCTCCGTGGCGATCGTGGCGGGTCGAGGTTCGTCCCTGGCGGCAAGAGAAAGAGGGGCCGGGTTCGTGACGGCCGTCTGGGGAGAGTACGCCATTGTGGGGGCGTACTTCTCCCCTAACAAGCCCCTGCGGGAGTTCGAGGCGTACCTCGGCTCCCTGCAGGGAGCTGTCAGACGGCTGTCGCCGCTCCCCGTGGTCCTCATGGGGGATTTAAATGCTAAATCGAGGACCTGGGGAGCGGCAGTCACGGACCTGAGGGGCATGGCCGTTGAGGAGTGGGCAGCCGAGTTGGGGCTGTCCCTCCTCAATCAGGAGAGCGTCCCCACGTGCGTGCGATGGAACGGGGCGTCGGTGGTGGACGTCTCGTTCGCCACACCGTCTGTCGCACGCCGTGTCCGGGGGTGGAGAGTGCTGGAGGAGGTGGAGACCTTATCGGACCACCGATATATCAGGTTCGAGGTCTCCACCTCCCAAGCCGGGATTGGCACCCGCCCCCGGAGGGCCGCGAAGTTCCCCTGTTGGGCGATGAGCCGCTTCAACCGTGAATTAGCGGAAGAGGCGGCCATCGTCCAGGCCTGGGCCATGCCCCCCCCCACAGGGGCTGATGTCGACGCGTCAGCAGCCCGCCTCCGTGTAGCCCTCACGGAGGTTTGCGACGCGTCGATGCCGCGGAGCGTACACCGCCCAGACAAACGGGCGGTGTACTGGTGGTCGCCGGAGATCGCCGCTCTCCGAGCGGCCTGCTCCGCGGCCCGGCGGCTGTTCGGGCGCAGCCGCCGGCGCCAGCATAGGGACCCGGAGGCGGAGGCCCGGGCTCCGCGGGCGAAAGAAGCAGCATGGGAGGAGCTGCTCCAGACGCTGGAGGGGGATCCTTGGGGGCGCCCGTACAGGATCGTACGAATGAAGTTACGATCCTGGGCGCCCCCGGCGACGGAGACCCTCCGGCCGGAGGTGGTAGCGAGGGTCGTGGGAGAACTGTTCCCCGACCCTCCGATGCTATCAGCTCCTCCCATGCCTCCGCCTCGGGAGGTAGTCGAAGAGGTGCTCGACGGTCCTCCCCCTCCGATAACGGAGGAGGAGATGGGGAGGGCTGTCGAGCGCCTCCTCAACCGGCGAAGAGCGCCCGGCCCTGATGGGGTCCCGGGTCGGGTGCTCGGCCTCGCCTTGGGCCAATTAGGGGGGTGGCTTCGGGAGCTGTTCGACCGGTGTCTTTTGGTCGGACAGTTCCCGAAGCCCTGGAAGCTTGGGCGGCTCTGCCTCATGGCAAAGGCAGGCCGCCCTCCGGACTGCGCGTCCGCGTATCGGCCCCTCGTCCTGCTGGACGACGCCGGGAAGGTGCTGGAGAGGATTATCTCCTCCCGGGTCGTCCAGCACCTAGAGGGCGTGGGGCCGAATCTGGCGGACACGCAATATGGCTTCCGGACAGGGCGTTCCACAGTGGACGCCCTGTGCCTCCTGAAGTCGCTGTCGACAGAGGCGACCTCCCAGGGGGACAGGGTTTTGGCGGTGTCACTCGACATCGCCAACGCCTTCAACACCCTGCCGCATGGTGTCATACGTGAGGCGCTCCGATATTTCGGAGTGCCCCCGTACCTGCGGCGGGTGTTGGAGGCGTACCTCGAGGGTAGGGAGGTCGCCTATGTCGACGGCGACGGGCGGATGGTCCGACGGGCCACAAGGCGGGGGGTTACACAGGGGTCGGCCTTGGGGCCGCTCCTGTGGAACATGGGCTACGACTGGGTGCTCCGCGGCGTGCTCCCATATGGGGCACGCCTCATATGTTACGCGGATGACACCCTAGTCGTAGCCCGGGGGGGGGGAGTGGAGGGAGGTGGAGCGCCTGGCCACGATGGCCACAACCCTCGTGGTCAGGCGCATAAGGAGGTTGGGCCTCAGGGTGGCCCTCGAAAAGACCGAGGCCCTACTCTTTCATGGGCCTCGGCGAGGGCCACCACCAGGGGCCCACATAGTGGTGGAGGGCGCCCGGATCAGGGTGGGGACCCAGATGAAATATCTGGGCCTCACCCTGGACGGGCGCTGGCGGTTCGAGCCCCACTTTGCGGGGCTCGGACCGCGAATTGCTGGGGCGGCGGCGGCACTCGGCCGGTTGCTCCCCAACATAGGGGGGCCGGGCGCCGGGTGCCGCCGACTCTACATGGGAGTCGTGCGGGCGATGGCCGCCTACGGGGCACCGGTCTGGGCCGACGCCCTCGGTGCCGCCAACGTGCGCGCGCTGCGTAATGCGCAGCGCACGGTGGCACTGAGGGCGATCCGGGCGTACCGCACGGTGTCCTCGGCGGCGGCCTTTACGCTCGCCGGCTCCCTGCCCTGGGAGCTGGAGGCAGGAGTTCTCGCCGCCGTGTACGAGTTCACGGCGGCGAGGAAACGAAGGGGGGAGCCTCCGGCTCCCAGGGAGGTAGAAGCGGAGAGACGGCGTCTGCGGGAGGACGCCGTGGAAAGGTGGCAGCAGGACCTGGCGGACGAGCGGTTCGGACGATTTACCGTGGACGCCGTCCGCCCGGTCCTGCGGGTGTGGATTGGGAGGAAGTGGGGCTCCCTGACGTTCCAACTGGTGCAGGTACTCACCGGACACGGTTGTTTCGGGTGGTACCTGCACCGGATCGCACGCAGGGAGCCGACCGCCGCCTGCCACGAGTGCGGCGCTGTCGAAGATACCGCGCAGCACACTCTGTCTGAGTGTGCTGCGTGGGGGGAGCAGCGCCGCATTCTGGCGGCGGCGGTGGGAACGGACTTATCGCTGCCGAACGTGGTTTCGGCCATGCTCGGCAGCGAACAGGCTTGGCGAGCGATGGCCTCCTTCTGCGAGGAGGTTATCTCGCAGAAGGAGGAGGCGGAGAGGGCTCGCGAGGCAGATCCTCAAAGTGGCCGTCTCCGCCAAAGGAGGACAGGCGGGAGGAGGCGGCGCTTCGCCCAACTCCTCCCGCCACCGTAGCCGGACCTGAGGGGATGGGCCGGGGGGCTCATCTCCTCATTGCACAGGTCCGGCGGACGAGGGGGGCAGCCGGTGTGTACCCGGTCTGTCCCTCTATAGGTAGGAGCCCGGCGGTCACCTTCCGCCGGGCGAACCGTGGGGGCGGCTCTACAAGGTGATTAGCTGGAACGATCCCTTGCCGCCCCCACACAACGGTCTGTCGGTACACCGTGGGGTTTTAGTCCGTGCGAGTCGGACATAACCCACTCTCTCCCCCGGGAGGGTGGGTATCCATAAGGGATTTCCCCACGTTAAAAAAAAAAAAAAAAAAAAAAAAAAGATAGGTCGCGAATTGCATGTATCAGGCAACAGCTCAAGCCGAGATGTGCCGTGCACCCTTGAGCTAGTTGTCAAATAAAATTGGCTGAGTGCCTTAAGCGCTCGCCTTAGTAGTCCGGTGAAGCTGTTAAGACCTTGTTAGATCAATAGCGTAGTCAGATCGAAAAAAAAGCTATATAAGTTAACTTAAAATGTAAAATTTTACAAAACAAAACATAGTCTTTAGTTATTTAACCTGAAAGTAAATTTTCATAAGTTTTAAAATCGCGGTATGTGGTTCTAGAGCTTACTTCCTACAAAATATAAGCACCAACAGAACATTTTTACAATTGTAGTGCAGACGAATTGATTAACACTGACATGCATATTTTATTGTTAATAAGCTACGCCACTGAATCATAATTATAAGCATTGGTATAACCGTGCTGCCACGTAGCGAAAATCTAGTGAACTTATTCCACTAACATATAACGGTGAGTTACGAAACAAAATAATTTATAAGAACCCTAACAGAGGACACTACGAATGGTAGTTATTATATATATAGTATCTACTATTATATATAGTACTATTATATTATATAATATATATAGCAAGTTGTTTACTTATAAATTCTTTGGTTATATATCATTTTTATTTGCCTGTGGTTATATAGAAACGACTGTTCATATTTTATTTTCTCTAAATTGTTAACGTAACGCAAGAAATTTAATATAGACTACGTACTTAAATGTTATAATCTATAACTATACTATATAAACACATATAAATATATTTAGTGTTTGTTGTTTGTTCGGATAAAATTTCTAAAGCGGTTTTCCCAATGATATTATAACCAAATTAGTTATAATACCATTAGGTTTACCGGATTTTTAACCGACTTCATAATAACCAGTATTTAAAGGCATCTAAAAGTTCATATAAAATTTCTATATGAGATAATCTGTTCTGATCAGATTTACCAGAGAAAACCTAAAATCAACAAATAGTTATAAAGGTTAATTATTGGATAACGAAAATTCATAATTAAAAATACAAAAGGCAGTCTATAATTAATCCTAATAAAATACCTATTTTTTGTATATAATAAAAGAAAGAAGTATTTACATATACTAAGGATCGTCTAGTGGACAAAATTTGACCATAATTCATTAATTTTTCAGGTGTCAATATTAAGGAAAAAAACGAACTAACGTCAAAATCTGTTATGACGATAATGATGGTACTACTCCTATTTAGTCATAACAACCGGTGATGTTTTCGAGATACAGCATTCAGCCGGGACCTTTGTTCTGAGACAATATAACCGGTATGTTGTTCTAAACGATGTCGCCATAAAAGGTTTTGACTGTATCTTCATTTTTTTTTATTGGTAACACTAAAACGCGTTAATATCTAGTAAACAATAAAAAATCGATTGAAAAAGAGAGGAAGATGTATTTAACGGGTTAGTGTCTGACTATTTATACGTATTTGTTTTTTCGTGTTTCCATGTAGGTATGTATTTCGAACGCATACTGTATAACGCAAATAAATGTATTAAGAAAATGTAAATAAACAATTTATAATCAATCACCATTAACGCTACTTGACGTGAAATTGTAAACAACCCCGGATCTACGATTTTTTTTGAACCGGAGCTGAAACTTGGTAGTGGTACCCCTCTCTCCAGTGTTTGAGTTAAATTATTTTTAAAAAACGCACTAATATATAATAGTTGGCATTTATCGTCAATGGGATAATAAGAACTCATTGATAAATTTGTACTCTGTATTATCTATTACCTAATAACTTTTTCATTTGTGTAACACAAAAATATATACCCTGGAAAAAAATAGAGAGTCAGTAAAAAGACGTCAATTGTTGACAAGGCAAATCTCAAATCGGTATCTCGAGTCCAAAAGTTCACTAGTACACTGGTGCACAAGTAGACTTGTGATGTGGACCTACCAAATAATATAATATGATCATATTATATTATGACTAGCGGGCCCGGGGGATGTTGTTCTGCTTTGATAATAAAAAAAACTAATATTCAACCGCAGCGCCACCTACCGGGTCCAATTGTAAATCTAAACCATTCTTAAATCCATTTAAACACTCACGAAAAATTTCATCAAAATCTGTCCATCCTTTTGAGAGGAGTTCAGTCACATACACACGGACAGAAGAATTACCTATAAAGATTTTAGCGCCCTCTGAAACTGCCACCCGGCTGGGTGTGCTGGTTTGTCCCCTCAGATCCGGGGCTGATTTTAGATAAAAATTTAAGTTTCAAGCTAACTACGAATATAACATTGCTTCAATCCTAAAAATTATACATGTCTACGATAATAATAATGCTACAGATATTTAAATGTTACAGACTCGAGCAGGTACAAAAGTTTATTGACAAAATAAATATTCCAATTATATGATAATACAAAGTACTAACCGTATCAAGCCGTTTCCAGCATATAAACTAATAAGAAAGTGAAAAACAATATCCTTGAAATAAAAGGAAAAACAATGAAAACCTCGCCTCGAATGCAGAACTGATAAGCTGAGATTAGAGAAACAGATCTGTTAGTTTATGATTCTTTTTATATTTAAATATTTATTTCTCTTATATATGGATACTAGCTGTCCGCCCTGACTTCACACAAGTATACTAATATGGAGAAAATGAAGCCAAACCTTCACTTCACAATCTATACTAATATTATAAAGAGGTAAAGTTTGTGACGTTTTGACGTTGTAAGGGGTAGTCTCAGGAACTACTGGTCCGATTTGAAAAATTCTTTCAGTGTTATATAGCTCATTTATCGGGGAAGGTTATAGGCTATCATCACACTAAGACCCATAGGAGCGGAGCACCAATGAAGAATGTTTCAAAATCGGGGTAATTTTTCCTCTTGAGAGGTTCCGTTGTGTGTTAGCATTAACCCAAAGTAACTATTCCACGCGGACGAAGTCGCGGGCAGACGCTAGTACAACTATATAGTGATGTGCAAGATGGTCCCTTTATGTTTAAAGATACTACGTTATTTTAATATAATAGGTATTTACCTATGAAATTGCCGTTCTGCAGTACTGGCCATGTCAAATCAAAATAATTTTTGTTTGGCTAAGAATTCTAATTTCAAATTAATTTTATTTTAAAAACACGGAATTCTTTTACCAAAAGTAGTCATTTGTTTATTGATTAGTGTTACATTTTTATCGCATTTCAATCTTTTTTGTCATCATGGATACGTTAAAAATTCGAGTAATTATGGAATATGAGTACCGTCGTGGCAGCAACGCGGCACAAGCGGCACGCAACATCAACGACGTTTACGGAGCTAACACTACAAACCAACGCACCACTTGTTATTGGTTTGCTCGCTTCCGTTCTGGGAATTTCGACCTGAAAAATGAACCTCGCGGTCGTCCGAAGACTTTGGTCGACAATGACGAATTAAAGGCGATTGTGGAAGCTGATGATACACAATCTACGGCTGAATTAGCAGCAGCTTTCGACGTTAGCGTCAAAACAATATTGGTCCATTTGCGTCAAATTGGCAACGTAAAAAAGCTTGACAAATGGGTGCCACACGAACTCAATGATCGCCAGCGCGAAGTACGCGTCGAGACGTGCCTTGCATTGCTCAACAGATACACAAATGAAGGAATTTTGAACCGCATTGTTACCTGCGATGAAAAATGGATTCTGTTTGATAACCGCAAGCGCTCAGAAAGTTGGTTGGATCCTGGTTCAGCATCTAAACAATGCCCTAAACGAAAACTTACCCCTAGAAAAGTGATGGTTACTGTTTGGTGGTCTAGCGCCGGTGTGATTCATCACAGCATCTTACCAAACGGGGTGAGCATTACTGCAGATGTGTACTGTGAAGAACTGAACACAATGATGGAAAAGCTGGCACATCTCTAACCAGTATTGGTCAATCGCTCGTCTCCGCTGCTCCTGCACGACAACGCGCGACCTCATACTGCACAGCAGACGGTCTCCAAGTTGCAAGAACTGGCGTTGGAAGTTCTCCGTCATCCGCCCTACTCACCAGACCTTGCGCCTACAGACTACTACTTTTTCCAGAATTTGGATAACTCCTTGGCGGGAAAAAAATTCAATACCCGAGAGGCAGTACAAAATGCCTTTGAAGAATTTGTTGCCTCCCGTCCAGCTGATTTCTTTAAGAAGGGCATCAATAAACTGCCACTGCGTTGACAAAGATGCATTGATTGCATGGGTGATTACTTCGATTAATACAAATAAAAAATACATGAAAAAAAATCGTTTAAATTTTTTCATACAAAACGGCAATTTCATAGGTAAAGACCTAATATGTACACATCTCTAATTAATACATAGAAACTACCTTCTCTACATATTTTAAATTATAGATCCGAAATCAAAGAATATCTCTTATCAATTTTAGTGTAAAATTTTTGTCATGAATTGAATGCCATGTAGTAAATCTTCGATTTTATTCATAGTCTTGTGTTATTTGGCTCTGTTGTGTAGTAGTGGTGGTGTTTTGCGTAATATAGTTTGGTTATTGTGTACAAGTGAAGTGGATGGGAAATATTACTACAAGGCATGGCATCTGACTTGCCACAAAAACTCCTTGGAGAGTCCTAACAAAGCCACCGTCTTGTTAGAATCTTGAAATCTTCGCATGAAACTTGTAATACATTACCTACTCGACAATGACATTACTAATCTACTAGAAGATTGCTTGCTAAAAATAAAATAAAGAAAAGAACATCAAAAAAAATTTCAACTTCAATGAATTTACGTGCTGAGAGTGCTGCTTTGTAATATCGAATACCTGACTTTTACCGCTACCGACATTTCATAGATTACATCATATCGCTTACAAGGATGCAATACATACGTAATCCGCTCACAGAATATTGGCTATTTATTAAAGTTACATAACTTATTGTCACTTACGTAATAATTATAGCATTATCGCAACTCTTTGGACAGTTCGGCAACGAAAATACTCAGAGATAAAAGTGAAGAATCTCTGACAAACATTAAAAAGTTTTTTTAATTTTAAGGAACTAGAAACCCTTCGTACGGTTGCAATCTATTAATTAATATATATTCACTAGTGTTCAAGGAATTTAAACACTACCGAATATATACTATTTGGTCCATTTTTGTCACGTTGACAAAACTTACGAGTCTTTTTAAGTTTTGTTAAATATTTTTTATGGATGTAATCTGTCTCTCATATCTTCTATTTAAATTATTTGTTTTAAGGGGTAGCTTTCATCTAAATTAAATGCCCAACGTCATTGAATACGTTAACAAACAATACTATAATGGTTAAAATAGTTTCAAAAATTACTAATTATATTTTAGTAATATTTGAATTTAAAAAATTATTTATTTAGTTTTTTCATAGTTTTTTGTGGGTTATTTCTACGTCTTTTTGACCTACACAGTGTCCATAGAATATAATTTTGATATATGACATTTTGAGTTTGACATACAGTCGTCCTTTTTTTATGGAATCTGTCTAAAATTATCTAAGTGCCATTTTCAGGAACTCAGTATTTAAAAAAAAATAAACGTGAGTAAAACTTCGGGTAACCGCTAGTGTACATAAATTGATATTGAAAATCAACTTTCAATATAGGTATATTTTGTGTACGATTAAGCGAGACCGAAATATGATTACATTTTAGTGACATGGCATAGACATGAGATTTTGTGTTAGAATTGCAATGAGACTGACCTGCGGAATTAGGAAATGAATAAATGAATTATTCTTTATTTCATATTTCGGTTTGTACACGGAAGAGGTTAATGTGACACGTTATTTTCTTTTACCAAACTAGCGATATAGCCGTAATCTTTTATAGGAAATCCAAACAGAAGATTTTATAAAAAAAAATATAATAAATACTAAAAATAATTGCCTAGTACAAATATATACACGAATACAACATAAATATACATAAATAGTATTTGAAATTATAAAATTAAAGAAAAACACGTTTAAATATTTACAAGTCATTAAAAATTTTGTATAAATAAATAGCTTTATATAAACCTAAGTATAATATTAAGAACACGAATTCAAACACGGCTATTTGAATCCAAATGAAACATAACGTAATGACAACTAAACAAATTATAAACATGCATATATAAATATCTAATACCCAGCCAAATAATTCACAAAAATATTCGTCTACTCCACTACGTCGTTACTCCACTACGAAACCTATAGTATGAATTCTATTGAACAATACGAGAATCCATAGTTTATTGAGAGAGAATTTTCTAATACGTATATGGCTAACTACTGTCTTCAATTTAAAATTGTTATAGTTATGATTCAGCACCTGTACTAATAGACGGCTACATATGGATAATTAATTACATCGCTATGTTATTTTACAACAATTGTTGTTACAAAATTTTGTCAATATCTGCTTTTTGCGTAATTTGGTATTTGTTGCAATGACACGATAATGAAATTAATTTCATTTTCGTATCGTGACTTTGAGTGTGAGTAACGTAAAGTGCTGTCCTTTTCACGCCTACTAGTTGTTGCATAATATTTTCTTGTTCACTCATTGCGCTTACATCGGCTGATTATTTTCATTGTCGATAATAATAACCTAATACGATTAATCAATAGCAGAACAATATCTTCAATAATATGTTATCCATTGCGTACAAATAACGCATTATATTATAAATGGTTATGATAATAAACAGCTCTACCTGTTCTTTATAGTTAGTTTTAATTTAAAAAAAGTTAATTTAGTAATTCTCGTTCGTGACCAAAACTCAGCAAAACAATAATATACAATTGACACAATAAAAGTTAGTTAAAACGAAATTTGTTTTTTAACAAAATCGCATGTAATATCTTCTGAAGCTCATGAGTCGAGTCTGAAAGATAAGCGCATAGTTTTTAGTTACATAATCTACTATAGCGGACCATACCATGACTGTAATCTTTCCAATGTCTTAGCGTCGTAATTTTTACATGCCTGACACGTTCATAGTATAGACTAGCCTAGAGAGCCTTGCTAGAGCTTCGCAGATTTTTTTTCTCATAGACCCCATTCAAAATTTAGCTGGTTCCGGTGGACCCCGTGCAGCTACATTTCTACCACTTTCCCAAAACTCGACAAAAATGTGAAGATTAAATCTACCTATAGAAATTTGCGTTCATGTAAGTAAATGTCAAACAAGCTCATGCAAGATTGCAAGTACATACATCGCAAGGCGTATTTCGTCCCTTTGCACGTCTGAACAAGCATTGCAGATGGCTGTGGCGGCTGCGGTGGTGCTTTGCAAGTCTCGACACGTTATACTTTTTTTTTCTCGAAATGACTACGCTATTGGCCTATTCACCGGACTACTAAGGCGAGCGCTTAAGGCACTCAGCCGATTTTTTTTTTGGCAACTAGCTCATGGGTGCACGGCACACCTCGGCTTGGGCTGTTACCTAGTTCATGCAATTTACGACCTGACTAAGCTAACTTAAGCTAAGCTATATATTCATACTTATATGGGTTATTGAAATATATATGTGTACCAAGTATACATACCTCAATAACTCTTACATGTATTTCGTGTCGGATAATTTTCTAAACTATTTCAGTTCGACAAGAGAAAAAATAAACCCTTTCACTTTCATGTGTAGGCATGTGTGTGAACGTCTGTGGAGGTGATATGTATAATATCGAGCCTCCTGTGTACCTCTGGGGCTCTACCTGAACTACTTTGGGAACGAATGGCCTAGACCTTTAGGTATTAGCTAGATGGACAAAACTAAATGCTTTACCGCTAAACATACATTACATGAGTCAGAGTTTTTCAAAAGAATGATGTCTCATATTGTTTATAAGGATTTCCTTTTAATACGCGAGCGAAGAAATACTTTATTCATAATATTTACGTATTCTTCAAATAACCTTCATTTCGCGTTAACAATTTTTGCCCTTAGGTAAAAGATTTTATAAACAACAAGTAAATATTTTTCTTCAGTCTTCATGACGAAGACATATATAATAATTATTTGTTATATAGATTATACTATTTACTATATCTGTGGATAATAACGGCATTCAAAACACCTGTCCTATTCTAGAACTAGTAAGCCGAATATAGTTACAGTTAATAATATTTTTTCATTACACGACAAGTAAATTTTATTTCACAATCTATCTACAATTTTGAAATCGATGTTGCCATCTTTGTTGGCACAACTAAATGTTATTTCATGGAGAAAGTCTTTAGGCTATTTGTTTTACTAATACCAGCAACTAGGTGGAGCTAGACTGTGTTTTATTATTAGAAAGAATTATATTATTATTAGAATGAAAACTTCTTTAGCCACGTCGAACGATATTTGGTAGAAGAAAAACTAATAGGTTCGCTTCACCGATGACCTAGACATGCTCGTGACGTATTACGCTTGCGCCTGACTAGCGACGCGTAGTATAGCGGCCTGCGTACATGTAATTTTAGTAAAGCACCTTTTATTAAAAACCAAGCCAGAATATAGTCTATGAAAAGAGATTAAACAAAAGCCTTTAATCATATTAAAATGTTTTTTACCGATCCTCCCGATGATATAAAAGCAGCGAGCGATTAGTACCAGCCTGTCTCTTCAAACAGAGCGTGTGCACGCCCATGCCCGCGTATCCACAGATCACGCTGCCGTGGTCTGAGGGTAAATTTGGCTCCCGCACACCAGATTAGGCCCCCCTCGGCAGCAGCTCAAGCCTAGGTCCGTTCCCTCGGCGTGAAGCTCTTGAGTACACTGCTCGCGCGAATACAGTGACCCAAAATCTTTCATCATTCCAACAACAATACACATATCACCTCCACACACGTGCACGCACACATGTTTACACATGGAAGTGGAAGGGTTTTATTTTTTCCCTTATCGAATTGAATTAGTTCAGACACAAAACTTATCCGAAACGAAATACATATAAGAGTTATTGAGATATATGTGCTTGGTACACATATATATCTCACTAATATACGTATGAATATGTAGCTTAGGTTAGATTAGCTCAGTTAGGTCGCGAATTGCATAAACTAGGCAACAGCCCAAGTCGAGGTGTACAGTGCACCCTTGAGCTAGTTGTCAAAATTAAATCGGCTGACTGCCTTAAGTGCCCGCATTAGTCGTCCGGTGAAGCTGTTAAGGCCTTATTAGGCCAATAGCGTAGTCAGTTCGAAAAAAAAAAGCATATTAAAATGTTCATTGTAGTAAAATTCATAAAAGATATTGAAATGAAATTTGTTTTGGGAGGTCTTTGAATTTATCCATTCGGCAACTTTCGGCAACCTTTGTTGTGTGACGAAAAGTGGTGGAAGTAAACACTGTGTCGGGTAGAGTATCGAAAACACTGGTTCAGTCCGATCACCGATGTTAAGCAACTTCGGGCGCAGTCAGTACTTGGATGGGTGACGGCTTGACGTTAACTTTTCGTTGTATTTTTTTAATTAAAATGTTAACCTGTAATACTGTAATAAAGTGTCACTTATATCGTGTGTCTTTACGTCTTTATTAATATTTTCTTCACAAAAATTTATATAGTTGTGTGTATAAAACGCTGGGGACGAAATGAATAAAGTATTCTCGAATATGTATGTAGAACCCGTGTTAGGGGAACATTGTATTATGAACCGGGAAGCAACTGCAACTAGCAGTGATGAATACAGCGAGTTTGAGCCAGCGAGCGGTGTTGCTACGGAATATAATCTACCCCCGTCTGCCACCTCGTCTCCACGCCACCCAGTCTGCGCGGCTACACCCCATATATATACCTATCTATTATTTTATAACTTATTCACGGTAACTGGAGCTTATTTGTTATAATTGAGGTTATGTTTGCTATTCATGGATGTTGCCATGAGAACGATTAACAACGAACGCCTCTTTATAGGAAAATTAAAATGAATTTAAGATCGACGATCTCTCTCATATAACAAAAATAAATTAAGAATAAATAAAAATATATAGTCGGTTTTATTTACCGTCTTTGTAACTAGACATGAAAATTTATCAATGAATTAGCTCGCACTTTACAGCCTCATTAGAAACATTCCATTATCAATTCGAGCACCCTTGATTTCTTGTTAGTTATTAGCATTCTGTCCAGCACGAGTTAATTCCAAAGTGATGGTGCCAATATTTTTCATCGTTTTTATTATTCGGCTCCATCGTTTTTCAGAGGTGGATTGAGCCAACGCGGAGACTATAACAAATAAATAATAGGAGCAAATTTAAAAATAAGTATATATGTGGTAGACTACTACACTACAGAGAAGAGTCGTCCTATTAAGAGTGCGGTACCAGACTCTTCTCATTTTAATGTTAGTAAATATAATAATAACATAAAAAGAAGGTCGCCCACCACCTGGTACTAACAGGCCATGCGACGCCCGCGCCCCTTTGTCCCTGGCGCGGTAACACGCGCCCCCGCCCGGAGCTGTTGCCTGGATCCCACCCTTTAAACCCGGTTTTGTCGCTTAGATCAACTTCAGGTTTATAGTTGCCTATGTATAGGGTTGATACTTGAATTTTATAATGTGTTACACGCAATCTACATATATGTAGTATATAAAATAATAAATAACTGACTCAGCCCAAGCTACCGAGTCTAGGGCGGTGAAAATTAGCATGCAGATTCCTCTTACACTGTAGGTGTCCACTAAGGAAGGATTTTTGGAAGTTCAACCCCTATGGTGGTAAAAAGGGTATGTAAATTTGCATGAAAATCTGACGTTTTTTAACTTAGGTCAGTGGTACTCAACCATTTTTTTAAACGGGCCACAAACACGTTTCACTCATGGTGTCGCGGGTCGCAAAATACAGATATTTGGGTATTAAATAAAAACAACCTAATTTCAAATTAACAACGTATTAATGTGATGAAAAATGGTTTTCCAATAAAACAAGCTTGGTATAACCCTTATATCATAAGGAATACATTACGGTCGGGTTATCTGGGATCTATTTAATTTACTCAGCATGCTCATAGTTTTTCTGATGGGCACGAAATTTAAAATAAAGTATAGGTAATCGGGTGGGCTAACTACAAAGACCCGGCGGGCCGCAGGTTGAGTATAACTGACTTAGATCTATGGAAACTGGTATTTAACAATTCAGATACAAGATAAAAAAAAGCAGTTTTTAATAGTTTTTATAAATTAAATAAAGATACAAACCCAGAAGTACAGTAAAGTACATGAATATACTTTATAACACCTAGTTACATTTTTCTAGGACTCATTTAACGTTGATCATTAAGATACTAAAGCAAATGATCCTATGAACAATTCGACTGAGAGAGTAAATGTAATGAAGGAAAATACAAAAGAAAAAGAATGGCTACTTACTCTCTTGTCACCACTAATATTTTATTACATACTTTATTTTAATACAATGTCCTTTTTTCCTTTACTTGCTGAAAGGTTAGATGGTAACCCTACCTAAGTTTCAAAAAAATATATATAAAACAACTACTATATGGTAAGAAGTAAATACAACTTTCTTAAAGTCATGAGTTAATTCGATACTGTGATTAATCGATTAGAAATCTGTATATATAGATAGACAGAGAAAAACTAGTCAAGTACATCTTTCCCCTCTGTTTCTCAACCTATTTTTTGAACTGAAAACTTCGTTCATCGCGTTGAGCGAGATCTCGTTGATCTTAAAAATATATATTTGGTAGGGTTAATAAAATCTTATAGGTTCAATTCAAAGATGACTGTATTATATGCGTGTTTGAATTTTTGGATTATTTTGTGATTTTACGTCACCGACCGTCACTAATGATATCGACAAGCTCGTGACGTATTGCACTTGTGTCAGACTAGCGACGCGTATTATAGCGGTCTTTGTACATGTAATATTGATATGTTGTATGGATCTAATGCAGCCCATGATATTTTGATTAATTAATGTATACTATACTAATATTATAAAGAGTTAAACTTTGTGAGGTTGTAAGGGATAATATCTGGACCTATTAACCGATTTTGAAAATTCTTTTACCAATAGAAAGCCACGTTATTTGTGAGTGTCATAGGTTATATATTAACCAGAAAAATGAAAAGACTATTCTGTAATAGTCTGATTTGCAAAGTAAGTCAGAGAAAAACGAAGTCGAACGAAAACGTTTCTTACGAACGCTGCCGATGAGAGATATATGATTGAGTTCTAAAGAAAAGTTAGCATATCTAACTTTTATATTTAAGTCACAAAAAGGAGTTTTTTATATTTAAAAAATTATTTAAATCGTTAAATGATGTTTATTGGTCATATTATCAACAACAATTACGAATTCTTATCAAAATACATACATAGCACTCAGTACTAACCGAATCACACTCGTAATTTCATCACAAGTAAAAATGTTTACCGCCCAACGAAGCGGGCACGGGTCAGCTAATAACTATATGTATAGGAGTTTTTGGCGGGACCTTGGTCTGTCATGTAGTGGATTTTATTTTTTATTCATAATCTTGTGTTACTTGACTCTATATTGTGTAAAATTGGTGTTTTATGTGATATAGTTTGTTTATTGTGTAAGTGAATGGAAAATAATGCCACGGACCATGAATTCCGAGATGCCACTAAAATTCCATGGAAGGTTCTAACAAGATGGCCACCATCTTGTTAGTTCATTGAAATTATATCAAGAAACTTGTAATATTGATAGTCACTTGACAATGGCAGTAATAGTCTATTAGAAGACTGGTTGCCAACATGGAATAGAAGAAGAACTTGAAATACTATTAACTACTCGACAATGGCATTCATTGAAATTATATCAAGAAACTTGTAATATCGATACTCACTTGACAATGGCAGTAATGGTCTACTAGAAGACTGGTTGCCGAAAATGGAATAGAATAAGAACTTGTAATACTATTAACTACTCGACAATGGCAGTAATAATCTAAAAGATTGGTTGCCAAAAATAAAGTTAAAAAAAAAACTATATGTATAAAAATGCTCCAATAATTATTCCGAGTGTCAATAGATGTGAAAACCAACCTAATGTTAATAACTTCGATTTATAAATTACGAAATTTAAATAAATCAGATCATAATTGATTACGAAATTCAAAAAAGGTAAACAGTTATTCAATCGTTTTAATATTTAACTTCTTTCCGCAGTCATTACGACTGCCCCGGCTTTTTTTTTGTTTAGATATAGACGAGCTTTAGTGTTATCACGAAAAAAAATTTGGAGATAGTTCGTTTTTTTCCTTGTTATTGCATTTAAAAAAAATTAATGAATTATGGTCGAATTTCCAACAGTAGGTAAATAAATTTAGACAAGAAATTTATCGAATTCAATTAAAAAAAATCGCATAAAATAAGTGCGAAGTGTAAACTAACATCGGGTACTGAAAGTGTTAGTGTAATAATTAAAACTATGGTATACAAGCGGGCCTGGCGGACATTATCCCGCACTGATAATAAAAAAAACCTTGACAAACAATATATATTCCTCATGGATCACTTTATCTACTTGTGAAAACCGCATGAAAATCTGTTCAGTCGTTTTTGAGTTTATCGCGAACAGACAGACGTGGCAGAGGACTTTGTTGTATACTACGAAGTGATAGTGATAATACCTATTATAGTGGTCGGCCACTGGTCGGAATTCCATCATAATTCATTATTTTCTTTACTTCCAATATTATTGTGTTTTTTTTTTGCTATATAGTTTAATGTTAATTAACATAATTATTGTACTACTAGATTATTGCACATATATATTTTTTATTTTGTTCCTATACATCAGCAGCAAGAGTTTACAAGTACGTTATTATTCATAATTTTTCATTTGTTGAAATATATTTAACTAGCGGGCCCGGCAGACGTTGTCCCATCCTGATTATAAAAAAAAACTGGACAAATTATATACCAAAACGTTCCTCGTGCATCACTTTATCCACTTTTGAAAACCGCATAAAGATCCGTTCAGTAGTTTTTGAGTTTATCGCGAACAGACAGACAAACAGACGCGGTAGGGGACTTTGTTTTATACTATGTAATGATATAGTTTATAGTATGGAAAAAGTAAAAGTAAATAAATAGCTATTAAATAAAAAAGCAAAGAAAATCGGTTGACAAAACAGAGAATGAAAGGGTATTACACAGTTTTATCTTCACCTACATATTTATATGGTACCAAGTTTCAAGGCAAAGTACAACTACAATCATTAAATTTCTATAAAGCTAATTTGTTTCAGAAGGATGAACTGTTCGGAGCAATATGCTTTAAAAAATCTGAAAAAAAAAGTTTTTAAATAAATCTGTATTCCAACATAATTATTATCATAATCAAAATGTCTCGCATATTCATATCTAATGTAAGAACATCCAAACAATCCATTACAAAACTGAGGTAAGTAATGCGGGTAATGCCCTGATAACGGCTATGTTATGCTTCTTATCACATAGAGTATGGACGCAAACTATAAACACACAAAATATTCAGTGTACTATAAATCTCAACCGGATTTTACTTGCCACTTAAATGCTCTACATATTTCGATTATAATGATATGATTATACACACCATGAAGTGTGGTCAAATGTAAGTCTATTATTTTTATCAGTTTGAAGTTCATTAGGTTGTCGGGATATTAGTCTGTTATTGTTTATTATTTTAGCAATATATTTTATATACAGAGGAAATAAAATTGAAAGTCAGAATACATACTTTGCTTAAAAAAATTATTTAGTATTTTGTAGAGCTTATAAGAATCTTAGTTTCTGAAAAACTTTCATAAGTCTATATTAAATGAAGCTATTAATTTTGAGATATGAACTAAGCGTCTAAGATCTGAATCTAAAAAAAAAACGATCCAAATCTATCCAGTAGTTTGTAATGTACCTAGTAATAATGCGTGCACAATGGCAGATTTCTACAATTGTATTCATATAATATAATATAAAAAAAGTTTTAATCTGATAACGTTTTATAAATAGATGAACGCCGGCTGCACACACGAAAATGCAGGAGTCATTGTCACGTTCCGCCTGAGCCGAGCATGCAAGCGAGAGCGCCGAACAAACGATAGAAAGGCGCGATCGGCCTAAGCGTTCGGCTTGTGACGCATATATCTATATATAGAATAATTCAATTCAATTCATAAAACTATGCAATTTTTGATCAACGTTTTGTTATGACGTTGTCACGTAAAATTATCGTTCGTAAACCGACTTTACAGACAACCAATTTTTTTACTTATAGGGGCAAGGGAAACAAACCGATATAATATGTACCAACCTTTTACATAGGTTTTGTGTCTAGGTACGACACGATACGACGGATCCGGTACGTACCTACTACTATACGTAGATATATTCCAGTACTACCTACCTACATAAAGATAGGAGGTGGTACACCGCGCAGTACACCGTTAGAAATGAGATAAAAACTCGTTTCTACAATAACAATGCTCAGAAAACGAAACACATTGTTACCGGTTTTAACGAGTCAACCGACGAACGCAAACTCGCGACGGAATGATTTAGTAACCAATTCAAAATATTTTCTTTGTCTATACTGTATGTATATATTATGGGTACGGTTATACTTAGTATTATTATTGTTTTATAGAAATAGGTATCTTTTGTGAAACAGCTGTTTTAAGGCGTAAATCGAATTAAATTAACTAGATGTTATTTTTAACCCCTCGGCTGATATCTTAAGATCCTAATCTCAAAATGGCGGATCATGTTTTTAAATATCTATCTAGATTTTTTTTTAATTATAATTTTACATTACGTAGTTTAATATTGCTCAAGATTTCAAATTTTGTAATAAGTACAGTTTTTTTACATTATGCTGCCAGTGTATCATAAGCTCTACATTCGTTTGTATGGAGCTTAAACCCTTACCGTTTTATTACAAAAAAGTTAAATACGTATTAAATACTTGCTTTTAAAAGGTTTCGAATTAAATGGACCGCGGTCGCTGAATGTTCGCCATCTTGCTCTTTTGTCTCGCTTTGGTTACGTTAGGTTAGACTTGCGAAAAAGGATAACGCGAACTTGCCTCGGGCGAGCGCGGTGCATTTAATTTGAAACCTTTTTAAAGCCAGGATTCAATACGTATTTAACTTTTTGTAACAACACCGTTACGGTTTTAGATAGTCCAGCCGTTAATATAGAAATAAAAATATTGTAATACAATTGTTAGATATAAGTACTGTTGAAAGGAAATATTAATTTGTAGTATAATATTACGTAAAAATGTACGGCGTGTAAAATCATACTTTTCTTGTTTACTATCATATACTGCCAACAGTAGAGTCAGCACAGGTCAAGGTCTACGTAACCGTTGTATGAATTGTGACTATCCCACAGATCACTCATGACAAGGTTAAAATCGGGGAATCGTAAGTTGTAAAGATATGTAATCAGTCGAATTTATCGAAGTAAATATATAAAATAGCACGTCAGAACAATAACAGTGCATCACGGACTATTTATCATGTAGATTTTTTTTTTCTCGAACTAACTACGCTATTGGCCTTTTAGAGGCCTCTACAGCTTCACCGGACTACTAAGGCGAGCGCTTAAGGCACTCAGCCGATTTCATTTGGGCAACTAGCTCAAGGGTGCACGGCACACCTCGGCTTGGCTGTTGCCTGTATCATGCAATTCGCGATCTATCTTTAGCTAACCTAAGTTAAGCTAAACTATTCATACAGATATGAGTTATCGAAACATTCATGTGTACCAGGCATGCGTGTCTCGATAACTCTTATGTGTATTTTGTGTCGGAAAATTTCTGAACTATTTCAGTTCGATAAGGGAAAAAAACAAAACCCTTCCACTTTTTATGTGTAAGCGTGTGAGCGTGCACGTGTGTGGAGGTGATATGTGTAGTGTTGTAGCAGTGATGTAAATTTTTGTGTCACTGTATCGCGCGAGCAGCGTACTCAAGGGCTCCACGCCGAGGGATCGGACCTAGGATTTATCATGTAGAGTCGTGCCACTCTTACTTATATGATTGTTCGTGGTCAGAAAGAGATAAATACCGCTCTAGGTACGATGAGGAAAATATTAATTTCATTCTATTTATTTTTCTTTTGTTACTTGTTTAGAAACGATTATTTGATCTATAGTTTATTCAGTATTACAATAAAAATATTCTTATTTTGATAATGATATCGTATATGCAAGTATACTTTATTTATTCAATTTTGATTTCTAAAAAATTATAAAGTAAATATTTTTAGATAATAATTGAAGTTGAGAACTGTGGAAAGTAAAACTTATTAGTCTGGAATCCACGTTCATACCAGTACTGTCATGGGTTCTATATGAAGTAAGGACTAGGGTCGTATGCCAGAAATATAATAAGTAAAATGAATATAATTTGTCACGAATATAATAATTATCTTTACTCCATAACATGTCATGTGAGTGTATATATATGTACATAGTGTACGTATGTAGTATATATGAAATTATATACATGTCTATAATTTTGATTTAGGGCACGTTTTAGTTGAACAACTTAAAGCTGCTGAAATGGATTGAACGCATAAATTGTAGAGTTGAGCATCACTGACATCCTGAGAAGTAATTAATTACCGACTAATAATGATAATGAAATATAGATGGAATCATCGATCACAACTACATTATTACGTAATATATAAAAATTAAATAAACTTTGTAAATATACGTATAATAGAATGTGATTTATCTGACAATTTACTGTGTTCTGCAAAAATTAAAGGGGAGAAGGAGAGGGCGTTATGGGTGCGTCGCTTTCACCCTCCACGAAAGCCTCCTGAAAATATCTATTGATTATCGTATACGTGCCGGTTGGCATGTATAGTAAGACACCTCGCCCTGTTATGTCTACAGCTGGAGAGTGCCAATTTATTTGAAGAACACTCGTCGTACGGCGAAATAAATCGTGGTATGACTAAAAGACAAACGTCATTGTTATCTACGTATATCCATTGGCGCAAAATTTCAAATATCGCAGTGTGATTCTGACATAAAAATGAGGTCGGTTACCTTGTGCATCTTAATAAAAAAGATAGTATAACCAACATAACACGTAGAATTGTAGTCAGGGAAATAAGTGATTAAAAAAGGAAATTATTGGAGTAGGCGATAATAAAAATGTATAATCTAGTACAAGGGTAAGTCGGTTCAGAGCTGTCGAGCTCGCCCAAGAGCTAAGACCAAAGATTGGGAACCTATGTTGCCAGCATTTTAAACATTAAAACACAGTTATTTGAAATAATTATTTTGTTTATTTAAAGCGGAAACGAAATAACAATTTACTTCCCATGAATACAAGTTATAGTTGCCCCACATATTGACATTATACTTTTTTATACAAATTAAACTTTAACCATCTACTGAAATATATTAATAATATACAGATGTCTCTATATGACTTTTTTAGCGGAATCTTAGTCTGTCATGTAATTGCTTTTATGTTTCATTTATAATCATATATTATTTGACTCTATATTATTTAATATTGATGGCATTTTACGTAATATATATAAGTAAAGTGGATTGGAAAGAATAATAATAAACTCCCTGGATAGTTCTAACAAGAAAGCCACCAACCTGTTACAAAGAGACTTGTAGTATTAATACTTACTCGACAAAGGTAGTAATAATCTAAAAGATTGATTACTAAAACAAGAAAACATCTCTATAAATACCATTTGATACGTCGACGTTCGACCTTCGATATGCTTTATAATATTTTAAAACTATAGAGTTTGGATATGTTAATCTCAGGAATTATAGGTCTGATTTCAAAAAATTCGTTCTACTATAATAAGTCATTTATTGAGGAAGATGTTTTGTTATATAAATACAAGCTACGACCATGAGGAGTGGGGTGTAACATTAAGGAACAACTAGTAACTAATGAATAGTGTAAATATTAATAATAACTATGAGAATTTTAAGACCGTCTGAGGTATCCCAACATCAACAATAAAACGAAACGCGGCTGCGCGAGTTCGGGCGAATACGGAGCAGAGGGTCGCAAGGCCGGGGCGAGGTATGCGGGGAGAGGCAACATCACGTCGAACAACGCATACCATACGCTGCTAAATTCAGAAGGCCACATAACGCGTTCTATTCTTTATCACAGAGTATACTCACAATTTACACGGGTTACAACGTGCCTGCGTCGCTCAGTCGTTCGAGTCGTTCAACGCGATTATGCGAGGTGGGAGCTGTGAGATTGGTGTAGTAAAAGTGTTCGGTGTTTGAGAATGTACGTTTTTGTGTAAAAATATTTAATCTAACAGTAAAACCTATGTACTGATTATGTAAGTCATTATTAAATATCGTTGTTCGAAAAACCAATCTGAAATGACTTTATATGAATATCGAAGAACGCTGTTGTCAAAATAAGACGGAAAATAAATACATAGGAATAATACAACGGTTCGTCGAGTGAAGTGATAAAACTGGACTCTATACATGTGTGACTTTAGTATGAAATTTGTAAAGCGCCATATAATGTGTTGTCGGAATAATTGATATAAATTATGTTCACTCAGTTCTATATTAAAATGATGATAAGTTGGAAGGAACGGTGATCGTGTGTGAGAGTGTTCATCATGGACTGGAGGGTTCAGCGGCGGCCAGACGGATACCATCGGTGAAGTTGCCGAGGCCGCAGCCTTTTGAAATAGGTACCGGTTTTGAATTATCATTTTGTTTGATTTATAATGTTGGCTCGTTCGTTCGCGCAGGGTGCTGCAGGTGGCTCGCACACAAGTTCGTTGCAACATTTAAATTATAACACCGAAATATGACTTTATTGTTATAATTATTATTTTATTACATACTTATTCTTTATTATATATTTATACTAATTTATCCCTATAAATCAAAGACTAATCAGTATTTGTTTATTGTTGTTTTGAGGATTGTTGTGATTTTTATGGTTTTCAATAAAGTGTAAAAAGTTAGTTAAAAAAAAATCAATGTGTAGTGATAAATTAATAACAATTAAAAATATACATATTATTTAAATTCAGTCGTTACAGAAATGAACGAATACGGTTACTATTTTTATTATTACATTAAATTGTGTTTTTATCTTTTCAGGTAACCATGGATGACCCTAAATTTAAATTGACTGAACAACATAGCAAGAAGCAGGAAATAAGTGGTGATAATTTATTCAAGACAAATGAACTTACAGATAACGTGGATGAACTATTTCCTAATATGAAAGACGAAAAAACTAGTGATAGTGACACTCACAGTGAAGATCTTAGTTCTAATGATGAACAAAGTAATATAATCAATAGTAGTAACTCTCAGTTTTATGAGAGTAGTGATAATAAGTTAGATTATGCAGTAAAAATAGATGACAATGACACACTAAGTGATATAGATGATATAAAAACTGACAGTGCTTCTGCTGATAGTGAAGATTCAGCACTTGGGAGCCTTCCACCAGACTCAACACATAATGAAAGAGAAGACGAAATTCAAGATCGTTCAGAAGGTAGCGATTCAGGGTTAGGTTCAGAAGCGATTGATGATATAAAATTACCTAGTTTCAATATTACACTGCCAAGTAACCTAAGTGAATTCGGTTCATGTAATGAAACTGATTATTCTACTGATAAACGTAATAAAAATAGCATTGACAATGAAATAGAAAGCAACCAAATCCCGATTACAAAAGTAGTGACTCCTTTAAGAAGTAGTCTGAAACGAAAATGTACTGAAGTAACAGATAATACATATGTAAAGAAACGAAAAGAAACTATCAACTTTGATAATGTGACGGTATATTACTTTCCTAGAGCACAAGGTTTCTCTTGTGTGCCATCACAGGGTGGCTCCACTTTAGGAATGGAATGGGAGCATTCGCACATGCAAAAATTTACACTAACTGAACACGCATTAGAACAAAGAAGATTGCATAGACAAGTTCTCCAGCAGTTGAAAAACGAACGACACACTATAAAAGGGGTATCGCTTTCTTCCAGCGAAGATAGTGACACTGAAGAAGAAGCCAGTGACATTTCAGAGTCCGAATTAGATTTGGACAGTTATTATTTTTTACAACCAGTACCCACGAGACAGAGGCGAGCTCTGTTGCGTGCAGCTGGCGTAAGAAAGATTGAAGGTTATGAAAAAGACGAATGTAGAGACATCAGGACGTCACGGGAATTTTGCGGGTGTGCCTGTAAAGGAACATGCAACCCAGATAACTGTTCATGCAGTTTAGCTGGCATAAAGTGTCAAGTGGATAGATTAAATTTTCCATGCGGATGCACTAGAGATGGGTGTCGTAATACTACTGGAAGAATAGAATTTAATCCTGTTCGAGTGAGAACACATTTTATACAAACGTTAATGAGATTAGGAATGGAAAAGAAAAACGAAGAGAATCAAGAAACCATTAAAAGACAGTGGGCAGAAGCGCATAACCCTAATGCTCCAAGTTTGTCTAATTCATCGTACGAAAGAGAACGTTGTCTCAGCCATGAAGACGGCTTATTACGAGATGTCAGTCTTACGCCTCGGATAGAAGTGGAGTCTTGTGTTAATGCAGGAAGTTTTAATAACGTTCATTGTAATGTAAATAATACTGCTGTACAAAGAACAATCACTGAAGACATATCATATGTTTACAGAGATAATGAAAGTAGTAGAAACGCAAATGAAAGTAGCATGATACAATTTGAGAACACGCATAGTCACTTTAGTCATATTAATCCGTACACTTCAAATACACTGGAAAGAAAAGAAACAGCTTATTCTACGAACAATATGGGTTTTAATGTTATGTCGAACAATATGCAAAGATTTCCTTGCGATCCCAACTACACATACGAACAGCACACAGAAAGTCACAATTTCAAAGGATTACAAAGCTTCTCAGCGACTAGTTTCGAAGAATTTGCACACAATTCACAACTGTCTATGTTCAGTCATTACGGTCATATGTATGCACCAGATTATTTACAGAAGCCTAATACAAATATACACGAGCACAATTCAACGCATTACCACACTATGAATCAGAGCAGTTACGAAAATATGTATAAAAATAATTCAGAATTTGTAAGTTCCGATAGCAAAAGCGGTAACCATTACACAAATTTGATGACATTGCCATATCAATCTAGTAATAAGTTGCAAACAGTAGAAAATGACGAAAATTGGTTCAGTCACAATACACTTTTAAACTTAGACCATTCTGACCAAACAACTCAAGATGCCTCAGAGTTACAATCTAATAATACTGAAACACCAACAGAAACCAATACCGTAGAAAGCACAGAAAATTTTGGGGAACTCATTAAGAAAACTATGGTAGAATCTGTTATTGTATAGATAATATGCTTGTATTTTAACTGTCTTAATGAATTGTCACGTTATTGGAATTTTAATTATATTATTAATTGAAAACTATAATCACTAGTTCATTTTTATTTTCTTTTCTACGTTATTCCTATTATAAACGACAACCCATTTACTATACAGCGAAGTGAGCTGTTTAAACAGCGTACTTTCGTTCTAACGTATAATTTAAATACTAAAGTCACCAAGGTCTATTGTAAACATTACCAATACGCTATTTCTTCCATTGCATTCATATTAAGTAAAAACATGAAGCGAACCATTCATCAATTTTCATATCACTAATGTAACCAATAATTTTTAGATACTTATTATAACATATCAGTAGATATATGTGCGTACACAGTACCTCGTGCGTCCGATGATAGTGAATGTTTTCGAGGTCACCCAGTTCATTTTTCTACTTATATTGCACGAAATAAATAACACAGAAAGACAAACCATTATTTGTTATTATAGGAAACATTGTACTAAAACATTTAGTTTCTGGCAATAAGTCTTTATAGAAAAAACATAGTCTCTGACGAACCAAATTAATAAAAGAGATTATGAAGCGCAAAAAGCGGTCGTCTTCTAAATTTGAAGTAGTCTGCGCCTTTTCTAATAATCATTGACCATTATAACTTATTATTAAAATCAATTTCAGTTATAAAACTATGACAATATTCGTACTGGAAAGTTGTAATTAAAATTAATCGATTCAATGTCCTCATGTTCAAGTCTCTCATGTACCGATACAAATTTTTCATCAGACATATTGACTATTTTGTATTTATTTCGCAAAATTATCGGTCGAGTAAAGAAAACATCTTAAAGGAACCTGAATCCTAAAGAATGATTCCTCATTTTTACCCTTATATTGAAAAATACTAGGTACATAGTTTAACATCCAAAATCGTCGTATGGCGTTGTGGGCTCTAGTGTAATATTTACGAGTTGATAACAAACACTGGATACTGTGTACACACGTTCTCGAAATTTTCATCTCTACTTATAAAACAAAGAAAATTTTATAGAGAATCAATTTACACATAATAAATTGGAAGTAATATAGAATTTTTGTACAATAAATTGGAACATAAATATGAGGAAATAATTTCACATTCCATTCCAAACTAAGCATACTTTATATTAAAGTAACTAAACAAATAATGCATGAAACACATACAGAACTGACAATTGTGCTTATCAAACAAAAGTCAGTCATGTGCGGGAATCGAGACCACAACCTATTGGCTCAATAATAGAGCTTACTAATACTGTATTACTGTTTTATGAGCCGTAATGCAAGTATATGATAGATTCCTGTTTAATCTTGTCTACATATTCGTAGACTGGCGTCGCAATTACGGCCATTTTCTCGGGAAAGAGTCTCTTACCTAGTACGAGTGACCTTTAACGTACGCTGATAATAAAATCATCTGAATATATTACGTCCATTTACATGTCTACTTCTCTCTCGTACTTAAGTTGCGTTGTCATTAAAATTATAATAACTTTTGATAGAGTTACCGATTTTAATGAAGCCAAGACTAAATGTTACTCGAGATATGTTTTATGATATTACTGGTGAGGTTTTATCGCGAACGCAGCACTTTAGCAGTTCGAACAAGCAAACAGACAGATATTTCTAAAAATGATTAAAATGTATTTTTTTACCTATTCCATGACACCTGCAACAATTTTTGTCATAAAAAGTACAGACACGGTAGATTTACATTCTTATTATATGTATAGACATAGGCATTGTCCTTTGGAACCTCCTAGCCTTATGATTTATAGCCCTGTGTCTATCAATATGAGTAATAAAAATATTAAAGAAATATATAAAGTACATTTTCAGTGTAATAAATATTTTCAATGTGTAGAATATTCTTTTTGTCCTCTAAACCATGAAGTATTTATTAGTTACATTCAAGTTAACCAAGAACAGAAACATTTTTGTTACCGGTTCATATGTGTTAATTCTAAAGCTACCAAGGTAAAGGAAATAATAAATTAACTACGTAATAAAATAACGTATTTATGATCAAAATATTATTTTAATAAAATTCATCTATTACTAACACTACGATATATAACTCTATACATAAAATCACATAGTCCTGTAAATGTTAAATAGAAATTATATCTAAATCAAAGTAGCCAACGGACTTTGACCAATGTAATCAAGAGCGACGCGACAGCTTCCATAGTTTTACAGATTTATCTTCGCTACCGGTAACTAAAGTTTGTGAGATCTCATCATAGAAAATACTTTTAATCGTTTCTGAAACAAAAAATATTAATATATTTTAATAAAACCACAATATTCTAACTATTTAACTAACCCCACATATCTTTCAAGAGCAAAACTATAGCAGAAATAGTTAAATATCGGCCCCAGAATAGGAAGTGCGAAAAAGAAATATACGTCAAAATCGTCCTACGAGCAAGTTAATTAACAAAATAATTGCACGTTATACTTTATATTATGGCCGATACATGCTTTAAATTATTGCTATCGATTCTTGCGAAATATGTAATCTCGAGGCCGAATCTCTTTAAGATCTTAGCGATATAGCGGGTATGTTTCATATCATACGCACCGTCGTGAATTTTCATTTCGTTTGTCTGCGTGACTGTGAGCATGTTCAACTGTCTGAGAACGCCTCCACTTCCGCCCACCCACAGCGTGTCACTACCCTCCCAGCAGAGACACGACACCTCCTCCGGTAACTTCTTACGATAAACCTATGATTAAATTAAACATTTAAAAACCAACTACTGCCGTAAGATTAAAGGACGAACATCTAACTAAAATTTGAATCGAAGCTATCACGACTAAGGGCCCTATCTCGTTAGGACACCATGGCGGCGCCACCGACAGAATGTGTACAGCCATATGAAGGATAGATCATCTGGTATAAGCTTGGTTGCATAACCAAGGATGTTGCCGGCAACCGAATCACCCGCTAGTGTTGCAAACATTTATAGCTATTTGGCGTGTCACTCACTCCACCACCATTTGCGATACCAAATATGCCCTTTCCTCGAATCAACGCTATACCGACGATGCCATACGATATCATTTTCCAACAGACAATCGTGGTGTTTGTTTTGGTGTTTCTCGCTCGGTAGCTCAAGAAACCACAGTGGCGCGAGCGGTAGCGCTGCTATGGCGTGCTAATGAGATAGGGCCCTAAGTAGTTAGCGTCTTCGGAAAGTCCGTAAACTGACTTAATAACTTGCGAATAAGTCCGGAGGTTTTGATGAAGGAAAACATTGTCATAAAACTTGTCATGTCAATTGTCATGGTGGTATGGCTTTTTCTAAATCCACCTGACTAACTACTAGCTACCACCTTCAGGCTGAAAATCTAACCCTAACCACGTATAAGTATGTTCCGGCAGCTGCACTTGAGAGCCAGTTCACCTCTAGACTTAGCCGGTGTTATTACAAAAACAGTTAAATACGTATTGAATACTTGGTTTAAAAAGGTTTCGAACTAAAGGCACCGCGGTCGCTGAATGTTCGCCATCTTGCTCTTTTGTCTCGCTTTGGTTACGTTAGGTTAGACTTGCGAAAAAGGATAACGCGAACTTGCCTCGGGCGAGCGCGGTGCATTTAATTCGAAACATTTTTAAACCCAAGTATTTAACTTTTTTGTAATAACACCGAGCGTGTTTATAATTTCAGAACACATCTTCATTTATTAATATCAGTTGAGATTGTGGTCAAACGTTATAATGAAAAAAATACACATTTTTTTATTAAGTGTATTTTGAGAACAGAAGCATCATACGTGACCAAGGAAATACTATTAATATAGATGCTCCTTTTTTCCTGAATTTGAATATACATAAAATTCAACATCAATTTTTCAATCAATTCAAATTCAAATCAAATCAATTCAATATTTTAGTCATGTCATGTCTTGTAATTGTCAAAACAAAGTCTGTTTAAAGGAAAATGTTCGAAAAATCGTATGGAAAAGTGTAAAAAATTGGTTAAAAATGTTCATATAAAACTTGAATGAGTGAAACAGAAGATTGTAATAATAATAATTTATTCTCCAAAAATTTACATGAAATATTCACAAAATGTCACTAACGACGCCAATTTAAGCTCACGCTGACGTCTGACGCCAGCGCAAACTACAAATTTTATGGAAATGTTTAGTAAGGAGGGTTAATTATAAATAACGATTGTATTGTTGTAATCATCATAAGTATCTACTGTTTGTGATTGTTGAACATGTGTGTGTGTAAATATATGGGTGTGTATTGTTAAGTCTATGTATATCATAATGATTGAATAGATAGAGGTATATAGTGAGTAGAGAAGTTTATAGTAAATCTTCAAAAATTTTGACAGATTTGACATAATGGTGCTCAGTTATCATCGTATTTCATGACGCGATCGTACCGTAAAGGAAAATGTGGTTTCAACTTGTTCGTTACTACAAAAGTGGAAAGCCGGTACGGGCAGATAGTTTTTAATTAAATAACGATAATTACCGAATGAAAGACGCTGAGATCGGTAACACTAAAGTCTCCCTCACAACTGCCTGTGACGATTCTATCATCCGATAAAACAAAACAGATGCTGTTTATTTCACACATGTACACGGGCACTCTGGTCATGAGCTCTTTTGAAGTGAAATCCCATATAAAAACATCACCGTCGCTCGTTCCCGTTATGATATCGATTTCGTGGCGTCGACGCCTGAAAAAAAAGCCGTAACAGGAAAATTACGAACAGCTATGCACTAGATAACTTGCATTTACACTGTATAGTGTATACGGTAATATAAACTACTTTAATTATTCATATAGACTGACCTTTTGTTCGTAAAATTAACTATGGTTTAATAATAAAACTATACATTTTCCTGCTCTCTCTTAGTGTAAGAGTATTTTTAATCATACTAACTAATACCCGCAACTTCGCCTGTGTTGTATATTATATTAGTTGTTTTCTTATCTTTATCTCAAAGGATTTAATTAGGCAGCGTTTTCGCAGGCTTTTGACTTCTTCCGACATTTCTAACAATTATAGTTATATTTCAACCAATCTACACAAAATCTTGACAAATTATATATCTAAACATTTCTCATGAATCACTCTATCTATTAATCAAAACCGCATAAAAAGTCCCTTCAGTAGTTTTTGAGTTTATCGCGAACAGACAGATAGCCGCGGCGGTGGACTTTGATTTATAATATGTAGTGATTAATACCACAAAGGAGACAGTTTGTAAGGATAGATTGAGTAATAACACTTTCATGCAAAAACTAATGAACGGATTTTGGTGAAATTTTGCAGTAATAGAGCTCTTATACAATAAAACATAGGCTATATAATTAATTATTAAATTAGTCAAAATATAACGATAGTAAGGCAAGTTGGAATAAAGTATACTCTATCGTGTTTTATTCCCGAATAATGGCGTTAAAGTAAATATGCTCATATTATATGATCTATACCGGTTACTACCGTAGTCCTATAATTGTTTTTTTTTTCCATAAATCAATAATTGAAAGAATTAGGGGAATTTAAAAATCACTAAAATTACCTAATTATTTCACCGTTTTCAGATATCTAGCTAACAAATTTTACTAATAAAACAAAAGAGATTCATACTGACACAATCAATGATATTCCGATATTACTATTGACTTTTTGAAGTTATACTTCTTTTGGCGCGTTAGGGAAAAATGATGAGAGTAAATTTTTACGATGCACGTGCACACCGTCACGAAAAACCGACACCCTGAAGTTAGCTATAGTCAACATTTTGTTTCTTTGTGTTTGTTCTTTGTATTAAAACTTTCAATGTATTAAATACCTTTTTCCTATTGTTAGTGTCGTTTTTCTACAAACATAGAATAAGGCGAAAGATAACATTTTTGAAAGAATTTTTCAAAGTATAACTTCTAACGCGTGTACATAAGTATACACACACTTTTTTTTTTAACCGGTTCACTTTTGGGAGAGGTTATTAGAGAATAAGTCATGATTTTATTTGTTCCATGTAGGTACTAACTGGCAACCGAATTTCATATTAATTACATCTAAAATAAAATATAACCTATGCCTCTCAGAACAACGTAGATTTGAATCAGATAAAAATATTATAAAATCGGGTTAATCGTTCCAGAGACCACCTCTTTAAACATACAAACTTCTACATCTTTATTATAATAATATGAATAAATAGTATAATAGAATAAATAGTATAAATAAAAGCTGCGGTTGTCCTTATCGCATTCTATTCGCTCACTGGGTCAAAACACGACAGCAATATAATAGATTCCTTTAAATACTTATACCAGGTGAAAGCTTAGACACTCGCAGTATTCTAGGATATGACACTTCATGGTCACATTTAACACATAAACTAATAATATCAAAACAAATACTAATAGACAACAAAGGGAACCTTAGGTAAAGTTTGTTCTAAGGATTTCGAAAGTATAGATAAAAATTTAAATAATCCTAGGTTGAATGACCGGTGATAAAACCTGCGAGCGGCGACCCGGAGTTCATAACTTTCAATAATGAAACGCACAATAAAGCCTTTTGTTTGTTCTAACTCCGAAAAATCATTCTTTTTTAGTTGGTTAGCTTCGCTTTCACTTCACTCGACGGACATTGACACTGTGCTTTAACATAGACGCTTAGAGGATCGAGTATATTTATTGTATGTCGCTAGATAATTAGTTCAAATATTAAGCACCTAATTTTTTATTGATTTAGAACGAGAACCGAGTGCAGAGTGTCCTCTATAAATATTGCTGCTGTCTAAACATTCACCTGGTTTATTATACAAATGTTCTTGATGACTAATCCTGGTTCATTTGCACATTACCTACACAATCTATCGAGTAACGGATTTCTGCACTTTACCAGTAACATAAACACAAAATAATAACTCCCTTTACATTCTGTTACACGTTCACAATTTAATTAACTAAAATTATTATTAACCGATCATTTATCAAATAATAATTACAGCATTCGCGTTAGCTGATGTTATATTAATAAATAAAACTCCATTACAGAACACCCACGCGTTGAAAACTTTTATATGAAATAGCATTTTAGTACAATTATATATATACTAGTTTTTGCCCATGCATTTAATCGTGTTAATTAAGATTTGAGCTATCCCTCTGAAACACTACTTATTTCTGGGAAGGTATGTTATTTCCTTTTCTGTATCCCAGATAAACTAAATGTAGAATTACATAATGATCAATTGACTATTAAGGCGAGAAAGAAAGCGTAATAAATAAACAAACTCACATTCTTATTTATAATATTAGTTAGGATTTTCAAAGTACCAAATAATTCGATTATAGTAAGCAGATAACTGTAGTAAACAGCATATATCTTCACGGCTGTACCCACACCATTTATAGATATCTTCGATATTAATTTAACTCAAAGTTAGTACGCATAACGATATACTTGCGAATAAACGCATGGACGTAAAAAGAGACACACTGTGGAGCCCGCGACTTTGTTCTGATAAAAATGGTTCTATTATAACGGGGGAACTGTATGTTTTTTTATCGTGATTAATTGCCGATTATTTTTCCTATTTAACCCCTGGACTGTCTAAAACCATAACGGTATTATTACAAAAAAGTTAAATACTTGCTTTAAAAAGGTTTCCAATTAAATGCACCGCGCTCGCCCGAGGCAAGTTCCCGTTATCCTTTTTCGCAAGTCTAACCTAACGTAACCAAAGCGATACAAAAGAGCAAGATGGCGAACATTCAGCGACCGCGGTGCATTCAATTAGAAACCTTTTTAAAGCAAGTATTCAATACGTATTTAACTTTTTTGTAATGGGTTTAAGCTCCATACAAACAAATCTAGACGCTAGAGTACGCTAAAAAGATATACCGTATTTAGTACAAAATTTGAAAAACTCGAACAATAGCAAATTATGTAATGTACATTTATAATTTTCAAAAATTGGCTAGATATTTAAAAACATGACCCGACATTTTGAGATCTGGGTTTAAAAAAATCAGCAGAGGGGTTAATAGCTTTGTCACTGTTACTTAGCACCTAAGATTCTTTACTTTATTTAAGTTACCTCCGTTAAATCTTATTATCAGTGCTATAGAAAAGTAGAATAGAGAACCTATAGAAAAGTGTAATGATTAGTATAGGTCAGTGATCGGCAAACTCATCACCGAAAAGTGCCCAATATGAACAATACACAAATGAAGTTTATTCAAAGAACCTTTTTTTTAACTTAAGCCTTGCTTTAGTAGAGACATTCTCATGGAAATAATCAGGATTAAAACTGCACTCTCGACTTCCTAAATATATCTCTTTTGCGAGAGACTAGACCTGCTATTGTTGCTTTAAAAAAATGTGCCTTTTTTAAGTAGACTTGCCTTTCAAAAAGAACTATTACAAGGCAAGTTAATAAATAATACTTGTGTGTCTGCCGATTTTAAGAGCCACAATAAAGGAGTGAAAGAGACGCATGCGTAATACTACGAAATTCCTACATTTGCCTGTTAGAATCTCGACAAAATCGACACAACTCTTCGAACAATTCATCCGGACACACAAATGACACTTTACAATACATAAATAAAATTATTCAGTATTCAATATAATTTTAATGTACCTATACGTAACGCAAGTTATCTTCCCGTCATGATCAAATTCCGCCTTCAATCCGCGGAGGGCTTGCCCCGTCCTGCCGATATTACCCCACACTCGAACGACGCCGTCGCATCCACCAGACACTAACAGATATTCTGAAATATTTCTTATTAAATAAAATAAAAACCGACGCTCACCATAAACACACAACTCTATATCGCGACGCTTGTTGTAATCCGGTGTAATAAAATCAAAAATTAGTATACACATACATACATATAGAAATCATTTCACACACACAAATGTGGTTAAAGCCAATGCCGCTTAGTAATTATTGCATAAATCGAAAATCAAAATCAAACGTAGTAATCTCTAGACACAATACCAACGAGCCAATTACAAAAACAATTATAACAATATAATAGCGGCACGCTATGATGGCCGTTGTGACGTTTGCCCGATCATGAAGTTTCGTATAAATTAATAAATACCTTTGAAGGGGCAAATTGTTGTTCTTTATAATCAATAGTGATGTGCAGTTCGTTTTGAAATTTACCGAATGTATAATTTTAGGACACAATATTAATTTAGTACAGATTTGTAAATTATATATATGTATAACCATATACTAATATATAAGTGTCGAATTGTGTTGTAAATAAGTACACTTATAATTATAATTCATTAAGGAATCTGTCAAACGGCGCTGTTTTCTTGTTAGTAACAACGTGAAAAGATTTGTTTGTGGGACCAAATTGCAGTAGTTAGATATATAATATATTATTCAACATTCATAATTATATCATATAAATTCGTATCTTATATAATTAGAATAATATATATCGGATCACTTGCTACCATCTTCAGCAAACTCGCGTCAATGCTTAATTCAAAACAAAGCAGCGATTCATAACAATGCATATTATATATATATGCAATTAGTACACTAAAATCGAAAGTAACTCGATTTTTTACATCACTACTGTCATTTCTCAAAACGGCCATCATACCGTGCCGCTGTTATAAACGTTACTTATTTCATTTCATTCAAACATCTCTGCTTACCTTTGAAGAATATAGCTTTATGAAATATTAATACTTATTACTTAATTTTATGCACTGACCGTACGTTGAAAAGTATTAATAAAAGTGAAATAATGACAAGGATTCTAATGTTACGTGTGATAGAATTTAATATGGTAAAAATATAAATGGTATGTTATTTATAACTATTAATACCGAAGCAGGCACACTTGAACATGACACAGTGTAAATACTACACTTACCTTTGTGTAACCACAGTAAACAGCTCACTGAATCGTCATGCGCCCGAAAACTTTCCACGACTCTCCCGTATTCAACATCATACAGATATCTAAAAATAATAAACCTTTGGTTACACTCCAAAAAATTATGCCTATTTATGTTATTACTCTAGTGAAACTTTTTGGGGATGCTAAAAGAGCAACATTCGTAACGGAAACCACGCGTTACTTACTGTAATCGATATTATGTTTCATAAGTTGTTAACCCCTGGACTGTCCAAAACCATAAGAATTCAATTTCGATACAAACGAATTAGACATAGTAGACATAATAATGCACTGATCAAAAGATTGTTGGCAGTATAAGTTTAAAAAAAAACGTATTTATTACAAATGTTGAAAAACAAACAATAACATATTATGTCATGTATAATTATATTTTTTAATTAGCTAGTTATCTAAAGACATGATCCACCATTTTGAGATCTCGGTCTTAAAAAATCAGCCGAGAGGTTTACTTGATGTCAGAACGGGCCAAAAAGTGTGTGGGAATATATTATACGCATGTACGGATATGCGCGTTTTGATGGTTCAATAGTATCTCCATGGCAACCAATTGTTGATTGTTTCAATATTGAAATTGTAAAGAAATATCGCGTTAAATCATTTCAAATTTATATTCCTTCTTAACGCGTTTTTAGTAAATTATATTTTTAATACATATTATTAAATTCATTTCACTTCAACTGCACGTAAAAAGATTTTTTTTAGAAATTCATTTTATTGTGTCTTGAGGCAGATTTTCAATATGCAAATGATAATTAGCAAACCTATAGAATTTGCTATAGTTTTATAATTAAAACCCATTCGTTTAGATTTACTTCATACTTATTAGAGATTTCAATACTAATTTCGTACAAAACTGTACCGTTATTTGCCGCTATTCGTGTGCACCTTTCATAATATATCCATAAGTATTAAAAAAAACATTGCTTGTATCAGTGTATACACGCAGAGGAAATGAAACTTCTTTGGCTTATTTGTATTAAATCATTTGTGTATATGAGAATGCTCATAAACTATAATATACGAAGTTCCGTAGTATATATACCTAACTATACATTTACTCATTTTTGTATATTACTTAACCCAGGTAGACACTATACATACCTACACATTCACACGACTACATACCTACCTTACGTTTAACACATAAATGTTTCCCTACCGTGCAATAAGAAATTTCACTTGAATAATATTGCTGAGGTTTATAAATATCTTACATTTCATTGTCCCACGAACCAACAGCGACCGTATCACTGCTGACCATAACACAGCAGCTCAGCGGCGTAGTCGATAACGCTACGCTCCTTATTTGTTTGCTGTGTAGCGTATCATATACTTTAAGCGTACCATCGCGTCCCACAGAAATAATCCTATCCCCTTGACGTAGCACGCACGTCACCGCCCCCTTGTGCAGTCTAATTACATCGATACATTCCATCTCATACGTGGGAGCACTCTCATCGGTAAGCGACAAAGGTTTGGCGACTCTGTGTACGATCTTTCTGACGTGCGGCTTCGTAAACAGTTGCTTTGGAACCTGTCCAAACTCCATTATTTGTACCTCCAACGCGTGCCTGTCATTCATATCGTAAATACATTCGAGATCGACCGAGCCCTCGTAACATACGTGGTGAAACACTGCAATTAACAACACTGTTTCATAATTGTTTAAAAAAAACAATCGTTACAATATTAATGCCAAGTATAAAACATCCAGATTTCATTTTAAGTTGAATAACATTTTAACCAAAATGCCAATGCAAACAAAAAGTACTTCCGAGCATCTGCAAAAATCTGCATGTAAATTTACAATAAGTACTTTCATAGGTCCAAAAATATCTTTTGCTGAATATTTATGAACTGTACATTAATTGAACTATATACATAAAAATCAATTGCCGAATGTATCTCAGAACGTCACTTACGAACGACTGCACATATTAGGCTATTTTTTTTGTTGTGTTTGTAAATATTTGGACATGTTTTGTATGAAATAAAATGTTTGCAAAAACGTACGGAAAAGTGAAAATATGGTTAAATCTCTACTAAAAAATAAGTGGGTGCGTGAAGACCGTAGGGAAATATTAACAGAATTGACAGATTGACGTTCAGCTGGTGACCTGCCATTTCATTTCATGACATGGTCGTTATCTTTGTTCACGTTTTATTACCTTGACAATACATTACATGTACAGAGAAAAAAAAATAACCATCACATCGCTTGCCCATTTCTCCACGGCCAGAAAACACACACAACTGAACACGTAGTGCGTTCGTATCGTAGTTTCTTAAAACTTTAATAACTTAATATTATTTGAATATATCGTAACGAAAAATACGTAATACTTGTAACAAATTTAAACTAACGTAACGTAACAAACATAATACATTTAAGAATTAAGTAAAATAAGAACAATATTTGCTCACATTTTAAGCGACTTTTAACAAAACTAATCAAATTAACGAAAGCAAAAAAAGGTGCGCCAACAGTCTGTAGAAAAAAAATCATAATATTTTTTTATAACGACTAAATGTCTAACAAGTAAATTTAAAAAAAAAACATAGTAGTCTGTACTACTGTACTACTACTGTAGTTTTTGCGTGATGTGCACACAACAACATACCTTTCTTTATAACTTTACTTATATACTAGCTGTGCTCGTGACTTCGTCTGCGTGGAAGCTTATGTAAAACACAGTGATTAATAAAGTCATCTGAAGTTATTACGTCCATTTATGCCCGGTTCCTATATTCACAAAACGATTCGTTTTGCTTACTAACGGTAGTAATTTGGACGAGGCGTAACCCAAAAGTGTTTCTATAAAAAACGTCTCGTACGATAAGTTACGTATTGTTTGCTACGTACGGATGGGAGGAATACGAACAACGGATAGTAGGGGTAATGTATGGGGCTGAGGGTTTGTAGTGTTTCAATAAATATTTTTACACAGTTATGAGCTGTCAAAGTTACTAGACGTTTGTGATTTGTTTACCGCCCAAAATCTGTCGGTTGAGTACATACTTTCGTTGTATATTTTGTTTTTGCTGTTTGTTTTCGTTAATTAGGAACAAAGTGTATTAAAATGGATATTGTACTGGTATGTATATAATTTTCTATATAATTTGAAGTGACATAAAATTCATAATCCTATAATATGATATTTATTGTATCGTATTATGTTTTAGAAAAAGAAATGTATGAACAGAGACGAGGTTGCTTTACTTGTGGACCTTATACAAAGCAATCCAATTATAATTAGCAAGGAGACGAACGCAGCAACAAATAAAATTAAAGATGAAACTTGGAATTCATTAACCAGCACGTATAATGCTAAGAATGGGTCTGTTCCTCGAACAAGAGAACAGTTAAAATTAAAATGGGACAATTTAAAAAAGGCTGCCCGAAAAAGAGCGCAACAAATAAGGATGAATATTCTAACGGTAATTCATATTTCATACATATTACTATTTATTAATATATGTGCAAATATAAATATAATGAGCAATCTAATCTGTTTTAGACTGGTGGTGGTAAGCCAGATTTCATTCCGCCAGATGAAATACTAGAAAAGGTGTCTGAGATCCTTGGACCAACCTGCACTGGTTTCACAGTGCCTTTCGGTGATGATGGTGTTGGAGTTAGTGAAATTCAAGAATATTTAGATACTGCCAGCGATAACATCGAAGGAATCCCTGTTGATGTAGAAATACTTAATACATCTACGAAAGGTATTACATATATATTTTTTAATCTATGTTTTCCTTGTGTATTAATTTATAATTGTAATTATAAATATGTTTCTTATCCTCTAGACAAAGAAGTTGAAGTGTGTAAAGAATCTCATAGTGCGGGGACAACAAAAAGTTTCTTTGGGTGTACAAGGTCAAAACAAGTATTAAAAAGAGGCATAAAAAATCATAGTTACTTAAACTTTCTCACATTTCAAATTCCAAGCATTGTTTATTATTTAACATTCTAACACATGTTGGTGGAACTACACTTATATTTTTATTTTGGTTTACTACTAAACAATAAAACTAATACCCTTGCTGAACATCTAACAGAGAATTGTTTATAAGAAATAAATGGTTATTGTATCGTTTTTCAGGTAAAAGGAATGCCGATGTTGAATCACGGGTAGCCCGTAATTATGCAATAGCCCGTTATTATGCTGCAAAAAAGGAAAAAATAGATTTAGAAATTAAGTTTCTTAAATTAAAGTTAGAAAAAGTATGTGATGAATAATTAACTATCAATGTTGTGAAGATCATAAGTGTGTTGAAATATACCAAATGTAGTGTGTAGTATGTATATTGTTAGTGTATAACAACTCTTATTAATAATCATATTAAGAAAGTTATCTGTAGTAATTTAATAACCTTTAGGTTAATCAGTATGTAACCTTTATATTGGGAAGTTTGAAGTATTATAAATATGAATTCATAATTTCATCAATAATTTCTGAATATCAAATGTAAGTTTACAAGATATATTTTTATGATCAACTGTCGAACACAACTATCAAAGTTTGGGCTGCGTTTGTTTCTGTTGCGTTTTGTGCACTATAGCACAGACGTCTAAAACAAAAAATGTTTTTAAATAAAACCATATTGTCAACAATAAAAAAGTAATAAATCATTACAAAAGGAATATATCACATAAAGTTATCCATTTTTCATTTTTATATACAAATTTATTCTTGTTTATATTTCAATTCAAAAATAAAATTGTGTGTAAAAACAAAACGTATCTAACGTGAAGGAGGGCGAATAACCGATAACCGTTCGTCGCACGTAGTAGGCTTCAAAAGTTATAGGAACGTCTTTAACGACTCGTAACGATAATTCAGAAAACGAATAGTTACTGATGTCTATTAACGACTAGTTGAATATAGGAACCGGGCATTACTTGTCTACTTTCCTCTCGTACTTACGCCGCGTCGTCATTAAAACTACAATAACTTTTGATAGAGTGGACCGATTTTAATGAAAAAAAAACTAAAGTATTCCAGAAGATATGATTTGTGATTTTATTGTGAACCCAGTACTTTAGCAGTGATGCGTGTTATACAAACAGACAGATAGACATTTCTAAAAATGATTGGAATGTATTTTATTAATTATTCCTAAACATATGCAATATCTTTTTTTTACGAAAATCGAAAAAGTACATACACGTTAGATTTACATCTGACAGGGAAGAGTGGAAAAGGATAATATGTTGTACCGATTCTACTTTGGTGGGATAACGGTAAGTAGATGATGATAAGATATAATTGTACTGTTACTCACCATTATTTGCTCTGATCGCTTCTTCGCCTCGTTGTTTATAGCCAAAAATGAGATCAATCCATAGATGTAAATGCTTACACACAAACTCAGATTCGAGAGCTTCTCTTAATTTGAACACAAAGTCTTCAGGATTTGTAGCCCAGGGAGGCAGAGCTACGTTATTCACTTTGGTGCCATCGTGTCTGTCACCAAAGTCTATTTCGTATGCATTTACTAGAAAATCACCTTTACCTTCGGTGTCGTAGAATTCAGGAACTAATTCCTAAAAGTTAACTTACATATATTTTTTAATTCCACAAGTTTTTTTTTTTTTTATAAAAAATACAGTACTCGTTTTAGTGATGATTTAGTCTATAAAAGCCTCAAGCCTCATGCATCATTAAATGTATACAAAATTAATTACAAAACAGTATCACCCAACCAAAATTAAATGTTATACACTAGCTATTGCTCACAGTTTCGCACGTATTAATGTAGATTTTACCTATTCCTCGGGAACAATACTTTTTGACATGATAACGTCTTATAAATCAATGAAAGCCGGCTGCAAGCCGAGCGTGCAAGAGAGAGCGCGGAACAAGCGATAGAGGCGCGATTGGCCCAAGTATTCGGCTTGTACCGCATCTATGTATTCATTTCAATTCAGTTCATAAAAGTATGTGTCAGATAGGTCGCGAATTGCATGTATCAGGCAACAGCCCAAGCCGAGGTGTGTCGTGCACCCTTGAGCTAGTTGTCAAATAAAATCGGCTGAGTACCTTAAGCGCTCGCCTTAGTAGTCCGGTGAAGCTGTTAAGACCATGCTAGGTCAATAGCGTAATCAGTTCGAGAAAAAAAAATATTCAATTTTTCATCAATGTTTTCTTATTACGTTATCATGTAAAATTATCGTCCGTAAGCCGACTTTACAGACAATCAAATTTTCAAGATAAAAGATACAGAGATACCCTTTGTCATTTTCTGTATACCCATGATGCGTTACCAAATTTCATGAAGATCGGTTTTTTTTTTTTTTTATATCATAGGAGGCAAACGAACAGGTGGATCACCTGATGTAAGTGATCACCACCGTCCATAGACACTTGCAACACCAGGGGAGTCGCAAGTGCGTTGCCAGCCTGTGTAGGGAGGGGGGGGGGGAGGAAGGGAAGAGGAAAGTGGAAGGGGAGGGGAGGTGTGCCTCCGGCGCTCTCACTGACCGAACGAAACGCAACAATGCAAGCACTGTTACTTCACGTCGGTTTTCTGTGAGAGGGTGGTACTACCCCGGGCGAGCTGACCCATTTATGCTAAATCCAGTAATAGTTTCAGCGTGGCTCTACCACCTCTTGAGTAGTTAAAACGCGATAAGTTAACAAACGGACTTACATTCGCATTTATAATATTAAGGAAGTAAGGATTCCTAAAAGATCACAAAGATTATTAATAAAACTTATGAGACGACGATCCTCTATAAACACTTTGACTGGCACGCCGTAATCACGTTTCCTTTAGAACGCCACAATTGAATTTTTATAATTGTAAAAGAATCTAGCGTTCCAATCACAGGCGACCATCGCGGCGCCGCGCCGTGACGTCACAAGAGAAACCGTGGCCCCGTCATATATGACCAACGTGGCAGTCAAAGTGTATGAATAATGAAATTACGGTGAAAAAAATAGAAAAATAAATCGATCATGTTTACGAATCCTACATTGAGCCTTATTTTCCGGCGAGTAAAATATCGTGATAAAGCCATACCTTAGGCTTTTCATAATGCCTGCCTGGCTAGCGACTATCACCTTCTATTTGAATATTTGAATATAGTTTTATTTCTATATTTATCTGTCGTCAAGCACCTACAGATGTGTTCCAGCAACTATACTCGAAAGCAGACCAGGCCTTAAATCTTGAACCCCATGGTCATTTAACATCAGATGAGAATTTGGTAAATCTCTAAAACATATACAAGTATAAATCCAATAAAAATCTTCTATACATATATATGGAAAAATACAGTTTTTCTTTGAGGTTCAATCGCATCAAAACCACTGAACGTATCGACTTAAGACTATGACCATGTGATGCGAAACTCTTAGTAGATGATTCTGGTCTACATATTTTTTAGATTTCATTGACCCTTTGTAATTTATTATCAAATAAGTTTATTTTAAATGTACGTGTGTTTGTTATTAAAATCTTCCAAAACGGCTGGACCAATTTTGATTAAATTTGTTGTGTGTTTGAGTGAGTCCCAGGAAGGTTTAGAATACCCAAATCATAGAACTAGTAGATGGCGCCGCCATCTGATTCAGTAATTTTTTTTATTTCCAGAGCAGCCCCGATAGTATCCTATAAATAATAACCACTTAAATAGTAATATTACTTAAACTAGAACTCACCTTAAAATCAGACATGTTACGTAAACAATTATTATAAACGTCCTTAACAGAGTTGAACATTCGGTCGGGATGGTCGAATCTACCGTTCTGTAAACACAACATGTATTGGGGATATTTACGCACCTGTAAAAAAACATAAGAGTCGTTTATTCCCTTGAAGTCTTATCTCTAAATCTTGTTGCAAAAATATCTTAAAAGTTTTATGTGCAAGTAATTAATTTATATGAGAGATTACATATCTTATACTACTTGCAATTGCCCGAAAAGTTAAACTTAGAAAACAGACGTATTTTACCATTGAGAAATTACGGACTCGGACATGGGGCTGATGGAGGGAAGTCCGTCCCGGATTACTAGTCTTAGGATCTATAAATCTCCTCGAACAATGGAGGCTCTTGAGATTATGCTATTCAAAAACAATTATAATACTAATGAAAGTCAAAATATTTTCAATAAATAAGAAGTAGAATGGAGTCAATGAACATAACTGTCCACAACAAGACAACTTCCGTGTTATTACAAAAAAGTTAAATACGTATTAAACACTTGGTTTAAAAAAAGTTTCCTAATAAATGCACTGCGCTCGCCCGAGGCAAGTTCGTGTTATCCTTTTTCACAAGTCTAAACTAACGTAACCAAAGCGAGACAAAAGAACAAGATGGCGACCGCGGTGCATTTAATATGAGACCTTTTTAAAGCCAGGGTTCAATACGTATTTAACTTTTTTGTAATAACACCGCTTATGTTTATCATCATATGGGCTCATCATATGGCATATTTTGCTGAACAGGTTTGCCAATTGTTGGACATTTTTTTTTTCAAATTTCAATTGTATAACTTTTTTAATTGTCTAATTAGTTTTTGTAATTTAATTTAATTGCAAGATGTTCCAACAGTTATTCTTTCTAACACAAACGTTAAAAGTCAATCAAAGAAGTTATGATTCTGATTCACTTATTTTAAAACCCAAGGCATATTACAAAAAAAAAAAATTGATACTCACTAAATAAAACAATACAAGTCCGGGCGCGGAATAATGCGAACCGTATAGAAATTTCGGTTCACACATCTCATTGAATCTCTCTTTTAATTTCTCCAATCTGTCTGCATTGAGCGCTCCCACTGGTTTTGATAAATCTCTGAACGTTTCAGATCTGTTTAAATCTAAATCCTTTGATGTGTAATCGGCCACGACCCAAGGGAATACTGGATACTGAGTGAGATCATTCTTACTTCTATCTGCAAGACTGTCAAAAATTTAATTTAAGCAGAATTTTAATCAATAAAGTTTTCGTTATTCTATGAAATCCTTTACATTTTAATGTTAAACATTGATATGGGTTTATATGTATATATATCAATGGTGTTAAACCATAATTTCACTTTATCAATTGTGTGAGAGGCGATGAGAAACGATAACCTTTCTTACTCTTAATGTAACTGGCTGACTACATTTACTCGGCACAATTCTTCACTGAAAGGTTAGATTATATATAGATTTTGCAAGAACTTAGATCGACACAATATAATAAATATACATATTTTAAATGATCTAAAACTAAATACGGAGTAAAAGAAAGCTCTCAAAATAATGTAAAGATAGCAAAACAAGATAGAAACAAGTAAATCTCTCATCGACATAAAAAAAACTATTAACCTGATATTTAAATATGTTATTAAAAAGGTCAATGAAATACAAATTGATTTCAAGATATTATTCTAAAACCAGATACAGTATAAAGTTAACCTGTTGTTTGTCACCTTTTGTCATTAACATGTTGTTCCAATAAAATAACAAAATCCTATACTTCATCTAGTATGTAATAAAGACATACAAGAAATTACTCATTTTTATAGACATACTGATACATTAAAAAAATTACCAATTCAAATACATCAAATAGTCATAGTTAGATACAATTCCATTTTGCCATTGCATTGTCATTTCCTCCGTGTGTACACTCTCCAAGTTGACATTAGGTGATGACTCGAGCAAACAGTATATTTTATCTCTATCGTATTCACATTGAAATGTGAGATACATATGAGGAATGGAACTCTCATCGTCACTGTATATCTCTAAACCCTGAAATAGTCAAATGGAACAATTTTTGTTAAGTGTATTTAGAAAACATTCTCCAGAACAAGGAGCAATAATGTTCAGTTCAGGCATATTTCAAATGCTTGTTACAAGAATGAAGCAAATAAAATAAATAAGCTTGAAAATAAAACAAACCAAATGGATACATACAACTTGCCTTAGCAAAAATCTTCTCTTATAAATCCTCTTTAGATTATTCAATTTAAGCTTCAGTATTGCACTCTGAAAATGAAGAGAAGATATACGACAATCAGCATATTAACAACAAATTTTCAAGGTTATTTCTACTTTCACATACTAAGAGAATTTATTATGGTATAGAGTAGCAAACTGAAATAATGTTCAACTAATGTTAAGTGGCCACTACAGTTCATAACTTAGAAAGACCTGACTCGATAATATATTGAAGTAGTCAGGTGAAGCTGTTAAGGCCTTACTAGGCAAGTAGCGTAGACAGTTCGAAAAGAAAAAAATATATTTTTTATCTTACAGACCGAGTTGAAATATACATTGGCCTCATGAACCAATACCTATTACCAACCCGCATCTATCAAATCAGAACACAGCAAATAAGAAACTGGTGCTTTCCAGCAGAATAATATGAGATCACCAAATTTTCTATTGGTTGCACCGCTATTAGAGATATAAGGTTGTAGTAAATCTCTGTCCCTAAAACAGAACTGTAAAAATTCTAAGATCTTTACACAAGATTTTACAAGGAGAGGTTTCATTTCGATGCAATTAAACCAAACTTACAGCTAAACATAGCTATATCTGTGATGATGCTCTTTTTTTATATCATAGCAGGCAAACGAACATGTGGGTCACCTGATGTTAAGTGATCACCACCGTCTATAGATACTTGCAACACCAAGGGAGTCGCAAGTGCGTTGCCAGCCTGTTTTTTGGGGGAGAGGAGAGGAGGGTAGGTAGGTAACCGGCGCTCTCACCGACCGAACGGAACGCAACAACAACACTGTTACTTCACATTGGTTTTCTGTGAGAGGGTGATAGTACCCCGGGCGAGCCGACCCATTCATGCTGAAACCAGTAATAGCTTCAGCATGGTTCTACCACCTACCAATTACAATAATAGAAGTAGTTACACACACTAACTTCCTTTCTGTTTTGTAGAGTAGCAATATGTATAACTAATATGCTTCACAGATTAAAAATATATTGTCCACCATACAAAATGAATGTAATCAATAGTATTATTGCCTATTAATTTGTTATAATAATAAATGTATAATATAATTAAAATAATGTCTCCAATTATGGTTATAAAAATAATCCATACATAAATTCCTTTAAAAAAAATTATATAGTAATCATTTGTAAGATTTTTTCAAGAAAAAACATTAAAATTCGATATTCCATCTTAGACATTGTAAAATAAATCAAAAACAGTATGCATCTTAAATTTGTTTACATGATTCATAAAAAATAGACACACTTTTTTTATATCACTGGAGGTAAACGAACAGGTGGGTCACCTTATGTTAAGTGATCACCACTGTCCATAGACACTTGTAACACCAGAAGAGTCGCAAGTGCGTTGCCACCCTGTGTTTTGGATGGGGAGTGGGGAAGGAATGAGTGGGAGGGGAGGTAGGTTATCCGGTGCTCTCACTGACCGAACTAAACGCAACAATGCAAGCACTGTTACTTCACATCGATGTGTCTGTGAGAGGATGGGACTACCCCGGGCGAGTGGACCCATTCATGCTGAAACCAGTAATAGCTTATGTGTGGCTCTACCACCTCTGAAAACTACTACTACTTTAGTAACAGTCAATAATAATTATAAAATATTCCATAAACAAATAAAATACTCCTGATAAATAAAAATACCTACACTTTCAACATTACTAAATGGTTGAAAATAGATGGTGGTTGGAGTGACTGCCAATTTTCCTTGATGCCTAACCAGCGGTGATATTTTCTCAGCTTGCAATTCACACACAATCTCCTCAGTAAAGTCATCCATCATTACAGGATCAAACTCCATCCTCATGTATCTTGAGTGAAGAATTGTGGCTACCATACTATTATGTTCTGGTGCATGTAGAGTTGAGGCTCTTTGCAACTGCTGCATCTGGCTTAAGCAATCATCAGCGGAAGCAAAATCAAAAAAGACAAAGAAATCTCTTTCTTCATAAATAAATTTGTATGGAGCTAGTACATTTTCTTGTAGCATTTCGGCAAATTGCTTCATTTTAACTTTAATTATGCTGTTTTTTTCATATGAATTTGGAAGTGAGAGGCTAAGGCAATCTTTAAACTGCAGTTTGATCAATGGATATTTCCACTCTCTAGGTTCAAACACAAGAGATTTGGAACACAACTTTAATCGACCCTCTCTTGGGTCACCTTGTTTAAGCGAAAATTCATTGTTCAAGGTACATGAGTAATCCTCAAAATATATCTCTCCTGGTTCAAGTAGCAACATTGAAAACCTGTAAATTTTAAGAAAATGGATATTATATGAGTTCTTTATTTAATTTTGAGCTCATCCATTTCCATTTACTCATAATAACTTCACACTATTTAAATATTTTCTTATAATTATAAGAATTACTTAGTGTGAAAATACATAACACCTTTTATATATAACACTTAGCTAGAGTATGGAAGATATATAAATTGTAGGTTTTATTTTTATTGCATAACAGAGTATTTGTTAGGTCGACAATTTTAACTACATACAACCTCTGTTACATAAATAATACCTTTACCACATGTTACCTTTTAAATTTATTATTATAATATATTAAATGTTACCTTTACCACATGGTACAAAAAGGATAAAAAATATTATAATTGACAACTTGTGGAAGAATATTCCAAATGTTAACACTTAAGCTGTTATTATCTTCTAATATATAAAATTCTCGTGTCACAGTGTTTGTTGCCAAACTCCTCTGAAATGGCTGGACCGATTTTCATGAAATTTTGCATGTAAATCGGGTAGGCCTGAGAATTGGTCAACATCAATTGTTTATACCCCTAAATGTTAAGAGTGAATCTCAATTTTTTTTTTTTTTTTTGCCAAATTGTTTGGTTTGTATTTTTTTATTATGTGGCATATAAAATACATACAACCCTAAATTTTCAATTTCTAGCAACACCCCCTATTTTTTATAGTGATATGTCGCTTCTGAAACAACAAACATCTAAGAGTAGGGATGTGAATGAAGCCGGCTTCCTTTCTCTCACTCTCTATACATTGATTTTGATTTGTTTTCATCCATTTTTTTTTGTTTTATGGGTTCTTTGATTGTAACAGTGACTGTTATAAGTATCATTTCCATTTTCGAATTATAATTAAAAACAAGAATTTGAATGAGAATTTTATATATTACATGTATGTAGTTTGTATTTTATTATCCTTTTTTTCTTTAATTTTTTTTTTGTCCCCATGCTCCTCGTACGCTTGTCAGAGACCTTCTTTGCTGATTTTATTTGTATTCCAGTGAATTGTTTAGTTTCACAATTGGAAACGGTGAGTGTCGCTGTAAACGGTTTTTTCGGAGGATTTTTTTAAAGTTTTTCTAGTTTGGAAATACAATTGCAACTGGTAGTAACCAATTTCACGCAGAAGTTGCGCGGGTCAGCTAGTTTTAGAATATAATTGCAATGTATAGTATATGTATTTATACAGATAAATAACAAAACTTTATATATACCTCGTTTTGTCCATTTTTTGCACATATATACGCAATTTGACTCGAAATTAGATAACGATAGTTATAATTACTTCAATATAATTTATTGTATATAACTGTTGTTCTGATAAGTTGCTTACTGTACGATTTCAAAACTGTTCTTGTCAACAAATCTTTAGTCAACGCACTAATATCCTTGTACTTCGAATTTGACACAAATCCGGCCGGTTTAGGAGATCAAATACTTTCACCCTTTGTTTGTTGGCCTTCGATATATATATAATGTAGTTTACTTCACACATAACACTCAGAACATAATCGTAGTATATAAGGAACAGACACTTGCGACTGCGACAGATTGGTAAATGCCATAGTAACTTTGACAGACCAAATGTCAATGTTGCAAATTCGCAAAATCATGTGATATTTAAAGAACAAAAGCGACATTTTTTTATAATTCGCTACTGAATATATTACGCGAATTTTCTAACACCATTTTGAAAATTATTTAATTTATAATGTAATTATTTAAATCGGTTTAATTTGACTTCACCGTAGTTCCTCCTATTAGATATTTTACTTTGGAATGAGAGATAATAAGCTTTAAACTTGTATAAACTTTGTATAAACCAATCTAAATGTTATCTCAAAAGTCCTTCAGAAATTTTGAATCGAGTCTTAAGATATAAAAGATCATAGATCACAAAATAGATTTTTTTTGCAAATATTTCGCTTCCTTTTGTGTTCATTTCTTTCTATACAAATAACATTCTGTACTTTTCTAACACATTTATGCAAAAACCCTTTTCTTCATAGCATCATAGTCTTCATTTTTTTCATAGCGTAATCATCCAGTAAATGTTTTTTACCTTAATTCCCTGCTATTGGCTTAAAATTGCCTCCAATTTAGATGAACGATCACATCTGTGTGTATATATCGTAGAAAACGCATTATAAGTTTGTGTTATGTATTTATTCACTTTGGGTAATTTGGTACGCAACTTGGACTTCGTTGGTATACAGCATGTAACTCAATTCGTTTATCTATCTTCCGTGGTTATAACTATTGACTGGACGAAATTACACGAATTATATTTCAGTCTTTATATGTATGAACCATAACGGAAAAATATCCTGTAAAGAATTACTATAATAAAATACAATGAAAGTGCACATCACTTTCAATATTTAATTACTTTTCCGTAGCCATAGTAAATATACAGTAACATTCAAAATTTTACAGCTCTCAACAATCAGTAACATACCATTTGACATTTTTATGCCATATTGTTAAAATGCACATGTAGATAAAACTTCATTATTCAATTTCAATACGATTTTAGTCAAAAAAAATATTTTTACTTATTTACTATTTTCATTTGAGATATTTTATAGATTATATGTTATTAATTGTATTGATCTTTGATTTATACATTGAAGAAGCAAGAATTAAATTTTGGCACTGGCAAATATTCCTGCTACGTCAATTGAAGAAAAAGTTTCTGCGGCGCCACATTTGATTCTCTGCGTTTAACATAACAAAATCTATTATTTTATTAAAATATTTGATTTTACTACGATAACGAAGTACAAAATACATCTATTTTCCATTGTTAAAACTTTAACGTAATCGTTATATCCTATTTGAAGGAAATGCAAGACGATAAGAATGCAGTTCTTCAAATGCGATTTCCGCAAAAATTATGGTATCTACTTAACCTGCGTACAGATGCTATTCTCTGGGGTGGTACAGGGAGAACAATTTTATTAAATTATCGTGTTCTCGGAAACTACTTACAATGTGATCGCTCCATTTTTAAAACCACTAACATTTCAAGTTTTGTAAGGCAACTTAATTTATATGGATTTAGAAAAGTAACTTCACATTTACAAGATCCTTTATGTAACTCCAGCAATCCGTATATGCATGAGTATATTCACGATTATTTTCAATACGGAAGACCCGAATTACTTAATAAAATAACTAGAAAAGCTTTAACTATCAAGAAAAATTTTAAACCCAAGGTCAGTTTCTTTACCAACTGTAGTGTTATATTAAAACTGGACATTATAAGGAAATGATTATAAACTCGATATTTTAGGGGATCTGTGGAAACATTGAACAGTTACTGTTTATGACTCCACTGCAAAAAGCACGTCGGGCTCTAAAAGTTGCTCTTAGTAAAGCTGCTCAAGATGTGCTCTTACAGACTTCACCAAAGCAATTTAATAGTTTTAAATTGGAATATGAAGGTCAGATTCGTTTTCTTTTAATATACTAGGAAAATTACATGTTTGGAAAATAGTTACACTATTAATATGGGTTCTTGATTTGCTTATTTTTGATGACATTGGGGGGGGGGGGGGGGGTCTAGGTGGTGATAACGTCAGTAATGTTTGTTTATATAAACAAAAAAATTAACCAGAACAGATTTAAAAATACTTACACGAATGTTTACGTAATCATGAGGGGGGGGGTAAGAGTATTGCTTACTTTTGCTGACCGGGGGGGGGGGGTAAGAGTATTGCTTACTTTTGCTGACCGGGGGGGGGGGTAAGAGTATTGCTTACTTTTGCTGACCAGGGGGGGGGGCGGTTAGAAATTAAAAAACACTGCTTACATAATACTTGAACGGTCCCTATGATCAGCCAAATAATATCTAGATGTGTATGGATTTTTTACAATCACTACAAAATATTTAGCAGTTTATATAATCTACTTAACATTTTACAGACTCTCAAGATTTCTTTGAAGACGAGGAAAGCACAGAATTAGACTGGCAATCAGAAAATGACAATGTAAAACCAGGGAATGCTCTCCCGAAAACAGGTTCATCCTCCTTCCTTACTAACCTATTTCCTTATTTTCACTCAAATTCCTTACCAATTACCTTTCTACAGAAGTTGTACAAGAACATTCTAATAAAAGTATGGCAGAAAATAATCAATGTTGTCAGTAAGTATGAACCTAGTCATTTAATGATGATATGATAATATAGGAAGATGAATCAAAATAGAGGTAATATGATTATAACTATACTACCAGTAATACATTATTAAAAGTAGTCCGGTGAAGTTATTAAGCCCTTGCTAGACCAATAGCATAGTCATATCAAGATAAATTTTTTTTTTTAATTAAAAGTGTAAAGAAATTTTACTATTTTGGAGTATTGTAGTAATAATAATTCATGGTGAAAGAACATAATAATATTTTGTCATTATTTCAGTGATATATCTCAAGATAATATGACATTTTCAAATTCAGATACAAAATTATCTCAAACAAGTGATAATTTTGCTGGCCAGTTCTTGAACATGCCAGTACTTGATTCAGAACCTACAGAAAACTGTTCTAGTGTGGAACTATTAGCAGAATTCAATATTGACAATGATGCTGATGAGGGAATTGCAAGAAAAGCAAATGGAAATAAAATGAATATTCATAACTCATTGAACTGTGTCCTGCCTTCTGTGAGCAATGATCAGAACGATGATGGCACAATGTCTGAGGTAATTTATTTATAGTTAATAGACAAGCAGCATAATTGCTGATATGTCTATATCACACTGTGTCGAAAAATTTTTTTGTCAGGTTTTGGTAGTGACCAGTGCAGTGCATCTGCAGTGGCAGATATTCATTTATTAAAGTAAGTTTATTAGTCCGGAGTCAGATGTCGAGTCGGTTCTTAAAACCATGGACAGAACTAGCAGATACTACTTCGTCAGGCAATCGGTTCCAGTTCAGAACCACTCTGTTACTGAGGAAATTGTGTGCAATTGTTATGTGTGAAAGTGATTGACTTATTTTGGTTTGATTTCCTCTTGTAGATCTTGTAATTTGTATTAGAAATCAGAATTTAATTTTAAATTCATTGCATTTTATAATATTTAAAATGTTAACAGATCTCACAGAACAGTTATTCTTTTTAGTTTAGTCTTGATTGCTGGTTTGAATCCACATTGAACAAACTTTTGTGTGAACAAATCATTAGTTTTTTGTTCAGATATCTATATACTATTTATACTCATACTTTGTAATTTCACATGCATGAAACTTCTATTCTGGTCATTAGGTTCATACTGTGAAGTTATGCAACTTATATCATTATTAAAGACTTGTATAACACAAAAGTATTTCTTTAAATAATACTGGGAACTATGTTCAGTTTTAAATCTCATTAATTTATTCTTCAATTTTATATGATATAGTGTAAACTTATTTTACTAAAGAAATATTAGAAAGAATAAAAATTACCAGGCAAGATTCTATGGTATCATTTAGAATGATTTATATATTTTTTTATTGTACACTAGCTTCTGCCCGTGACTTCATCCACATGGAATAGTTACTCTGGGCTAAATAACATGCAGCAGAAGCTCTTAAAAGGAAAAAAAACTGTGAAACATTCTTCATAGTTGCTCTGCTCGTATTGATCTTAGCGTGATGATATATATATATACTAGCGGGCCCGGCAGACGTTGTCCCGCCCTGATTATAAAAAAATCCTGGACTAAATATATACCAAAACATTCCTCATGAATCACTTTATCCACTGGTGAAAACCGCTTGAAAATCCGTTCAGTAGTTTTAGAGTTTATCACGAACAGACAGACAGACAGAAGCGGTAGGGGACTTTGTTTTATACTATGTAATGATATAGCCTATAGCCTTCCTTGATAAATGAACTATTTAACAATGAAAGAATTATTCAAATCGAATTAGTAGTTCCTGAGATTAGAACGTTCAACCAAAAACTAACCCTCAAGCTTTGTAATACTAGTATAGATTACTACTCTTCTCTCCTGCGTAATTCGAGCCATCATTCAAATTATAATAACTTTTGATAGAATGGACAGATTTCAATAAAACAAAGACTATGTTATTCTCGAGGATATGGTTAATGTGAACCAAGTCCTTAAGCAGTGATGCCTATTCATACAAACAGACAGACAGACATTTCTAAAAGTGATTGAAATGTATTTTATTACTTATTCCTAGATACCTACAATTTTTTTCATGAAAATCGAAAATGTACGTTACAATGTAATTCTTATTATATGTATAGATTATTAGATTAATCATTTTATTTATATGAAATAATTTAAGCAATAATAAATTGTATTCATTAATACTTTTGCAGAAAAATAATGAAGAGTCCAATCATTACCATGGAGATTGGGATCAAATGTTAAATGACATTATGATAAACAAAGGCCCAAATCAGGAGTGTGGATCAGATTTGAAGGATCTTTACTCTCAGATCTCAATAACCATAGACCTACTTAATACTTAAATAAAATATAAAACAATACATAAAATAGCTTACACCATTTATTAAGTAAAAAATATGTTATAAATTATTACTTCTTCTGCTTTTTCTTTTCGGCCTCTTCCTCCTTTTCCTTTTCAATTACCGACACATAAGAGTTAATTGTATCCAAGTCCAGCATTTGCATTGGTTGACCTCGTCTCATAACAGCTATTTCAAGGTTCTTTTGCCCAGATTGCACCACTTCCAGAAGAGCTCGAATAGCAAGCTGTAAATTGTTTTATATATTGAAATTAGTAAAATTACATGACTTATAAAATACTATAAATTAGTTAAACATAAAATTCAGTGTGAACTTGGTCTTGATTGACAAGATAAATATTACCTTCACAGCACCATTCTCTGTTGCAACTTCCTCAGCAGTGTAATTCTTCTCCAAGAACTCCCTAACAGTCTTTGCTGATCGCCCTGTTGCATTAGCCTTCCACTCATAGTAAATTCCAGAGGGTTCAGTTTGGAAGAGATGAGGTGATCCATCATAGTCGAAACCTCCAATTAAACACGATATTCCGAAAGGACGTCGACCGTTGCTTTGAGTATACTTCTGTTTGAGGCCAGCTATATATCTTGTTATATATTCTAAAGTGACGGGATCTTCTACAGTTAGTTTATGAGACTGACACTCTATTTGAGCTCTGTTTATCAAGATGCGAGCATCGGCTGTCAAGCCGGCGAAAGCCATAACGACATGATCGTCAAGAAGACAAATCTTCCTGACAGTCCTCTCTTCCTGTAACTTGGCGACAGATTTTTTTTCAACTCCCAAGACGACAACTTCACCTCCTCTAACTCCGACCTAAAAAAAAAACATGATTTTAGAGATTCTTACTCTTCATCGAAAACACATAACCACTAAGCGCTACTTACTGCTGTAGAACCCTTTCTTACGGCTTCTTGCGCGTATTCTACTTGCAACAAATGTCCGTCTGGAGAAAAAACTGTTATAGCTCTATCGTACCGAGCAGACATTTTCTTATTATTTTAGAAATCTATTATTTTTTGCTTTATAATGAAGTGAAGTTTTTAGTTTATTGTACAAACTAAATGACTGTTGAAATTGAGAGCCGATAGTGCTGCACTACACGGTGACAAGAGACAAAAGTACTATAAACAATAATTGTGAATGAATAAATTAGAAATTACACATTTACACATTAGAATTTTATTAATTACAATTTTATTTGAATTTGAATGAAAAGAAATTCTACATTTTACAAATTTAGATATTTCTATTTTCGCTATATATAAATTACATATTACTTAAAAGTGTCCTACGAATGAAAAAAGGTTATATATAAATGAAGACACAGACATTTGCAATCATGGTTCTTTAAATTCGATGAATTAATACTTATTTAAGGAAGACTTATGTCTCAATCTATATGTAATAGCGTAGAAAAATAAAATTTTATTCCAAAATAAATAAAAAACAACTATGTACGTTTTATTTTAGTACTTCTTACAACAAACTGAGTACTTTAGTCAAAATGGTGTCATAAATAATATTACCACGATATTCTGTATTATTTCATATTATTATTATTATATAATATAGTATATTATATTCAAATATACAATAGGTACATGATCGTATGTATGGTTAAAACTAATATACGTGCAATCTTCGTTTATTAGAAAAACATCGATGTTGACATTGATGTTAACATCGGTTTAAAAGTATCGATGTTCTATAAACATCGATGTTTTTGCTAGCAATTAAAACTGTCTGTAAAAAAACTAACTTTATCGGGTGTTTACCATATTGTTCGTTCCGTAGCTGCTACAGGAGTGGGCCAGCATTAAAAAAAAGGTAATGCAAATAAATAACTATTGTAAAATAGTTAAATTTGATAATTATCTAGTCTCTAGCTAGTACATGCAACGTTAGATGACCCTAAAGAATATATTGACATTTCGATATTTTATTCTCATAACATCGATGTTATCGAAATCAAAACATCGATATGTCGATGTTATCGACATCAAAACAATGATGTTTTTCAGCTAAAAATCGATATTTCTTCAACATCGATGAATATCGATCATCCCTAAGACTCTGTGACTTATGTCCCGAATACAAATGTCAAAACATATAGGTGAATCTTTAAAATGTCAAAATTCAAATAGGCAATATGGCGGCGGCGGTGAGCGAATTTGAGCCATGGTTAATTGAGAAATTAAGATCTTTAAAAACGGATGAAGGGGTTTTTGGTAGTTACATTTCAGGTATTTTAGATAGTGAAGATACTGCAGATGATAAGAAAGATGCTTTAGAAGGTATATTATCGGAGATAGTGGTAAGTTCACTATTAGAGAGCACGCCTTGCATCGTTTATCATTAAATCAAATAGCTATATATATTTCACAGGAAAAAGACATTTCTGTGCATGTTCAAGAGATTCTAGATAAATGGGAGTTATGTCAACCGAAAGAAGAAGCACCAAAACCCGTAACAGATGTGGACGATCGCCTTGTCAAGCTTTTGGAATCTCAAGCGCCGGCAACGACGGCTCGTAGAGAATACACCGACGAAGAAAAAAAAATACGAGAAGCAATTCTCGCTCAATACAGCCAGCTCTCTGATAATGAGGTAAAATCAGTACATTGTACATTTAACATATGTCATGATATAATTTATTTATTTTAAAATTAAAATATAGTAAATAACAGTGGCATGGAGAGTAACTAAGGGATATAAAAGCAAAAGAAAAATTAAAAAGTTTGTAGCTTGAATTGAACTAATTTGTTTTTAGATAAACTATAATTCAAGAATACAAGCTCACAAACAAACTAAAAATACTATGATATCCGTCTCATAGAAACTATTTTTAGAAAAAATAAATAGAAAATCTATTTGTGGTTGTTTGCTGAATTGATTTTTTGAATTTTACAATGTTAAGTCAGTTATTAATTTTATTGTAAATAAGAAATTAATATAATAAGTTAATCATTACCTAAATCTATTATATACACAATACATTAATCTTATTACTTACAAGAGACAACAGATATAACAATATTGTCTTCCAATCTTATTCTGTGGATAAAAACAATGCTCATTATTATGATATAATAGACATTATGATCATTTTGAAATGCAGTGTGAAATTTTACCCTATATTAGCAAACACTAACAACTCTGCACACATTAACTAGAGTACCACAAGTAAAACTAATAGTAATAAAATATAGCCTAGAGTGCATGTAATATTCTGTCACTGTTATAGTTTTTAATGGAATCATTAATTGAAGAAAAAACCAAACCAACTTTATAAAAATAGTATAAATGGATTATCTATCTTTAATAGTTGAATCATGCCTGCACACCTGTCCATCTTGCAAAAATTAGAGTCCGGGATCACTCGCTATGTGAATGTGGGCTAGATGAATGAAATGTAGACCATATTTTTTTTAATTGTCCAAATCGGCGCGTTTCGCTATATAATTTACTCCCCCGGGAGATATTCCGTCCCACCTGTATGCAATTCCTACTCTCCCTCTCCTTTACTCCTTTTATTACTGTTCTGTGTAAATATATCTATATAAATAAAATTAAGCTCCAATTATTTGTTACATTATATACCTACTTGTACTATACATACTTATATGATAAAATATACATATTTATTTACTAACTTATATGTTTAGGAACTTACTAACCCAATTGTGTATTGTCCCTATGTTCTATGTTAGTCATATGGTGGTGGTCTAAATCAACTTCAGATCTTTTGTTGATCCATTATCGTAGAAGTTAAGCTTTATGTACATGACACTGGTAGAATTGCGGAATTTTCCTAAGAGGAATTAGAGGAAGGATTAGAGGAAAAGACTAAGATAAAAAAAAAAGATAGTTGAAGCATATTTGTATTGATAAAATGATACCTCTTATTATTATTTGTATATATTTAATTAAATTAGTAGGTTCATTATTAAATTTAGTATTTAATTCTATGATCGTATTTGGTGTACTTTCCATTCTAGACATGTCTGGTGTCAAGGATGTCTCGTAGAGTCAAAACCACCTTTGAACAAAACAGAATTTTGCAATAGATTTGTATAAATACTAGCATCCCTGCAGACATTGTCCTCCCTTGATAATTAAAAAAATCGTAAAGGCTATCTGTAGCGCCACTCACCGGGACGAATTGTGAATCGAAACCATTTTCGGATCCACTGGAACACATACACAAAATTTCATCAAATTGGTCCAGCCGTTTAGGAGGAGTTCAGTGATATACATACGTACAGAAGATATTTATATATAAAGATAGTCTGTGACTTAAATAATTTAATTAATAATAATTGAACTCAACATTAATATAAATTAATTTTGTATTTAAGATGTGTAACCCTACACAATTGTGTATTTTAAAATTAATTTAAATAGTTGTACTTTTAAAGGAAGATGAAGAAAATGAAGATGTAGAAGATAGTCGAGATTTGGTTAAAAACACAAATGCATCAGATGTCGCAGCCGCAGCTCGAGAGCGCCGTGAGCAATCACGTCTGGAAGCTCAACGGAAAAAAGAGAAAGATAAAGAAGACCGGTAAGTAGCAAAAATTTGTTTGTTATTGATTGAAGTGACATGATTCTAAGTTTATTGTATAAACCAGATCACTCACAACGTAGCAATAGGATTAAGAAATTGAAGATTAATTTTATGATATGATCAAAATAAAAATAAACAATTCTGCTGGTTAAATGATTTAAATATTGTTCTGAAACTACATGAAAAACAGTTTTTTTTTTGTAATAATACATGGAAACTATTGCAATGTAGAAAAAAATAAAAAAATATAGAGATTTTAAGGTTTTTTGATAAATCTAAAGCTTGTATTGTTCTTCAGGGAGAAACAAAAACAATTAAAAGAGGAAAAAAAAGAAAAACGCAAGACACAAAAAGGTGAGAGGAAAAGGTAGCAATTTAAATGGAAGTGCAGCCTTAGGGCTCTTATTGTGATTGTGTTAAGGCACCTAAGTATTGACTAGATTTGTTTCAATGCTGAGTAATCTAGATTAGTTCTATTAGATGATTAATTGTAAAAAATATGGTTTGTCTCATGAGTGACACAAAATAAATATTTTTTTATTAAATGCAATATTTGTATTATCTTCATATATGTTCTCGTAAATGACTATCACAATCAAATTAGTTCTGGTTCTAATATGTATTTGTAAAGAAAGTGCATATAAATTTTCATATGGCTACATTTCAAGTACTGTGTTGTTACGTTTTGGTAAATAAACAAACTATGAAGAAAAAGAGTCTAACTTCAGTTTGTCTGTAATTTTAATTGTTACGCACTTAATATGCGTGTCTATAATATAGTGTCATAGATACATAATATCAAATACACCACATATGTTATGATAAATGTTTTTTAAATACTACTTAAAATTCTTTAAAAAAAGGTTGAATTACATTAATATTGAAAGGATATTTTTACTCTATTAGTATTTACTGTAACCACATACAACCTATACCTATACCTACCGCCTTCCATAATGATTCATTCTATGTGAAGTAAGCATTATGAATAAGTTTCCAGAGGTCATGGAGGAACAATTTTGAGATTGCAAATTTTTGACGTGACAACGTGTTATAAATTGATTAAAGCACGCACGAAAAAGTATGACCCATTGTCATGTTCCTGACAGCGGAGCATGCAAGTGATAGCTTAAAAGTTTGCAATTTTTCATCAATGTTTTCTTATGACGTACCCATAAACGACTTTACAGACGCCCAATTTCTTTCTCTCCTCTAGGTGATGCGTCTTTACATTAAGTATGCCGAATATATTTATATATATATAATATATTTGTTAAAAAATGTATCAAATTGTCATTATTTGATTTATTTTTCTGATAAACAATCCTGTCTAAGCTAGTAAACTCATTATGTTTCGAAAATGAAGCCAGGGGTTGTGAATTTTATAGGGGCGATAAAAGTGAAATAGGAGTGTTGCAAGAAATTATTTGAAGCTAAGCTGCTTATTAAAAAAAAATCAGTCCACATTTCAAGCTCCATAATAGTTATTTATTTAGAAATGATGGTAGTATGATATTTCTTAAAACTTCAATGATTCTTGGTTTCCTTTGATTAATCCTAGTTGGAAACTCATATTAAAGATAAATATAATATATATTTCGGTAACTATCAATTAAATGTTACAGTATTTTATATTAATATGCAGGTATTGTTTAAAACAAATCAGAAATACTTTGAAATGCCTAGATCTATTAAAACAGCAGCAAATAACCTATATATGCTTTTAGTCATTAGTAATTATAATTATTTATTATTATTGAAATAAAATATGTAAGATTTATAATAAACATTATATATAAATACTCTTTTATTTTATCCAAATCTCTCAAAGTTTTATAAAAGAGAAAATGGTCTGAAGTTATTTAAAATATCACATTATTTTTGGTACAATATTTGTTTTGATACTATCTTTTCTCATAAGCAGGGTTATTGTTATTCTTTAAATTTTCTATAACAATAAAATTGTGTGCCCCTCCAGCATAGATTTGCATTATTTGTGCACTGGTATCTAATTCCAAGGGCACTAATGTTGGGGTATTGATATGTTTTTCTTCATCACACTGAGTTATTCCAGTGTTAGCATGTTCATTCCAACCCCAGGCCCATAAGGTATTATCTGTGGCCAGGCAGATTGTGTGTTCTGACCCTAATGCAATATCCTTAACCTGTCTGCCATCTGAAAGTAATGTTATAATTATAGTTTGTTGGAGTACCTTGCTTTATCATTTTCAAACTATCAACTTAATCATTATCAATTTAAAATAGATTTTGAAAAGAAACACATACATATGTATATACAAATTAAGTTCACATTTCAATTGCATATTTCTTTTTTTAAGTTGTTTTATTTTATAGTAGGTACTTAATAATCTGTCAAGAGTGCTCCCTAGATGTAAAAAGTCTGTGCATCCCTGCATTAAAATTTTTTATAGTAAAAACTTGTAAATGAGTGTATGAAGAATTGTCACATGAAATTGTGTTTAATATACTTTTGTTATGCATATTCGTCTATTTGGTAAAAGCAGTTGGCATGCTGCTAAGCTGTGACAGTATTATGTGCATGATAATGACACATAAATAAACAAAACACAATATTTACTAGACACACATTATCAAGTATTACCTACCTACAAGTATACCTCTTCATTATGTCATCAGCATTTTAATTTTCCCAAAAAATTAAAATATTCAATATAATGTCTGTTATCATAGTGATATTACTATTATATCTAATCTTCTTTATATATAAATTTCTTCTTATGTGTGTATGTCACTGAACTCCTAAACGGCTGGACGCTGGACCAATTTTAATGAAATTTTGTGTGCATGTTCCATTGGATCAGAGAATGGTTTAGATTCACAAATGGACCTAGTAGGTGGTGCTGTGGTTAACTTTTAGGATTTTTTTTTATTATCAAGACAGAACAACATCCGCCGGGCCCACTAGTAGTTTATATATAGCAATATAAATGAGTTCTTAGTAAGATCGTAGTGTGTTATTTAGTGACTTATTTTTATTCATAGTCTTGCATTGTTTTCTTTTTTTTGTTATATATCATAGGAGGCAAACGAACAGGTGGGTCATCTGATGTTAAGCGATCACCACCGTCCATAGACACTTGCAACACCAGGGGAGTCGCAAGTGCATTGCCAGCTTGTGTGAGGGGGGGAAAGGGTTAGGGAGGAGGGGATAGGAGAGGTGGGCCTCCGGCGCTCTTACTCTCAACAATGCAAGCACTGTTACTTCACGTTGGTTTTCTATGAGAGGGTGGTACTACCCCAGGCGAGCCGACCCATTCATGCTGAAACCAATAATAGCTTCAGCATGGCTCTACCACCTACAAACACCTGTTTGATTGTATATTGTGTAATATTTGTGGTATCTCAGATATTATTATAACTTAGTTGAGTAAGGTGAATTTTAACTTATATTATAAATGAGAAAGTGAGCTTCTTTGATCATCATGACAATTTCTATACATATTGTTAGGGATACAGAAAAGGATATTATGGTAACTTTGAATCTGAAAAAATGTACTATTCAGCAGGCATCAATTCAACTATACCATATGCAAAGTCAGAGGCAAAAGCTATAAAATAAAAATTCGGAAAATGAATTTTGTGATGTGACAAAAACAACCTGAGAAATACTAACAAAGGGCCACCGTCTTGTTAAAGTATAGAGGTAATTACAAGACACTTTATAGCAATTACCTTGTTAATAACAGTATTAATAATTACCAAGAGTTACCCTAAACTTTAAAAACAAATATCTAAATGTATGGCACATTTGGAAAGGTTAATTCATAAAGAATTTTCTATTTGTGGGTACAAAATATGTTTAGTTGTTAAAAAAATCCAACCTGGTAATTTAACATGAGTGTGTTTTCCACTAAATGTAGCATTCGTGGCTAGTTGTCCATAACTATTTGAACCCCAAACCATAAGAGTGCCGTCTTCCAACCATAAGAGTACATTTGACCAACCTGTCAACAGCTTTTTTACATTTTGCCTCACATCAATATCTATCTTTTGTGGCACAAATACTTTAGGATATAATTTTGTACCAAGAAGGAGCTGGCCATGTTTATTGTCACCCCATACAAATAAAGCATTTTTTTCAGTACTCCATGCAATACTATGCCTGTGGCCGCATGCAATGTGTGATATCTTTTCAGTTATGGGAACTTTTTCAAATCGGTCAGAAGACAATCTGTCTTTGCCCAAACCAAGTTGACCGTGCCTTCCACAACCTGTTATCCATACTTCACCCTTTGAGTTTACAATAGCAGTGTGTCTTAACCCCATAGAAACAGCACATGCATTGACTTGAAGCCGAATAGCTTTAACATTTGCTGGGAATTCACTTCTGGGTAAACCAAGTTGACCATGACTATTAGAACCCCACACAAAGAGGAATTTATCATCAGTTACACCACAGCTGAAGTTCCAACCACATGCAATATTTGTAAAATGGATCCCACTCAATTTCCATGTTCTTTCAAAGGTGTAAACTTCATCAGGCCTGGCTAGTTGTCCATCCGAATTCCATCCACAGGAATAGAGTTTTCCTTCAGTGTCTATAAGAAGAGTGTGAGCACCTCCACAAGCAATTTGTTTTATTTTATTTTCATACAATCCTATGTTTACTCGACTAGGTTTCTCAACTTGTTCATTTACTGTACCTAAACCAAGCTGGCCGTGTGAGTTAGCGCCCTGAAATTGAAATAAATTAAATGTTTAAAAAAAGTTAAGTTACTTCGTTTTAAATTATATTGTTATAATCTTTTGTAATTAATTAAAACTATGGTGGTAAACATACCCATGACCATAACATTTTAACTTTTTTATAATCTTTCCGGAGTATACAACATAATATTATTATATTTGATTATATCCATAGATGTTACCTATTTACAAATCAGATAAAGTTCATAATAAACTCAATGACATTCCTTACAGCGTAGCCTATGTCATTTTCCAAATTCCCGAAAAAAATTGATATACCTCAAATTTGTGAAGATAAATGTTTTGATTCATCAATCATTCCAAATATTATTATTTCAAGACGAAAAGAGTTGTAAAAGGTGACATTGGAGTGATGGAAGCGTAAAAAGTACGTAGTTTTCGGTTTAATATAAGCATATATAAATGTAAAATTGATAATTCTATAAATGACTTCCAAATATTATATTATATTTCCAACGTTGTATTGAGTTTATGTTTTATAGATTCTTTATAAAAGTATATACAGTTATGCTGATACTGAAGAAAGAGCGTGTGGAAATGTTAGTGCGTATGTGCGACGTACCTGATTTGGTGGGATATTTTATGAGGATTGGTTTTTTATTTTTTGTTCAGATATTTGTTCACTTTCTCAAAAGTATAGCCCTCAAAATTATAAATAGATTGTCAATGTAGTGTTTTAATGTAATATTTGAACAAATTATCGTGGAAAAAATATTGACATGGAATCACTAGTACTTATTTATTTACACAGATAGATTCCAGTCAAGCTTTGTACAAATACAGTTTTTAAACTTATGAAACATATTGTGCCCCGCGCTGTATATATAGATAAGCATCTTACGGCAACATAATCTCCATCAAAATAATACCGAGAAAAAATTTGTACAGTATGAGTTCATCACTGGTCATCCAGTTTTCGTGTTGTCTATTATCGCAGATTTATTTTCTTATGATAATTATGATACAGAATTAACATATAGATATGTCAAAGTATGAATATACCTAATTGTGAGCGAAGTTTTATATGATATTCATAAAATTACCGATATATTATGGAAAGATTAGTAAACGTTATACATTTTCTCAGCATATAACTTGTGAATCCCCACAAAATCTCCAAGGTTTTAGATTGCTCCATATTGTAGGGTAAACTCTACAAATTGGCAACCCTGTTTCTATATTGGCTGTGATCATATCCACAGAATAAGCTATACATATTCTCTTTGGACCACGGATTATAAATAATGTACATTGATATAATTATTAAAACATCGTACATTATATTTCAACAAATATCATACATCGTAAACGTATTTTGGTCGCTTGTATTATTTTCAGATATATTCGTATAAGGATAGTTGAAGATGATAAAGGCAAATAAATTTGAAATCAATAATATGTAATTGAATTACAATATTTATAATTCTAATATGTTTCCTAGATATGTTGATTTTATTTTGGTAACATTGTACCTAACTTTTGAGACATACATTTTCAATGTAGTAGGTGTCGTTTATGTGCCGATTATAAATAGCATCGAGCCGCGGTTGCACACGATGACAATACATAAACCGCAATTGAAATATTTTTCAGTCATAACATTATTTCAGGTTCTTAAAAAACTTCAAGTAAACTGAAGTCTAACATTGTGAATAAAAATCAATTTTATTCTAATATTCTCTCTCCTTGCTAATAGTATGTGCTACTGCAATATTATTAATTTATCTCCTTCGAACGCGTAGCATTGTAATCGCACGATGAAATTGTAGCTGAGAGCGATGACAGTGTAGGATTTCATATCTTACTTGTACAATATATAACTGATACATACGATATTTTGAAATGAATGTGTCACATGGCAAATTTGATCACTAGTTAAATAGTTACTGGTACGAGAACTGTTACTGTAGCACCTATTTTTTCACCATTGTCCTCTTAGTCGGTGTTTATAATCGAGAAAATTATTTCGCCTTACATTGTCAATCTTTAATGAGTCGAATGTTCAACATCATAATGTATATTACTAACAGACCTAATGTATAATACTAACTGTTTAAAATCGATACTGTTTATATTAAGAAGTTAAATTTATTGATGAAATTACAAATGAAAGAAGATTAATAGAAAAATATATATAACATTGGACTTTTCATAATGACTACTTTTTTTATACATATGATTTGGCAAGTTAAGCGAATTTGAGCTGTGAGGTTGATTATCTTGACCTGACTGATACGTTAGCGTGAAGACTAAACTGTTAGATCAGTGTTTTTTTTTCTTATTTCGAACTAACTACGCTCAGCATCGGACTGGCCATATAGTCGAGGTAGCATTTGCCAGCCGGCCCCAGCCTGCGCGGGCCCCCCACGGGCCTGGCTTGCGGAACTTGCGGCGACCATAGGATAAGAGGCCCGCGCAGGGTGGGTCCCTGCTCTTGCGACCTAAATGTAAAACTAGATCAAATATAGTTCGTTTATACGATTAGAGAGAAATGAAATAGAAAAAATCGAAAAAAAAAATATTTTGTTTATCTCAATTTGTATGACGTATACTTCCCTTGTACAACGTTTTATTATAATCGGCTGAAAATCATTACATAGTATAAAACAAAGTCCTCTGCCACGTCTGTCTGCCTGTTCGCGATAAATTCAAAAATTACATAACGGAGTTTCATGCGGTTTTCACCAGTAGATAAAATGATTCCCGAGGAAGGTATAAGTACATAATTTGTCAAGGTTTTTTTTATTATCAGGACGATACAAAGTCCGTTGGGTCCGCTAGTTAATAGATAATTATTTGTATTTTGAAATATAAATCGTTATTGAAAAAAATTAAGAAGACCGTTTGAAAATTGGAAAAAGTATTTCGATTCCATTATCACTAATTACAAATATCTTTTAGCTACATAAGCAATAAAATCGGTTTTTTGTAACAGTGAGACGTTGTAACAACCAATAATTCTATGATGGGTTTCCGCAAAGTAGCACCTTCATCAATCAAACATTTATAAAATTATTATTGACAATTCTTGTACCTGGTCAACTGAATAATATAAGCTCTCTTTCATAGAAATAGGTCGATCCGTTTTTGAGTTAAGTTTGGATATACATATCGACAAATAGATTTTCTTTATTAGTACTTCTATGTAGTATTAATTCTTGATTGGTACTCTTTATAATAGATATATATTGGAACTTTTTGAAAAAAAAGTTACAAATAAATCTTACAGATTTATTAATATCTTTAGTATTCAGTCCGATATCAAGTTAGCTTTATAAAAATATTAATAAATTTATATTACACATATCATTATATAGTATAAAACAAAGTCCCCTACCGCGTCTGTCTGTTCGCGATAAACTCAAAAACTACTGAACGGATCTCCATGCGGTTTTCACCAGTGGATAAAGCGATTCACGGGGAACGTTTTAGTATATAATTTGTCAAAGATTTTTTTTATAATCAGGGCGGAACACCGTCTGCCGGGCCCGCTAGTAAAAGTATAAATCAAATTAGGGCCTTAAAACCAAAAAAGTAAAACTATTACTGGTTAAAAATATATTTCTAATAAGAAGTACTAGGTATAAATATAAACTTTGAGGAACATTTTTTTTAAAAGAAATACCAGTACCTTATGAATAAATATCATTAGGTTAATGAGATATATTTAGAATTTTTGATCAATGCCGTTATGTTACTCCAATCACGGGCTTGGTTACATTTATCTCTAAGATATTTGCGTGTTTGAAACACTTTGTCAAGTGATTAATCGTAGTCCCATCCACATGTGTTGGATTCTGAAGTTTGCGTTGCTCGTGGTATTTGTTGGAGTTTCTGAACTTGGAAAGTTTATTCCTAATGTTGAGATTTAGATAACAATACTACATATTCTTAACACACTGTTTCGGTTCGATAGGTACGTATAATAGGTAAATTTTCGTATTAAACTTCTTGAAGTGAATGATGTGATTATTCGGTTATACGTTTGTTCTTATTGTGGTGGTCTTTTTTTGAGAACCGATTGTAAAACTTTTTGGAAAGTTAACGTAAAAGCAGTTTCAAATTCGGACAGAATACTTTTCCTTCTTGTCAAATTGAAGAGGACATTTTCGAATGGTAACGAGATATATTCACACGGATGAAGTTTCAAGCAGGAAAAGTATTTTGTAAAAATTTAATGAGGAAATAGTACAAATGATTGTACAATATATATGTAAGGTCCAGTTAATTTTCTACTAATTTAGAAATATGCGAAATTACCTATTGATTAGATTTTTTTTGGCAACTTATCTTCTAGAAGATTATTACTGCCATAGTCGAGTAGGTGATATTACAAGTTTCTTGCGATCACTTCGTTGAACTAAGATGGGGGCCGTATTTTTAGAATTTTTCAGGGTGTTTTTGTGGCAAGTCAGAATCTATGATCCGTTGTATTATTTCCCAAGCACTTCACTTGTGCATAATATTCAAAACTATATTACGTAAAACACCATCAATATTACAAAATATAGAGCCAAATATCACACTATTATGAATAAAATATAAAAGCCACTACATGCCAATCCAAAATCCCGCCAAAAACTCCATTAGAATTTTTATATAGGTACGTCGTAATGTGGTTCTGAGATTTTTTTATATCGTAAAAGCAATGGAATTTCTAATTCAAAGAAATATCATGAAACTATTTAATCTCTGTAAATGCACAAGTCAGTGCAACGGTGCTTCCGAGAAACTTCATGCCATTTTCACTCGCAAGTTCGCAACTGAAGCCAATGATGCACGTTGCTTGTTGAAACTTGACCTGCTTGATTGCAACACAGATTATAACGCACTTAGAAACATATGTAACGTGAATAGAACTTATTCGGTCGGAGTTTATAATGTCGGTGCTTGGTTTTGCGCATATGCAAATATGTTCACAATATTTATTCACTAACATTCTACTATTTTTTAAAGTATATAACTTTACTTTCTTCTCTCGGGTTAACTTGATTCTAATTTCATATATTTGTTGTATAAATTGATTAGACAATTATGTTAATCGTAACAGGAAAATTTTTCAGCACTAATTTTAGATAAAAAAACATTCATAAATACCATTGTAATAATTGCGAAGTAAATATGAAATTTCGGAAAGAAGCACGATATTTCTCGATCTACTAATCTTTATAAATTTAATATAACATGTTACTTTAGATATAGCTTGTAAAAGGGCTGCGCCCAAAAGAAAACGTATACCTAATAAAGGAATTGGTGCGTTAGAGAATTGGATTGAATTTCGGTGTTAATTGAGCGTAACAGAACTGGATGAGATTTTTTAAGGTAGATTAGTATGATATATAAGGTATATGTAAGGTAAGGTATTATTACTTAATGTGAAATTACCGATAGAACTTATAAGTCGTGTATATTGTATCGTATTATTAATCAATATATCTTATAGCTTTCTGTGACTTTCTAATAAAATAAATTCTATAATTATGTCTACACTGTATTCTTATTTGTATATAAAGTTAGTTTTAAGCCATTTTTTAAATCATCAATAGAAATAAAAATATTTTAAATACTATGTTCAATGTTAAACAACAATATTCCACGATTATCTCAATCAGGTAAAAAAAAATTTAAAACTGCTAAAGTATTAGGTATTGGGAGTAGCAATATCTTAATATATATATTTCTTGTGTGCGTGTGTATGTGACTGAACTCCTCCTAAACGACTGGACCGATTTTGATGAAATTTTTTGTGCGTGTTCCAGTGGATCCGAGAATGGTTTAGATTCACAATTGGACCCGGTAGGTGGCGCTGCGGTTGACTTTTGGGATTTATATTTTTTATTATCAAGGCAGGACAACGTCCGCCAGGTCCGCTAGTATATATATATATATATATATATATAATGTTGGTCTTACAAACCGTGACATCAGTTCCTGACTTCAGTGTGAAATCTTGTGGCGATTTCCAGTTTTATGCAGGTCGGTGCTCAATATTTCGCTTGCATGATTTTAATTTCCAGTTCAGACGCTCCCCCAGGCGATGTGCCTCTGCGCGACGAACCGACCTTTCGCATCGCTTGTTTTAAATTTACTTAAAGCGAATTTTTCTAGCTTTTAAATGTATTTTGTAGTTTGTTTGATAATCTTTCTATGCCTATAGGTGTGTATAGGATATGTCGAATATATTTTATATAATCACTGAGATTGAGAAAGACAATATCATTATTTAGATTACATTATAAAATAGAACATTGACTTCTCTTATATTTTAGTATACTTACTGTACTGGTTTGAATAGATTTGAATTTTTGATAATAAATACTTATGTTCATTAGGTAAGGGGTGTTTTAATGATTTCTTATTTTCCTAATAAAAAAGTATGTAGTAGGAGTAGAAAAATAAAACTGACGGGGTAATATATAGAAGAAACTAGTATAAACATTTTAAGAATAAGGTAAACAGTCTTTGCTAATAAAATAAAAACTTCGACATTAATCATTATTCTATCTACTGGTGAAAACGGCATGAAAATGGTAGTTTTTGCCTTTCTTTTTAATCGACTTCGAAAAAGGACGAGTCTACTATGTTCGGTTGTATGTATTTTTTTACGTATGTTAATCGATATTTTCGTCAATTCTGAACCAATTTTAATGATTCTTTTTTTATTTGCATTGGTACACTATGTAGTGATTAACTGATACCTGTGCATTCCTCCGTGTGACATTGATCAAAAATATGTTACAACCGCGTGAGACGTGTGCCTTACTGGACTCCAAAAATAAATATACATAATTGAAAGTCATATATTTGTATGTAATATGAATTATATCATTTTTTTGGTCAATTTGGCGGCCATATTGTTTTATTTACCGCGTTTGCTTCTACATAACTCAGTGATTATAACAACGTATAGGAATAACTTAAGTATATCGACAATAATATATCTAATATATAAAATTCTCGTGTCACAGTTTTCGTTGCTATACTCCTCCGAAACGGCTTGACCGATTTTGATGAAATTTTTTGTGCTTATCCGGTATCTATGAGAATCGGCCAACATCTATTTTTCATCCCCCTAAATGTTAGGGGTAGTCCACCCCTAAATTTTTATTTTATTTTTACCTATTACCGCCCAACGAAATGGGCACGGGTCGGCTAGTAGCTTATAATTTTCATTACTTTCTTATATAGTGTTAGTGAGCACTGAGTTTGGTATATAATAGGTTGAAGTTCCAGTTATGTTGCTGATGATAAATCGTAATGTACACGTTACATGTTACAGTAGATGGCGTTCGTATCGTAGTTACAAATGTTTTTGAAAAAGCGTTTCTGTGATGTACACACCCACTCACAATTTTACATTTCTTAAATACACTTTTAAAAAGCGCGTGCGGAGCCGCGGGTAACAGCTAATAATATTATAAAGAGGTAAAGTTTGTAAAGTGAGTTTGTGACGTTGTAGGGGGTAATCTCGGATCTTAGTGGTCCGATTTAAAAAAATCTTTCAGTGCTATATAGCTCATTTATCGAGGAAGGTTATAGGTTATATATCATTACGCTAAGACCAATAAAAGCGGAGCACCAATGAAGAATATTTCAAAATCGGGGTTTTTTTCCTCTTCAAAGCTTCCGCTGCGTGTTAGTGTTAGCCCAAAGTAACTATTGCACGTGAAGGATGTCGCAGGCAGAGGCTAGTGATAAATAACTTGCATATAAGTTAACGTCCTGTTAGGAATATTTGATGATGTAACAGAAATATACAATATCGCTAAAGATGTTAAAGCATTTATAAATGAAATATAAAATTATAAAGAAAATAAAATATAACCTAATTCTTACATAATATTGTTCAAGAATAATGCAGTTATTTTAGTATATACATTAATAAAATGATTATTGTTTACATAACTAGTTCCATAAGTTATAAAACTTTTCTTCGTTGTTTTGTACTATGATATGTGTATCATGTAGGTATGTATATAACATGTTAGAATCATTTGCTATTTATGCGTATGCCGTAAAGTTCAGATGGAGGCCACAAAATACGTCATTTCAGTATATCGTTCGTTTTATATCCTTTTTGCAGGAATATGTAAAAAAAATGGGTACGATTATTTATTGTCTGTACGTATTATAAATATTTAATACTTACTTGAAATCAATGATTTTATATGACTGATGATAGATAGTATATTTCGATTTATAAGGTACCGTATAATACCATAATGCAGTATACCAAGGGTATTTGATACAAAACGTTTGAAGTTACGTTCTGGCAGTCTCCTTGGTTTGCTTATTCCAGGCTTTCTAAACGTGAATTGATTGCAGCATTCATGATCCGATTCATTTACATACCCCGTAATAAGTACCTTTTTATGATAGGGGAAAAACATCTCCGCTTTGTTAAATGTGTCAGTATACGGATGATTTTTATCATACGATGTGGAAATGTTACCGGACCGAGGAATTACGCCAAAAAATTCTCTTACAATCCTGGAGAGATGTTGGAGAGGTTAATATTATATTGGGAAATTCTGAATCGAATGTGCCTGGAATAAATTATAAATTTCGGTTTCCTTATTCTCTAAATGTGAGAGTGGCATAGTGCTTGCATAGTCATCAAGGATATACTGAAGCCTCGTTAAAGCAAAGAGAAAAGAAAATAGCCTACAGTCTTCCTATAAATCTATAGTACAAAAATCTAACGAGAGTTATATCTTCATATCAGCTTGCAAGTAATACGATTAGAACATCTCAACAGCAGAATTTTTAAATACTTTATAGGATTTCACCAAATTCTCAGCTGATATTAAACGACGATTGGACTTAAAATAGTAAACGCGAAACATAGAGAAATGGCTTTGAAATGAAGTTTATGAAAGATGCCTCTATGTTCCATGTTGGCAAGCGGCAATTGATTTTCAACTTGACGGCGATAGCCAGGCTGGTAGTAATGTTACGATCATGCTATGGTTTTGTCAGAATGTTTTCCTTCACCGAACTGAACTTACATCTATGGACGCGGTTTAGTCTATCGTCACTTTGTGTACATAATACAAAGCTTGTTTTAAAAGTCGACAAGCTGTATACGGAAGTGTAGCTAGCTACTATTCACACATTTATGAAAAAGGCACGTAGTGGCGAAGTATAATGGGATTTCGTAGATACATTTTGATTTTTTACAGATATATTGTCGAAGCAAATAACCGGCACGCGATACCTGTACTGTTACGAAGACTTTACAAAAAAGTCAGCGAAGCATTACTGTCGGGAAGGTAACACTACGTCCCAATAGTCCTCGTTGAATATTTAAGCGGGCCGCAATGCGTCTGGCATTAAATAAAACATGCCAGCCGACCGAACTGAATTTTTTACGCGGATTAGTGACACTGCACCCTTAGGTACTGACTTTATGTTATATCCCAAGGTGCAATTTCGCTATCGCATAATTTATGTAAAAAAAGCTTACCTTATCTGTTTGCCTATAGAATTTATTTGTAAAATTAATAAAATACTGAATATATAAATAACGCTTCTTACTATAATACTGCACGTAAAATACGAATATTCAAATATTAACATAGGTATAATTTCTCCTTCAAACAGTCAATATGTGATAATTTATATACATTTTAGAGCTATTTTTTGTACATATATATGTAAATCATATTTTTGATGCCTTTTTACTATGATCTAATTTTATTAGAATTATTGGAAATCTGACTTTCGTGAAATTGAGTCTAGAGGTCGTACGTAAAATGTAAATTTCATGCTTGAATTTATTCTCATATCGGCTTTGAATTTCAAATTTATGTATCCTAATGAATTTTGTAAGCCTGGATACCTTATAATAATTGTAGATAGGTTACCCATAATTTATCTTTTCTGAGAATAGAGACTGCTCGTAGTTAGAGATGAAAATAATGGTATCATTATTAAATTATGCTGTTGTGTTGTTTTAAACTTAGAGGGCGACTCGCTCTCAAGTGCAGCTTCCGGAACACGTCTATAGATGCTGATAGCTTTCCAACCCGAAGTCGGTACCTAGCCAAGCTGACTTAGAAAAAGCTCTATCATCATATTATAGTTAGTTTGCGATGTTTACGTTCAACAAAAGCTCCGGTTCATTCGCAAGGATTCGTACCTACGTCGATGCCAAAATACTGAGCCCTCATCGCTTCAACTTAGGTATACGTTAAACAGTTTATTTGTGGTTTTGACCATACTTAGTTCGATCGATAACTAGACGGCTATTATTGTCACGCCCCGAGGGTGTTGCCAGCTTAGTCGATTTTCCACCAAAGAAGGTAGATTCGACCTACGAAAATATCGAAATATTGATTTTAGTGGCTGATGGTTTTTTCAGTGTGAGTTGAGTTTTTAGTTATTAAAGAGGCTCTCACTAAAACACTTACTTGTAGAGTTACATATTTCTACTTACATACTTATATATTTTAAGATAACACTGAAGTCGACTAAGTAATTAAACTTTTGCGTATATTGTGGTTTTCGAATAGTGATGCATGAAATCGCGAAAAGAATGTGACATACTGAGTTAGAATTGACCGAGTTTAGTAAATGACTACTATAACATTTTATCGGGAATTTCCCATGATTAGTGTAATGAGCGATATGGATTATCTGACGTTACGTCACATCTGATGCCTTCCGTCAGACGATCCATCTATCTGAAGAAGACAATTGTTACAGTAAGCACGTGTATAGTCGATGCGGTCAGGGATGCCAATAAACACTTCGTAGGCATTGTGACTATTTACCCGGGCAGAGCTTCACCTTATAGTAACTTCCACATAGGAGTGCGTGCAGATCATCTACATTTTGCCCTTTATATGCCTAACTCCAACCAATGACGTTTCACACCAGGGTGAATTATGAACAGCCGATAACTTCAACTAGCAGCGTCTGAGGTCATTAGTAACACCCCAGATTTAGTCAATAGCGTAGTATCGCAGGTCAATAGTGGCTCCCCCGATAAATCTCTAATATGGTGGCATGTAGTCCCGCCTGTCGGGTGTGTCGTAGCGGTACCGGACGTAGTCATTAACACATATTAATATAGAAAATAGTATTTTATAAAATAATTACAGTTGCCGACTTGCCATTTACTAACGGTATGTTGATATAATATTTATCTATATATAACAATTTAATATTTTGTTACATAATTTACAATAAACTGATAACTGTAACCAAAACAAAAATGTTATTATGAAAGTAATGTCATTTTATGTAAGTGATTATCTGATGGCTTAGGGAGTTGAATCTGGCGAAGAGCTAGTATAAACTTATATACTAAGTATACCTACTTAAAATATTAATTAAGTAACTTAAGTAATATTTTGTGAGAGCGTCGTTGATATGTCAATGAAGTAATAAATAAATAAATTTACACAATATACTATAAGTTATAGTTAATGATATTCGTATTCGATAAACGAATTTAAAACATTATAATACTACTTATTTTTATCATAACACGATATACGTAATAGTTATGTATATACGCGACGTTGAGTTATATAATGTAACGTTATAAACTATTAAATATAAAAAGAGGTAGTCGAGCACATGACGATATTAATTTAAAACATGAAGTTTATGAGCATAATATTTTCTATTTATAAAAGTGTTTTCTTTTTTGACGTGGTCCGCAGCGCGCTCTAGTTTTTCTTTACGCTCGCTCGCCACTTGCAAAGCTAGGAAAAACGGCTCGTTGCATTCAGCTTATCTCGCCGTGCGGCTAAAGGTGCTGGCTTTTTTATAGAGCTTATACTTGGATTATTTACATACGAGCGGGAAATGTTATATATTCACTGAAACTGTACCTGTCTTTGGTTAAGGGCGCATGTACATTCAATTAATTAGAGTTCATAAATATGTTAAAGTTTTTTAAGTAATCCGTTTTTGTTTAGAACATTATTAGTATATTTATATAAAAATTATAGTACATACGTAGGCTTCATAAAGTAATGACCAGTTTTCTACGTTCTATTATTATGGCTTCTAGAACATTACGATATACAGTAAGTTACAAGAAATTGCCTTTTTTTAGTACAGCCAGTATTGTGAGAATCGGTATCTTCGGGTATAGCTAGAATTCCAAATTCAAATAAATTTTGTAATATACACATAACATTTGTTTTCTACAAAAAAAAAAATTAAAACCGATGAGGCAGAAAAAAATGCTTTTAAAGAGCTTAATGAACTTATATTGAAATAGCAAAAAGACATCGACAATAACGCCCAATAGTTCTACTAATAAAACTTATTATTTTAATAAAAAAAAAATAATAATTAATTCTCCAAATAATTTTACATAAATTATTTACAAAATTAAAATGTCACTGATGTCTGTCAAATGATTCATTTGCTTTATATGAAATGGCAACTTCATTAGTAGTTCACTTTTGGTAACAGTGATTATCCTTTGTTCAATATTTGTCTTATTATCGCTACATATTATAAAACAAAGTCCTCTGCCAAGTCTGTCTGTCTGTCTATCAGTCTGTTCGCGATAAACTCAAAAACTACTGGACGAATTTTCATGCCGTTTTCACTAGTAGATAAAATGATTGATGAAGAAGGTTTAGGTATGTAATGTCAAGGTTTTTTTATTATCAGGGACAACGTCCGCCGGGCCGGCTAGAATATTCTATAAGAAATATATCAATTAACAATTTTTAAATAGAGATAATTTTTTATTGTCTTAAAGCGCAGTTATGATTCAGTGGTACCGTGTTGAGACATGCGATCGAGTTTGATTAAAATTCTACGATTTCGATTCCTTGAGAGAAAACATGAGGGAGACATAGCTCGGTGATAGGGCTTTTTCTAAATCCGACTTGTTATGAAGCACCTGTAGCTGTGTTCCGGCAGCTGCAATTGAGAGTCAGTTCTTCGCCAAGCTTAACGTGCTACCACCATCTTGGCCCACATCGTGGACTAAACCTAGTGACAATTAAATACAGCAATAATAATTTACGAGAAACAGTATTTTGTTTTTCTGGCCACCCCTGTAGAGACATGGATTGATTCTAAATAGAAAGCTACACCTGGTTATAGAACGATTAGTTATAGAACCGCTAGCAAAACTATTTTGATTCCAAAACATGTATCGTTACTATCTTACGATACAATGAAAATATGTATATCATAATTTAATGTTCTAAGTAAATCTTCTTTCTCGTACGTAGAGAAAGCACAATTTCAGTATAACACTTGAGAGCGAAGACCCTCGAGTGGTAATATATTTGCGAAGGGTGAGTGCTCTCGCAAATAAAATTGTACCTTCTGGTCTGCTTTTGCACCGTTAGTGAATAATATTTATTTTTAATCATCGTTGTATTTTCTACGTAACAATATTGAGAATTCTTTAACACAATTAGTCATACTGAATATTACCTTTTTGCAGCTATATTTTATATGCAGCTTTTAAAAGTCCAATATTGTTCATGTAAATATTAATTATTTGCCGCAGAGCGTCGCGTCGCGTCGACCCGTCGTATTTAGACGTGTTTTGAATCAATGTTATTTGATTGAAACATTCAAATCATGTTATCACATATTATAAAGCAATGCCCTCTGTGACGTCTGTCTGTCTGTTCGCGATAAACTCAAAAACTACAGAACGGATTTTCATGCACCATTCACCAGAAGATAAAGTGATTCGTGAGGAAGGTTTAGTTGTATAATTTGTCAATATTCTTTTTTTATTATAAAGGCGAGGCAACATCCGCCGGACCGGCTAGTTAAATTTAAATATTTGCGACACCACTCTCGTTTTATCAATAAATAATAATAAATCGCTGTCAGTACGTTTGTTGATTTAGTTTTATTAAACTACGAAACGGTTTTTGATGTTCTTTCAATTTATATATAATACATTTCCGGAATTTTAATATGTATATAATATTATACTCATAGAAGATAGAGTAGACTTGAAGTAATAAGTATTTTAATCAATTCGTAAAAAATATTTTTCGAGCGTTTACATTACTAACCTCGCCGCACCGTGCTGGCTATATGCCCTATGAGAAACATCAAAATAAAGTAGAACGGAACTGTATATTTTATGAAGGCCTACAGAAAAGTCCCTGAAGGTATATTTTGATCTCTTAAGTATAACCCACAATAACCGTTTATCTTCTACATGGTATAAAAAATAATACGTTATTTGCGATGGTATTTTGACCTATGCAGTAGCATTTTAATATCTTATCCAATAAAATATTGTAGTTACATTGAAGATTTAATATAGATTAGAACCCAAAACTCGTATTTCTGAGCAATTATTGGGTGTTTTTTTTTTACTTTTATTTATTTGTATATCTATATGATTATAATTAACTATTTTAGGACGGATTTTTTAATAACGTTATTGCCTTTATGACGGTTTCATTTTGATCCTTTATGGCCATCTTTAGGTTATAATACACAACGACCCGCACCGGAGCGTCTACGGCTCGATGGATGAACCTACTAGTCAACCTACTTAGTAGGATCGAATAGTTCATATGTCTTAATCCTCCGGATACGTTTGATGCCATTCATTGCATCCCTGCGAAACCAATGCGCTTCATCACTGCATATTATAAAACAAAGTCCTTCGCCGCGCGTGTCTGTCTGACTGTCTGTTCGCGATAAACTCAAAAATTACTAATCGGATTCTCATTAATATATAGAGTGATTCACGAGGAAGGTTTTGATATATTATTTGTTAAGAATTTTTTTTCGTAAATTGGTTGAAATATAACGATAAATGTTGAAAGTATCGAAAAAGTCAAGCCGCCTGGGAGCTTTCCTCCAAAACGCTGCTAAGCCCATTGAGATATAACAAAACAATTGAGATAATAAACGACGTGGACGAAGTCGCGGGAATCAACTAGTTAGTATAAACAATCTTAGTTACGATTATATGGAATTAAATATGTAAGTGTCGCTCTTAAAACTTTCTGGGCTTGTCACCAAACATTTCATATTTAACAATTTCATGTATAACAAAAGCAGTCTGAAAATGTTTTAATGATATTGCCATGCGTTCAGTATTATAGTTATATATAACCAGCAGCGAATGATATTATCTGCTTGAACGTAGATAATCACAGACACACACACGTATAATAGAAAGAGAGAAAGAGAGGGCCGTATGATGAGTATAATGCTTTTTCCTTACGTGATGATTTCTACTCGTCAACTCCTACCGCAAGGCGTGTTAAGGAACTTCGTTTCCATTAGATCTCTAAATATAACTAATCAAATTACGTAACATATACACAAACCACTCATTTCGAAACATTATGTAATGTATATATATATTGTTGAATAGGAATCCTCAATTAGATACTGATTGTCCTGATAATAGATTGGACAAGGCGGCCACAAGAGATTTGTGGGCTATAAATCATTGTTTATATTAATTAAAATGTTCGAAATAGAGAGACTATTAATATTCATATCCACAATTGATCTGATATAATTTGATATGATGTGATTAAATGGGAATTAGATTAGCTACAACAAAATACGTAGACCGGTGCCTACTTAAAAAGAGGTACATATTTGATTAGAGGTACATTTTACATCTTCAAAGTTTCTGATAAAAAAAAATCTCACCACAATTATTTGATAACACATATGCAACCTTACAAGCATATATGAATGTTTTTTTTTTCGCAGAGCCGTGGAACAAAATTTATCCTATAATAATGTTATTACTATACTGTTGTACTTTTGTATTCTATAAAAAATATTTTGATCTTTAACTCAGAGATATACGCGATTTCCTTTATAGTGGTTTGATTAAAAATAGTTAGAAAATTTCTATTACTATTAATTGACTGTAGCATTATTATTTAAATATTAACGTAGTTGTTATGACTTAATTAAATAGTTAACGTGAATTTATTTGAAATTGACGGCATGAAATATAAATTTATTTCGTATTTGTTAAAAACTGAAATCGTTATTATCTAGTTTTATGTACAACAGTGGTCGTCCAGTGGTTGAAATTCTACGATAGTTCATTATTTTGTAAGTTGCATTATTATTGAAGTATTATTTTTTAACAAGGTAGAAATATAGTACAGGTTTCGACATCGATAGTAAAAAAAAAGAACTGCTTTAATTTTTTTTGATATCCCCAAAGTTAATCAGTTGTTACAAAAATAACAAAATAAGACAAAGAAAAATGGTTGAGAAACAGAGGAGAAGGATGTACTTGAGTGTTTTATCGCTGCCTATTTATATATAGAAAATAGATTATCATATATCTGAAATATACAAATATATATCCAGTGTCACGATGTTTGTCCACGATGAACACCTAAACTACTCAACCGACCTTCATAAAAGTTGGCGTTTTTGTATAATTTGGTCCAACTTGAGAGATAGGATAATTTATAATTCGATTAATGACCTCAATATTTTTTAATTACAAATTAAAGGATTATCAATGTTGATTATTGTACTTAATTGTAAGTTTTATCAGTCTCGAACAGATGGCGCTTTAAATTAGTTTGTTGGCAGGGCACTGTAGGACCGACTGTTATAAATATCTCATAGATAGATCACGTTTTAATTTTAAAATTATTTTTCAACTCCAGTTTATTTTACGGTGCACGTGTTCTGTTAATCTATTTACTACGCAATCTCGCTTTTTCTGTATGAAAGCCATAGCAATCAGCTAGTAAATTATATATGTAAACGACAGCGACAAACAATAGGAACAAATGAAAGTACTTTAATAAATAGCATTACAAACTTAAATCTATACGGAAATTCAAACAGTCGATAGATAAAAAACTGCAGGCTATCGTTTTGTGTCTATAATAATTATTTTCTGTTTTTAATGCTGTGTTTGTGAAATTTCGTGATAATTTCAGGATTATTTTCTTTTATTTTCATCGAATCATAACTGAAATAGAAAATACTTTGTAGGTGGTAGTGCCACGCTGGTTTCAGCATGAATGGGTCGGCTCGCCCGGGGTAGTACCACCCTCTTACAGAAAACCGACGTGAAGTAACAGTGCTTGCATTGTTGCGTTTCGTTCGGTCAGTGAGAGCGCCGGAGTCCCAACTCCCCTCTCCCCCTCCCGCCCCTTCCCACTCCTTTCGCCTCTCCTTAAACAAAGGCTGGCAACACACTTGCGATTCCTCTGGTGTGTGTTAGTGTCTATGGACGGCGGTGATCACTTACCATCAAGTGACCCACCTGTTCGTTTTTTGGCGGCAACGCACTTGCGACTCCCCTGGTGTCGCTAGTGTCTATGGATGGCGGTGATCACTTACCATCAAGTGACCCACCTGTTAGTTTTTTGCCGGCAACGCACTTGCGACTCCTCTGGTGTTGCTAGTGTCTATTGACGGCGGTGATCATTTACCATCAAGTGACCCACCTGTTCGTTTTTTGCCGGCAACGCACTTGCGACTCCCCTGGTGTTGTTAGTGTCTATGGATTGCGGTGATCACTTACCATCAAGTGACCCGCCTGTTCGTTTGCCCCGTAATGATATAAAAAAAAACTTATATAACTTTTTTCAGTTTAGGTTTCTCATTATACTTTATAGGTTTTACCGTTTGACCACAAACTCATCTGATGTTAACCGACGATTTGGTCTAAGATGGTAAACACGCCAAACCTAGTGCGGACTGGATCTTATGCGCAGCTGCCGGAACGCAACAATAGGTGCTTGGCGACAGGTTTTCAACTTAAAGGTCTGGTTAAACAGCAGACGGGGCGGGACAGCGACGCGACGCTGGCGGGACGTGAAGAGTTGTAATATATTAGTTAATGTAGAATATGACACATAGAGCCGTCGCGCTCGGCGCTCGACTAGCGGTCGCGTCACGTCGCCGCCGCGTTCGGCGGGAATGCAATACGAGTGCGGCGGGACGGAGCGCGATCGCGACGTGAGCGCGATGATCTTTTTGTGTTTTAGGGATATTCATTCGAGTAGTCAAATAGACAGCGCGACGGAAGCACGTCGTCTTCGGCGTGACGCCAATTTTGTATCTATTTACAAAATGAACTTTTGGTTCAATTCATGCACCCATATCCGTTTACGTCGCTTTTTTGCTAACACAAACACAAGCAGCACAGTTTCCACGTCTGAATCGCTCGACACCTCTTTTCGAAATGCTTTAGAAATCGCGCCGAGTGCGACGGGTCGGCCGACGCGATGCTAGCGCGATCATCACGTCCGCAGTGTGACATCCACGCCGCGATGCCGTCTCCCTAGCGTCACCTCGGCCTTCCAGTCCCGTCCGCTGTTTGACCAGACCTTTAGAGTACTAAGGCTAGACGAACTTTAAAAAAGCTCTACCACCATGCAATAGTTTCATAACGATGTTTTCCTTTCACCGGAAGCTTCGACTCAGTTGCATCATCGCTTCTGAAGACGCTATAACGTGAGAAATATTAAGTCTTGTATTGTCAACCAATTTACGATTATGTTCAAAATTTCAAGTGTCTAGTTTACCAAGAAGGTAAGGAATCAATTACAAAATTCCATCGACTTTATAAGAACATGTTAAAATATTTTAGTTAGTTCTTTTATAGTGGTAGAGCCACGCTGAAGCAATTACTGGTTTCAGCATGAATGGGTCCGCTCGCTCGCCCTACCACACGACACACAGAAAACCGACGTGAAGCAACAGTGCTTGCATTGTTGCGTTTCGTTCAGTCAGTGAGAGCGCCAGAGGCCCACCTCCCCTTCCCTCTCTTCTCCCCTCCCCTTCCTACTCCCCCTTCCTCTTCCCCCCTTTCTCCCAAACACAGGCTGGCAACGTACTTGCGACTCCACCTGTTCGGTTTTAGCGTCGGCAACGCGCATGTGACACCTCTGATGTTGCAAGCGTCCATAGGCTGCGGTGGCTGCTTAGCATCAGGCGGCCCGCATGCTTGTTTGCCACCATCGTAGTATAAAAAAAAAGTCGATTTGAAATATAATATAAATATAAAGAAATATAAGAAGAATAAGAATAAATATTTAAAAAATGTGAATGAGAAAAAGTATACTGTAGTCGTATTATTTAAAAAAATAAGAATGTGTACCTTTTGCGTTTCAATACGCCGTTTCTTTAAGGTAAAGAATCTATTGTGTTCGTCACTTGTCCATAATCGATTTGCACGTGATTGTTGCAATTTCTTTTTTCCGTTTTATCAATTTATGAAGATTTTTGCTTTCAAGAGAAACAATGGCACTGGGTGTAAACGTGTTAGCAATTGTAGTTTACTGTTTCCTATTTTTAAACGTACTCTGTAAAAGAAAATATAATTATGAAAACTACGACAAACTTGTGAAGAAATCTCAAGAAAAATCAAGTGGGTAATTTCCTTTTGGTAATCAAATAACGGCGGTAAATATTCTAACTAATATTGGAGATGCGAATGGGAGTTTTGAATTTTTTGTTTGTTATGCTTTTACAAATCAAATCAAATCATGCTTTATTCAGCTTAGGCCCTAAGAAGGCGCTTATGAAAGTCAAAACTACCACCTGTTCGGAAAACAACCCAGTTATCGAGAAGAATCGGCAACAAACTCGATCGGGTACATCTTCTTAACATATATATTTCCAATACATCATACGTTACGATCGTTTTTAGTGGATAAACAGAGAGGAGTCAATTCCAGACATCCTGGAGAGGGGGTGGGTTGGTAGGTATCCGGCGCTCTCACTGACCGAATGAAACGCAACAGTGCAAGCACTGTTACTTCACGTCAGTTTTCTGTGAGAGGGTGGTACTACGTCGGACGAGCCGACACATTGATGCTGAAACCAATAATAGCTTCAGCGTGGCTCTACCACCTACAAGAATGCGAAAAGAGCCGCAGGCAAAAGCTAGTTCTAAAATAGATTAAGTGTATTCGTAGAGACGATCGTATTCAAATAGTTGATGTGTTTAATCAATTAACGTTACAAAAACTAAGCACACTGTCTATGATGGGCAATGTTTAGATTTAGGCGGATTGACGGGGCTAGATCACGTTTGCTAGCTAGTCAAGTTTTAACAAGGCGCTGTCGAAGCGCTTATGACGTATCTACAGCTTTTTACTTATAATATAATTGATGATGTGTACACGTGACGTATGAAAAACTGATACGTGCAAGGAAAAATATTTTGTAAACATGTGAATTTTGAGCAAATCACCCCTTAATTGAGATAGCGGTAACAATTAAATATCAGTATCAAAATGTTGATTTCAGTATGTATATCACCTTTTTTTATGTCAAAAGGAAGCAAACGAACAGGTGGGTCACCTGATAAGTGATCACCACCGTCCACACACGAGGGGAGTCGAAAAGTACGTAGCCAGCCTGTATATGGGGGAGGGGTAGGGAAAGGATAAAGTAGAAAGGGGAAGGGAAAGGGGGAAAGGAGGTGGGCCTCCGGCGCTCTCACTGACCGAACGAAACGTAACATTACAAGCACTGTTACTTCACGTCGGTTTTCTGTGAGAGGGTGGTACTACCCCGGGGCGAGCCGACTCATTCATGCTAGTTAATAGCTACAGCATGGCTCTACCACCTTCAGCTGTAATGTAAAGTAATATATCCGGACTTGTTACAAACTTTTTCATAGGAACGTCTTAGTATTACGTATACAAAAACAGTGTAAAGCTTAATTTGATTTTGAAGCCGATATGTTTTAGTATTTTCAACCATCGTTTTTCTCTTGCGAAATAATTAATTATGAGCCGAAATACTTTTATGGCAATTGCTTATCGCTAAAGTCAATATTGTTATAGTTGCGTTACTGGATAATAATAATTACGTAAACGCTTCGAAGAACAACACGTAATAATATAAATTAATTACTAAAGTAACATGTACTAAAGTAACATTTAAGATACCTTTGCGCTAGTTACTTAAGTAATTACCGACTTTTGTACTGAAATAACGATCTCAAAGTACAAACGGGACTAATTCTGGAACGCTAATTATCTCATGCACAAAGTTGCTCACATTTAGTGGTAGAGAGAACAACAAGGCGGAAAGTTTTTTATTATTTTAATTAGGTAATGGCCGACGCTCGTTATGTTGCTTTGTTATGCACCAGTGTTTTGCGTAAATCAGAATGTTAATTTCATTGTCATTTTTGTACCTTCCTATTATTTTATCTTGAAGCAATCGAAATCTATACATATAATAAGAATGTAAATCGAATGTGTCTGTACTTTTTAGATTTCTGTAAAAAAAATTGATGCAGTATTCTTGGAATCATTACATAGTATAACACAAAGTCCCCTACCGCGTCTGTCTGTCTGTCTGTTCGTGATAAACTCAAAAACTACTGAACAGATTTTTATGCGGTTTTCACCAGTGGGTAAAGTGGTTCACGAGGAACGTTTTAGTGTATAATTTGTCCAGAATTTTTTTAGAATTAGGGCGGGGCAACGTTTGCCGGGCCTGCTAGTAAGTAATAAAATACGTTTCAATCATTTTTAGAAACTTTGTCTATCTATATGTTTGTCTGTCTGCTTGTTTGAATACGCATCACTGCTAAAGTACTGCGTTCACGATAATACCTCACCAAGAGAATCATAAAGAATATTCTCGAGTAACATTTGGTCTTGGTTTTATTAAAATCGGATCACTCTATAAAAAGTGATTATAATTTTAATGACGACGCGACTTAATTACGAAAGAAAAGTAGATAAGTAAATGAACTTAATACATTCACGTGATATTATTAGTCATTATTTTTTTACATTTGGTTCCACGCGGACGGAGTCGCGGGTACAGCTAGTATCTTATAAAGGAGAATTACCTACGAATACTTGGAACTATTTATCTAAGTAGTTACTACTTCGATTTATGTTTCCAATAAATTGATTCTCGTTCGTACAAAGATATCAAGGGATTGTAAGCGTTAACAAAAAATAAGTAACTGGTATTTTTATTTTGTGATAGTTGAAATATAGAAGTTCTATTATTGATAATAAAATTATTTGCGTTTGTATGTCGTATCGTTATTGCGTCATTATTTTGCGTTTCATTGTTTAATGCATTATTATAATGCTCTAGCTGTGCCCTTGGACTCCGCCCGCGTGGAACCTACTATAAAAAAGAAGTGTGTGTGTACTTATGTACACGCGTTAGAAGTTATACTTCTTTGGCGTAACAAGATAAAAATCTTTTCAATAATTTTATTTTTCGTCTTATTCTACGTTTGTAGAAAAAACGACACTAACAATAGAAAAAAGGTACTTATTTAATACATTGAAAGTTTTAATACAAAGAAATACAAACAACAAATACAAAGAAACAAAATCTTGACTATAGCTAACTTCAGGGTGTTGGTATTTCGTGTCGGTGTGGGCGCGCATCGTAATAACTTCAGGGTGTCGGTTTTTCGTGACAATGTGCGCGCGCATCGTAAAAATTTACTCTCATAATTTTTCCCTAATGTGCCAAAAGAAGTATAACTTTAAAAACGATGATTTATAGAATTATATGAATATATTATGTCTTCTTACTTATCTACTTTTCTCGCGTACTAAAGTCGCGTCATCTTTAAATTAAAAAAAACTTTTTTGGAGTGAATTGATCTTAAAGAAACTAAGACGAAATGTTATTCGAGGATATGCTTTATGACTTATCGTAAACGCTGTACTTTAGCTGTGATGCGTGTTCAAACAAACAGACAGAAAAATCTATAAAGTACAGACATGTTAGATTTACATTCTTATTATAATATATATAAATAAATGATTTTCTGTCTAGAGCCGTTGCTGATCGACTGTGCAAAGTCTAGAGGGCTGTGTTTAAAGGTGTCAGCGTGCCCCTTAAAAAGAATCATAACAGAAGGGAATGAAAAATGCATGGAAAATGGTAGAAGTTTGGTTTGTTGCGAAGTTACCCGTATTCGAATGCCTGTTGATATGTTCCAAGCTTATGATAATCTATAATCTTTAAATATATATAGTATTTGGACAACATATATAGTGTGTCTGAATATAAAGAAATATACAATATTATGTATCAGACGATGTGAGGATTTCGCTTTCTTATGTGGTACATATAATATCTAAATAATTTAGTTATAACAGCTTATTCCAAAAGTTTGTAATATATTCAATTCAAAGGAAAGTTTTTAATGTAGTTTCCATGTTGCCTTTGTAATATGTATTTGGATAATGTAATAACAATTTATAGTCATTGTAAAACATATTAAGTAAACTAGCTACCTATCCCGGCTTTGCATGGGTGAACTAATGAAGAAAATATGATCAGAGAATTGGTCGAAATCTTTTTTTACAGTACGATTATCTAAGTAAATAAAATGTAAACTGAACGTTAACCTGTCAAGTCTGTAAACATTTCTGAAGATCAAACATTTAAAAACACAACAAAAAAAAATTTGCCAAATAAGTTCAGCCGTTCTAAACTGATACACTTACATATATTCGGTAACTAGCCGACCCGTGACCACTTCGTTGGGCAGTAATAGGCATTACCAAGCTACAACTTTTCTCTAGAACTCAATCATATATCTCTCATAGTTAAGGCAGCGTTCGTAAGAATCGTTTTCGTTCGACCATTATTCTCCGACTCCCCAGATATTGCCCCCTACAACCTCACAAACTTTACCTTTTTATAATATTATTATAGATAATATAATTAGTTGATAACTTCTGCTCGCGACTTCGTACGCGTGGAATCGTTATTTTGGGCTAAGACGCAGCGGAAGCTCTCAAAAGGAAAAAATACCCCGTATTGGTCTTAGCGTGATGATAGTGATGTAGCCTATGATACTCACAAATAACGTGGCTTTATATTGGTAAAAGAATTTTCAAAATCGGTTTAGTAGTTCCTGAGATTACGTTATTTCGTCCATTTACTTGTCTACTTTTCTCTCGCACTTACGCCGCGTCATCATTAAAACTACAATAACTTATGATAAAGTGGACCGATTTGAATGAAACAAACACTAAGATACTCCCGAGGAAATGCTTTACGATTTTTTTTGCTGAGGGTTTATTGTGAACCAAGTACTTTAGCAGTAATGCTGTTCATACAAACAGACAGACAGATAGGCATTTCTAAAAATGATTGAAATTTATTCTATTACTTATTCCTAGACACCTGCAACACTTTTTTTCACGAAAATCGAAAAAGTACAGACACGTTATATTTACATTCTTATTATATGTATAGAAGATAAATAATATTATGTAAACACTAGAAAATGTGTATGATAAAGTTAAATTCTCTAAGTTAGTAATCTTTATGAATATAGCCAAGTTTCAAAGTGCGCATTAAGTACACACAGGGTTCACTTAAGGGATAGCTTGTAGAAGTTACGTAAATGGGTAGCCTGGTTGCGTAATTTACGTAGTTGCTGGAGTTTTTTTTGGTACTAGGATATTCAAACTTAGACAATTTTTGAAGAAATTTGGGCTTGTTCTATTAGTGTCATGACAAGTGACTATTATATATATACGTATTTTTTATGTTTAACTTAGTTCGTGTACTGAATTTTGTGTATGTCAAATCATAATGTACTAGTGACTGCTATAGACGACTTCCTTTTATTCCTCATTCAGGTTGACTAATATTTATAAATGAGAAAGTGAGTTTGTCTGTTAGGTACGCTTTTATACTATAACTATTCAACCAACCATCATTAAATTTTGCTTGCACATCGTCGGGGTACATAAAAGGTCATAGGGTACCTTTTACCTAAAAAAATAATTGGTTGTCTGTAAAGTCAGTTTACGAACTATAATTATTGTAAGTGATAACGTCATAAGAAAACATTGGTGAAATATTGCATACTTTTATGAATTGAATTGAATTATTATCACTGAATTATCATTATTTTGTATAATACAAAGAAGGAGTTATTGAAACAACAACATTTATTTGCACTCGTTAATTCAAATATTTTTTACTTAAACTATACAGATTAATTACATGCGTCACAAGCCAATCACGCCTCTCTATCGCTTGTACGCTCGGCTCAGGCGGAACGTGACAATGAGTCATGCTTTTTCTTGCGTGCAGCAGGCGTCCATCGATTTATAAGATGTTATCACGCCAATATACTGTTTTAAAAAAAAAAAGGTCAAATCTCCATGACGCAAGCGACGCCGCGAATAAAAGCTAGAGAAGTATAAAAAGAGGTTTTGTAAATTCTTATATAGTACTAGCTGTGCCCGCGACTTGGTCAGCGTGGAAGCGTACTTAAACCGTACTTAGGTTAAGACTTAAGTCTCGTACTTAAGCCGCGTCATCATTCAAATTACAATAACTATTGACAGAGTGGACAACTTTTAATGGAACAAAGACTAAGTTACTCTCGAGGATATGTTTTATGATTTTTATGATTTATGAATACAGTGTTTTAGAAGTGATGCGTGTTCATACAAACAGACAGACAGACAACGAGACATTTCTAAAAATGATTGAAATGTATTCTATTACTTATTCCTGGACACCTGCGACAATTTTTTTCACGAATATCGAAAAAGAACAGACACCTTAGATTTACATTCTTATTATATGTATATAGAAAATAAAAAACAGTTCAAAATCACGATGTTATTATATTTCGTTACTATGTATTTATTTTATTTTATTTTTGGCAACCAGTCTTTTAGTAGATTATTACTGTCATCGTCGAGTTTCTTGCGATCATTTCAATAAACTATCAAAATGGTGGCCCTCTTGTTAGAACTTTTAGGGAGTTTTTGTGGCAAAATCAGAATCCATGCTCCGTGGTATTACTTCCTATCCACTTCACTTATGCATAATAACCAAAGTAAATTACGTAAAACACCATCAATATTACAAAATGTATAGCCAAATAACACAACATCATGAATAACATACAAAATACTACATGACATTCCAAGATCCTGCCAAGAACTCCTTCGGTATTATGTAATTTGTCATTACAAATTGAAACTATATCTGATTATCTATGAAAATTGAAACTTGATGCAAATAGAATAATCCTGGCATCGCCGTGACACTATTATACAAACTTGACTAATGAAGTTTAGTTAGGCTGGCTCGTGCGATCCAATCTCCCACCAGGCCTAATTCAATTGATTTAGATATGTTCTGGATAAGCCGCTATATCTACTTAGAATCAGATTATTATATCATATTATAAACATAGTCCTCTGCTAAGTCTGTCTGACTGTCTGTCTGTTCGCGATAAACTCAAAAACTACTGAACGGATTTTCATGCGGTTTTTTAGCAGTAGATCAAGTGATTCATAAAGAAGGTTAAGGCATATAGTTTATTAAGGTTTTTTTTTTATTATCAGGGCCGAATAAAGTCCGCCGGGCCCGCTAGTTTATTATTTTAAGGTTATTCTGAATTTTTCGTTTATATAACGAAATAAGTTTTGATTCTACGGCTAACGTTTTCCTAAGTGCCGATCAAACTTGACCGATTTCCTTGTTGAATATAATATTAAGTACGTTTAATTGAACAAAAAAATGGTTACATTGTAAGTTTATTACATTTTTAGCTCTAATATATTAAGAACTATTTGTACCACGTCGTATCACTTGTGTTTTTTTTTAATTACACGGTGTGGTGCATGATTTACATAGGTATTCACAGTTCGGTCCTTCTCGGTCATGCTTCGTTCTTGTCGAACTGCCAAGCCACCTTCGGCTCTTGACATACCTCTAATCTACGAAGCACACTTCTAGTATTGCTTCATTGTTATTTAGCCATAGAATACTTTTTGACCCACCATTTATATTATAGTAATTAACTAGCGGGCCCGGCAGACGTTGTCCCGCCCTGATTATAAAAAATCTTTAACAAATTACATACCAAAACCTTCCTCGTGAATCACTTTATCCACTGGTGAAAAGCGCATGTAAATCCTTTCAGTAGTTTTTGAGTTTATCGCGAACAGACACACAGACAGACACGGTAGGCGACTTTGTTTTATACTATGTAATGATTCACTACGTTGTGTTAGGTAGGTTATGATCTTCCTCAATAAGCGATCTATAAATACATTTTTTTTCTTCAAATACTAAATAACTGGTATTTCCAAAAATTTGCGTGTTCATAAATACCGAGTTTCACAATATTAAAAAAGTTAAAAGCATTCATAAATTAATACAAATCAAGAAAAAAAGAAGATACCTCCGAGTTATATTCACTTTTCACTCATTTTATGATACGTACATACATATATCATGAAAATAATTTAAAATGTTACATGGATTGTATGGATTTTTAACATAAAAAATACATGTTACAAAGAGCGGTAGGTGATGCTCGCGAATTAATTTTACGTATAAGGGGGTCGTACGATGAAAAAGGTTGAGAAACACTGCCTTAAAATAACGAAAATATATGTAGTTACATTTTCCCTTAAAATTGATCCTTCCAAAATCGTCTCCTAAAATGGGAGAAAAAATAATAACATAAGTGATAAACACAAAATCGATAGAAAAATATTACTTGTAAGATTTTTTTGTGTGAAGCCGTTTCTAGTCGTTGACGAGTCATGTCTAATTCAGCTCGCTTCGGATATTGCAATTTCCATCCAGCGCACGGCCACTGCGTCTCGCTTCCATTTCGTTTCACATTGCGCTGTATTAACAACAGTTGACGTTTTAACGAATTTTTGTCTTTCATTAAATGTATACCGTTTATCCGATTACCATGAAACTTTGGTGAATGCCGAAGCCTTTTGAATTAGTATTAACATTTTTCAATAGGTGGTATGCGAGTCGTTTCATATTGACCATAACAAACAACAATATTGACAATAAAAAAATCTAGTTATGAATATAGCTTACTAATATGTTTTGTGATGTTATGTTATTATTTGATGTGATGTTATTCCTTCGCTCACGTTTGAATGACTTGTTAAAATATAATTAAATTTAACACGAATGTCGATTATGTTGGTACATTTAATTATTTTAATCATATTTAGATTATTCCAGATATTTCTTTTTTATAAAATTCGTAATAATATCAAACTTCATTGTGTCGAGAGGGAGGTCACATGTTGTATTAAACTTTTTAGTATTCAGGATGTAACACATATCTACAATATGTTGCATCACTATTATTGTTACCTTTCTTTGTAAATTAATTTGAAAAATCCAACCTAAGGAAAACATGAATAATGTGTCTGTCTATAATGTAATAATGCTAAGAACCTTATGGAAATTAAAGGTATTAAGCGGTTAAAACGGATATTTTGTCGAGTCACAAAACTGAGAAAACTCCTTTAACAGAGTACTAGAGAGTACGTGATCGTGGTTTTAAATAATAGTTCTTTCATTTCACTGCATATGTACTTGATGCAAAAGAAAAATGCCATTTCTATTAACATTTTCCTTTAGGCTTAAAATATGGTGAGTAAAGTATTCGCAAAGAGCAAAACAGATGGATCTTCAAAGGAAGGGATAATAAAAATTAGGTGATGGTTACTGCAGGAAGCGCCCGGATCAGGGTGGGGACCCAGATGAAATATCTGGGCCTCACCCTGGACGGGCGCTGGCGGTTCGAGCCCCATTTTGCGGGGCGATCCACATAACTCATTATTTATTTAGATCTTTAATCTGTTGTGTTTTGATACAGTTGGTAGTATATTGTAATGAGAGTATTTCTATTGACTAATGGAGGACAGTTGGATGTGATGCCATAAGAAGTGTAGAGCAAGACAAGAAGAGTAGAGGTGGGTAGAGATTTGGCGTGGGCATGAGAATTGAATGTCATATGAACTAGATATAAGTGGATTTAATTATAATTATCTTGTTTTATTAAATTATCCTGCTTTATCTGTAAGCCACAAGTTATGAGGTTAAAATTAAATTAATTAGATGCACAATTTCATTTAGAATATTCTGTTACCACACCTTACTTACTCTATGTAATATACACCAATATAATGCAATCGAATGTCTAGAAAAGAATAGAAATTACTAATATAAATATATATATATATATATATATATATATATATATATATATATATACAAGGAGAAAGGTTAAACCCTCGCAGTATTCTAGGATCAAGGTCACATCTAACATATAAAATAATAAAATCAAAACGAATACTAATAAACAATAAAGAGACCCTTACTTAAGGTTTGTTCTCTTGGAAATGTATATACATATAATAAGAATGTAAATTTAAAATGTCTGTAAATTTTTGTGAAAAAATTGTTGCAAGTATCTTGGAGTTACTCCTCATTGCACAGATCCGGCGGACGAGGGGAGGCAGCTGGTGTGTACCCAGTCTGCCTCTGTATAGGTAGGAACCTGGCGGTCACCTTCCGCCGGGCGGACTGTTGGGGCGGCTCTACAGAGTTGATTAGCATTGTACGAACCTTTGCCGCCCTAACAATTACGGTCTGGCGGTACACCGTGGGGTTTTAACCCGTACGAGTCGGACATAAGTCACCCTCCCCCTCCGGGGAGGGTAGCGTATCCATAAGGGAATCCCCACGTTAATAAAAAAAGGTATCTTGGAATAAGTAATAATATATTTCAATAATTTTTAGAAATGTCTGTCAGTCTGTTTGTTTGAACACGCATCACTGCTAAAGTAGTACATTCACGATAAAATAAGAGAATCATAAAGCATATCTTCGAGTATAATTTAGTCTTGGTTTCATTAAAATCTATTCACTCTAGCAAAAGTTATTGTAATTTTAATGACAACGCGACTTAAGTACGAGAGAAAAGTAGATAAGTAAATGGACTTAATACTACATTCAGATGATTTTATGAGTCACTGTTTTTATTACATTAGGTTCCACGCGAACGGAGTCGTGGGCACAGTTAGTATTTAATAAGGTTTCTTATGATAAGTTTGAGAAAATCTATAAATATTTTCTTATTTAAGTAGGTCTTCGTTTATAATTATTTTTTTATATTATAGCAAGCAAACGTACAGATGGGTCATCTGATGGTAAGTGATCACCGCCATCCGTAGACACTAGCAACACCAGGGAAGTCGCATGTGCGGTGCCAGCCTGTGTTTGGTGGGAGGGGGAGAGAGGGAAGGAGATAGGGAGAGGTGAGCGGCTGGATGGTGGTCCTCCGGCACTCTTACTGACCGAACGAAACGCAACAATGTAAGCAGTATTACTTCACGTCAGTGTTCTGTGAGAGGGTGGTAGTACCCCGGGCGAGCCGACCCATTCATGCTGAAACCAGTAATAGCTTCAGCGTGGCATTACCATCTAACTCTCTCCGAACCACACCCACTCTGTATACGTCGGTATCAAGTGTCTGAACTGTCAAAACCCAGCTCGGTATAAGACGTGCATTTCCCAGCAAGTTTCGATACGTGATTAAGTTTTAAATTCAGCACCCATTTTCAATTTGGCTTTACTAATCCTACTAGGCAGTTTATTTCGCAAGGAACATATTTATATAGGTGTTTTAATTTAATTATTTGGCCAAAGATTTCAAGCTAAATAAAATTGTTTTTTTTTATATTCTTCCTTTGTATAACGTTAGTGGTTGGCTTTATTAATACGATGAGAGTAATAAAAAGTTATTTGGTTATATGGTATCCTTCAATTTAAAGAGACGAAGTTTTTAGCATTCCTATGTATTCACAGTGAGATTATCGTAACCAAATCGTAGAGTTAAGAAGGACCTAACAATGTTAAACTATTATAGGAAATATTACAATGAATAGGAACTCGCCCGCTCGCATCGGAAGAGTAACATCGCTCTGTAGATGCTGCGTAAAACACGTGTAATCAATTGTGGTTATTACCCGTCAATATGCATTTTTTTTAAATTAATTTTTACATAACAACAGTAATAACCGCCGTCAGGTTCAACCAAGGAACGCGATTTCATGATTTTTATTGTTTAAGTAAAAAACGCTTTTTGTTGCAGTGAGACTTAGTAGCGGTCAACAAATTCCATGCGGAAGTACAAGGTAACGTCTATTATAATATTTAATGGTAGATTTCCGGATAGTAACGTCTTCTTCAATCAAATATGTTATAATTGAGTTTAATTATTAACTATTTATTCTTCGGGAATATTATTAATCGATCATAAAAAGCGCAACTATAAAGGAAATAGTTGGTCAAAGGTGGAAAGAATTCGGAGTAAGTGTCACCTTATAGTTAGAGATCAAAGGCCGAGATCACAAAGCGATCGGAGGACACGCGCCGAAGCTTGGAGACCTTTCAATAGAACTCTCTCACCTCTACGATGGAGTACTGATTTGATAGACGTTTTTCGGCTAACAGCCGAACTTTTTTTTTCTGTTTTTCATTGTATACAAAGAGCGACGATTTCTTTGTTAGGGAAAGTAATATACATTTTTGATAGCTCGACAATATTCAAAATCAACTCTTTTGAACAATACCGGCTTGACAGATTTATGTATAAACGTAATATTTTGTCTTTAGTGTTCTTTAGGATCGGAACAAAATATTATGATTCATCTGGCTATCAGAATGTTTATGTCTTTAATATTGCTGTCTTTCATATCATCATGTAGGAATATACTAATTATAGGGCTGTAATTTTCTATACATAGTTTCTCCATTTGTTCAATTATTTCTATTCATATTATTTATTACTAACTGTGCCCGCGATTTCGTCTACGTGGAAGCTTATGTAAAAAGCAGTGATTAATAAAAGTCATCTGAATGTATTAAGTGCATTTACTTGTTTACTTTTCTCTCATACTTACGCCACGTCATCATTAAAACTACAATAACTTTTGATAGAGTGGACCGATTTTAATGAAACAAAAGGTAAGTTATTCCCGAGGATATGCTTTACGATTTTGAGGGATTATTGTGAACCCAGTATTTTAGCAGTGATGCATGTTCATACAAACAGACAGACATTTCTAAAAATGATTGAAATGTATTCTATTACTTATTCCTAGACACCTGCCACAATTTTTTTCTTGAAAATCGAAAAAATACAGACACGTTAGATTTACATTCTTATTATATGTATAGATCAGTGAAAATCAAAATTAAAAATATTGATTCAACGTAAGATCTGAGACAATATCTATGAACGTTAGAATTACGTCGGATTACAGAAAGGTAGAATAAGAAATAGACAATAGGACCATAAGTTCCGCTATGATTTGTAACAAACGAATCCAATTTACACGTATTTGATTGTTCAGGAATAATTCAATTAGAAATTTTCAAAATGTGATACGTTATTAATAAATTGCTTTAAATAATCTCATAGTACTATGCAAACTCATTCAGAATTTTTACCAGATTCCATTGTTAGAAGGACCTAAAACTAATAAAAACGTTAAAAATGGGAAATAAATAACGGCTTTTGTTTTGGACGTGACTGTGCGGCACTGTAATTTGGCGAGCATCAGGAGGGTTGAACGAACCATCAATCATATTTTGGGCATTCGATTTTGTCCAGCCCTTGGTGGGTTGACAGGCCGATAATGGAGTAAAGTTTGAAGGAGACGTCAACTTTTCGATTATAAGACGAGTTCACCAATACTACATTGTATAGATGACGTACGGATAGTCTGTTTTAAGATCAAAAATTGTGTCCTTGTTTGGGATTTTAAGATTTTGTAGAATAATCAATGTTGTTTGTTTATAGTCTATATAAACAAAAATCAATTGATGAATGTATGCAGATTCGTTACTTTAGAACGGCTGCACTATTCCACCAAACATATCTGCCCTATTGTTCCCCAATCTTTCTAGCTCCATCAGGCTCTCCTGATCGTTGATGAGGTATAATTACCAAGTCATACAGCTAAGAGCTTCATACAAACAGAATTCAGGCAAGATGCTGTAACAAATACTCACGATCTGGCAATTATTTCTCATACTACTCATCATCGATTCTCTTTCGCTGCTGTTATTGGCACACTCCATCATCAAGTGATGCACAACCTGAATTGTTCGACATACATCGCAGTTGGGAGATTCCGCTTTCCTTATTAAGTTCGCAAAAGTGAAAAATTTGGATTAAAAAAGTGATTCAGACAGAAGACAATAGAAAGATCTTTAAAAATATTGACAGATTAAGCAGATTGACGTTCTGTTGACATTTTATTTCATTACATGCTTGTATTGTAAAAGATAAATTTGGTCTCATTTTATTTATTACTTATACTGTAATCGGAACGTTTTATTTGTTACTACACTCGTGCAAAGACGGGTTGGGCAGTCAGTTTAGTATAATCTTACTTTGAATTAATACCTTATACAGATATGAATTCAATATTAATTAATGAAACCGATTTAATATATTAGGTCTTTACCTATGAAATTGCCGTTTTGTATGAAAAAATTTAAACGATTTTTTTTCATGTATTTTTTATTTGTATTAATCGAAGTAATCACCCATGCAATCAATGCATCTTTGCCAACGCAGTGGCAGTTTATTGATGCCCTTCTTAAAGAAATCAGCTGGACGGGAGGCAACAAATTCTTCAAAGGCATTTTGTACTGCTTCTCGGGTATTGAATTTTTTTCCCGCCAAGGAGTTATCCAAATTCTAGAAAAAGTAGTAGTCTGTAGGCGCAAGGTCTGGTGAGTAGGGTGGATGACGGAGAACTTTCAACCCCAGTTCTTGCAACTTGGATACCGTCTGCTGTGCAGTATGAGGTGGCGCGTTGTCGTGCAGGAGCAGCGGAGACGAGCGATTGACCAATGCTGGTTGGAGTTGTGCCAGCTTCTCCATCATTGTGTTCAGTTCTTCACAGTACACATCTGCAGTAATGTTCACCCCGTTTGGTAAGAAGCTGTGATGAATCACACCGGCGCTAGACCACCAAACAGTGGCCATCACTTTTCTAGGGGTAAGTTTTCGTTTAGGGCATTGTTTAGGTGCTGAACTAGGATCCAACCAACTTGCTGAGCGCTTGCGGTTATCAAACAGAATCCATATTTCATCGCAGGTAACATTGCGGTTCAAAATTCCTTCATTTGTGTGTCTGTTGAGCAGTGCAAGGCACGTCTCGACGCGTACTTCGCACTGGTAATCATTGAGTTTGTGGGACACCCATTTGTCAAGCTTTTTTACCTAGCCAATTTGACGCAAATGGACCAATATTGTTTTGACGCTAACGTCGAAAGCTGCTGCTAATTCAGCCGTAGATTGTGTATCATCAGCTTCCACAATCGCCTTTAATTCGTCATTGTCGACCAAAGTCTTCGGACGACCGCGAGGTTCATTTTTCATTTTTCATTTTAGAACGGAAGCGAGCAAACCAATAACAGGTGGTGCGTTGGTTTGTAGTGTTAGCTCCGTAAACGTCCTTGATGTTGCGAGTCGCTTGTGCCGTGTTGCTGCCACGACGTTACTCATATTCCATAATTACTCGAATTTTTAACGTATCCATGATGACAAAAAAGATTGAAATGCGATGAAAATGTAACACTAATCAATAAACAAATGACTACTTTTGGAAAAAGAATTCCATGTTTTGAAAATAAAATTAATTTGAAATTAGAATTCTTAGCCAAACAAAAATTATTATGATTTGAAATGGCCAGTACTGCGGAACGGCAATTTCATAGGTAAAGACCTATTATTATTTACTTTACAAAAACATCACTGAATCTTGGTAACTTACAGAATACCACATTTGATTGATGAAGGTGTTACTTTAGTGAAATCCATCATTAAATATTATAGTCACCGTTATTTTGCACTTCTCCCTGGAATTGGTTAACCGCTGCCACTTCCCACTGCAATCTGAAGACTCACGTCCACCTGAAGATGCTCCGTGGTAGAGCGAAACACGTGTAATCGATTATCATTATACGTTAATCTGCAACATATTTTAATTAATTATAATTTTTATATTTTACAGCTACATACCAACAGTTTATACCGAGGATAGTTTCAAGCATCCACCAACATCGGGTTCAATTATCAACTAAGGACGCGTTTAAGTACATTTTGTTGTTTCAATTACTAATATTTCGTTCTTTATATTAAGTACCAATTTCAGGTTTAACTGTTTTGGGCACACGTCGCGAAAATAAAATCAAACGCTTTTTGTTGCAGTAAGATGTGGCAGCGGCCATTCAAATTCAGGCGGAAGTGCAAAGTAACGTCCATTATAATATAGAATACCATATTTTATTTATATAATTTTGAACTGAAACTAATATTTCTATTTAAAGTTTAACACCGTTCAATCCTTTGGTAGTTTATGGTCACATTTAATATATAAAATAATAATATCGAAACAAATACTAATAAACAACAAAGAGAACCTTAGTTAAAACTTGTTCTAAAACTTTTAAAAGTATGGGATACCTTATGGGAAATATATAAAAATGACATCTAAGTTCAATGAACAACATTAAAGAGGCGCTTTTCAAGGTTAATCATTACGTAACTGCTTATCGTCGGAATGCCACATGGTCGAACAAATGGTAGTGGGGCGTGGGTCGTGGTGTGGGACGCGGCGGGACTGCGCGACACGGTGTGATTCATTGCTTTTCTTATTATTACAGTTTGTTTTTGCGTAAATCACCTGATGTTTAGTGTATATCAGTTTCATTTTTCTCTAGATAATTAATTAGGTCAAATATTAAGCACCTATTATTTAAATTGATTTAGAACGAGAATCAATATTGATTATTCTGTAAAAATATTGCTGGCGACTAACCAGTCGCGCTGTATACAGATCATAGGGCAAACTAAAGTATACAAATGAAAAATGCAGACAAAGCAGTACTGAATCATACAATTAAAATCAATGTAATGAAAAACGTATAACGAAATTAATTACCAGAAATGAATTTGCAATTATTTCATTTCAGGAAAATATAGTTGTAGTAAAGTAGTTGAAGCGGGACAAGCGTTCGGACAGGGCACGTAATCCCGGGCTTGCTGGCTGGGACGACGCGCCCATGAATCACGACTCTGTAGTCTGTGACGAAATTTATTGTTTCGGCTACGCATTCACGCACGTTTCACTGTTTATTATATCACAGATACTACTCGCGTTTCTTTATTATTTATAGTTAATATAAATTATTATTGCCTTTGTATAGACATAAAAGTGATGTGTCAAAGAGCACGTTTACACCAGACTACGACATTTATGAACGCAACATTATTTTGCAAAACGCGGGTTATCCAATTTATGGTTTTTATTTGTGAGACGTAGTGGGATCTCAATATTTGATTGAATTGTTACTTTGACTGCGACTTCAAGTAATAATTTCTTATCCTGAGAAGTTGTGACGATTTTGATTAAGTAGATTATCTATATTATATAACAACGTCGCTTTTCGCGTCCGTTTCAGTGTTCCCTTGTTCGTCTAAAAGGATCAGAGTATTGTGATACGATTTTCACTGTCGTTTAGAGAATTTAGTCCGAGTATAACACATGTATATTGTATTTATGAAAAGTAGCGAAAATTCTAATACTTGTAATGAAGCTGTAAGAAAGAGTTTTCTTTTGTAAAGCCCAAGGTATAAGACATATCAAAATAATGTATTACAGGATGCTACACCTGAAAAATGCCTATAAAAAGAATGATATGTGTCTATCTATACACAATAATTTCACATATTTAGTTAATTCAAATTAAGCTTTTATTTATTACATTTGTTTAAGTCACTGTTTGTTTTAGTTCTCATTATATGAAATTGTGATATCTGCGATACGGTTTGTAACCAGTGCAGATACCAATATTACTGTAAATTATGTACACATTGGCTTGGAACATTAAAATTTATTATTATTGTCTCCTAAGGATAAGCTCCACTCATTATTTTTAATTAGACGTTAGGTGTTAGACTGTATTTTGTATTAAAAGACAATAAATGTCTTTAACGCGGACGTAGTCGCGGCCGGTGGCTAGTTTCTATGTAAACATGAAACCGTTAATATAATACTCTGAGTAAATTTGTTGTTCGCTTTCATAATAATTGTCTGTAGTGATATTTTATATTTCTAGTCACGGACGAAATATTTATTATGAAAGTAGGTTTATATTTTTGCAATATTACCGCATACTAGCTACCCGACGTCCGTAGTGAGCATAAACAAACATCCAAACCTGGATTTACGAGCGTACACACCCTTGGGAGTTGTCTTGGCGAGTAGCGGCCCGGCTGCGAATATTATACATCTACTATATTTCCTTGATACATGTTCGCTTGTGATATATTGAACCACAGACATCCGTAGTGTTCCCATTAACATACATACTGTTTATTGCATATCCCTTCGTTTCAAAATTTACAATTATTACTTCAAAATCATTTAAAGTGTTGTTAAAATTATGAATACAGTGGACTCCCGGTAATCCTGCACCTCCAGTACTACGGCATGTCTATTATGACATATTCAATATTTTTTTGACAATCTTTGCTAATCTAGATAATGCATGATTGAACCGATGATATTATACGGTTATAATAAATATCATTAGGTAGAAAAGGATACAACTTGATTGATTCAATTTATCATTTTATTTGTTGTAAGTTTTATAGCATTGACGTTAATTGTATGATAAAAATAAGTTCTCTGTTGTGTTGTTTAATTTATTCAATTCGAAATACATAATGTAGTATGATTTTTACTTCAGAGTATAACATACTATAGATTTTTTTCATTGGATCTGTAATTTGTCGGAGTATAAGGTACTCTTTTGTAAAAAATACGGACTATAAATACGGCTTAGGTACTCTACTGGCTTTTTTTTTCGAACTGACTACGCTATTGACCTAGCAAGGTCTTAACAGCTTCACCGGACTACAGAATTTTACTTACTTGTATAATCCGACAAATTTGATAGTTCGACACTGCCTTGCAAAACGTTTGTTGCATTACCGGAGGTCCACTGTAATGCGAAAGTGAGTTTGTTCGTTTGTTTTTTACGTTGACACGCTCTAACTACATAACCGATTAACATGAAATTTTGCTATCACGTTGTCAGTGGTATAAAAAAGGACATAGGTTACCTTTCCTCCAGAAAAGCGGTTCCCGAGCGATTGGCCAAAACAACATTAGAGCGATTGAATCCGCGGGCATAACTTAGTTAATAAATAAATAAAGGGTATAGGAGTTGATTTGTTGTAGTACTACCTATTAGCGAAATATAGTAAATGAATAGCATAAGTTCCTCACCATGTAGCGGCTCAGCAGGCAAAGTGTAGGTAGAGCGATTATGTGATAGAGCGGCGACAAGAATTTTGCCTGGAAAACCTGCATAAGGTTGGCAAAGAGAAAGAATTAATGGCGTAAAAGAATATAGAGAATTTCGTGTACATACCGGCTCTTGACTCTATAAAATTTATAAGTTTTGAAAACTCATACTATTGAATGAACTTAATGAAGTGAAACTTCTTATGTGAGGGCTTGGAAATTCTGATCCGCAACATTTTATCGTACGAATAGTGGTAGGGTTAAACACTGTGTCCGGTAGAGTGGTTAAAACAGCGGTTCTCATCGGTTTACCAAATTAAGCAACGTCGGCCGCCGTCAGTACTTAGATAGGTGACCATGGGGAACACCGGGTGACATTGGTTTTTTTTAATCTATACATATAATTTATATTATCTATACATATAATAAAAGGCTAACGGGACGAAATCTGTACATTAAATATTTTAAAGAAAAAATACTCTGGGAGGGTTTACAATCAATGATAGAACACATTGCTATAGTTTTTAAAATTTTTGTCTGTCTGTCGGTCTGTCTGTCTGTCTGTCGTTTGTACAGGATTCACGCAAAAACTACTGAACGGATTTTGACGAAATTTGGTATGGTAGTAGTTTATACACCGGTATGACATTAAGGCCATGTTTTACATATATATCACATTCGTATGTCTGTTCATTTTACTTTTAAGAAAACACAAAAGAGAATAAATCTACGCAAAAACTACTAGACTGATTTTCACTAAATTTCGTAAGATAGTAATTTATACACCGATGTAATATACTAATTTGTGCCCTCGACTTCGTCCACGTGTAACAGTTACTTTTGGCCTCCGAACCCGAAATAACCTCGATTTTGGAACATTCTCCATCGATACTCCGCCCCCATTGGTCTTAGCGTGGTAATATATATTATATAGCCTTCCTCGATGGATGAGCTATCTAACCCTACATGTTTTTTTTAATCGGACCAGTATTTCTTGAGATTAGCGAGTTCAAGCAAACAAACTTTATAATATTAATATCTATACATATAATAAAACTCTAACAAGGCCAAATCAGTAAATTAAATATTTTTTGAAAATTATAATCGGGGTAGACTTTGTTTTCGTTATAAAAGCCAAAAGTTTTTAAAATCGGACCAGTATTTCTTGATATTGGCGAGTTCAAGCAAACAAACTTTATAATATTATCTATACATACATATAATAAAACTGTAACAAGGTCAAATCTGTAAATTAAATATTTTTTGAAAATTATAATCGGGGTAGACTTTGTTTTCGTTATAGAAGCCAAAAATAATTAATTTAGAATTTTTGTCTATCTGTCTGTTTCTGTATACACGTATCACTCCGAAATACTGAACCAATCTTGACACAGTGATAACTTATATTATAAAGTAACATCGAGGATACTTTTTGTCCCATAAAACACAAGGGGTTCTCAAAGATAACGGAAAAAAGTCAAAAAATTGTAGTTAATGAAATTATTGACGGATTTTGGTAAAGTTTTCTTTGTGCTATAGCAATATATTTTTTAAATATGGCAAATATATATATTTTCGATAATTAATTTCAAGAAATGTGACTGATCTCGGCAAAAAAATCTATAATATAGCGAGCGCTGCTTGAAGAGTTTGGAATAAAAAAATAAAATCTATAGCAAAAATATTCATTACTTTTACGAAAAAGTCTACGACACCATATATCTAAGTTTAGTCAAAAGCAAAATAAATTTGAAGAGATTAAGTGTAGATGCAGATTTTAGTGTGGATGCAGATTTTACTTATACTTTACAATTTCTTATGGATCAAACAACTAAATCAAAATATAAATTTAATGTAGAAAATGTTAATTGATGAAGTTAGTCAGAAGATAATGCGAAATATATAAACTTTAAGCCTGCAAAATTATTGTCCTGACGCTGTCGCTGGATCTACGCTAATGTGAATGGGTACGGAAATGAGTGGCGCAGGAGTAACTCAAAGGGTATCGGGAAGACATTTATCGCCAATATATCTAGGTTATATTTTATCTTAATTGGACCCGGTAGGTGATGCTGCGAACGGGTTCTCGGCGTATTTTAAAAGAGTTCTCACATACCAACAGGGTATGTTTGGGTGAGTCTCTGGGTAGTTTGGATTCACAATTGGAAACGGTAGGTATAGCTGCAATTGGTGATTAGGTTTTTTTTAAATGCGTTTAAAATACAATTGAAACCGGTAGTAACCGATTTGCTGCAAACGAAGTTGCACGGGTCAGCTAGTACATATAATAAAAGGCTAACGGGACGAAATCTGTACATTAAATATTTTAAAGAAAAAATACTCTGGGAGGGTTTACAATCAAAGACAGAACATATTTCTATACTTTTTAAAATTTTTGTCTGTCTGTCGGTCTGTCTGTCTGTCTGTCGTTTGTACAGGATTCACGCAAAAACTACTGGACGGATTTTGACGAAATATGGTATGGTAGTGGCTTATACGCCGGTATAACATTTAGGCCATGTTTTACATATATGTTACATTTGAATGTCTGTTTATTTTACTTTTAAGAAAACATAAAAGAGAAGAAATTTACGCAAAAACTACTGGACAGATTTTCACGAAACTTTGTAAGGTAGTAGTTTATACATCGATATAACATACTAGCTTCTGCCCTCTACTTCGACATAGTTACATTTGGCCCCCGAACCCGAGAAAAATCTCTATTTTGGAACATTCTTCATTGATGCTCCACCCCCATTGGTCTTAGCTTGATGCTATATAGTATATAGCCTACCTCGATAAATGAGCTATCTAACACTCTTCAAATCCGAGCAGCAATTTCTGAGATAAGAGCGTTCAAGCAAACAAACTCTTGAGCTTACTGTAACAAGACCAAATCTGTAAATTAAATATTTTTTGAAAATTATAATCGGGGTAGACTTTGTTATCGATTTAGGAGCCAAAGATTATCCTTTTACAATTTTTGTCTGTCTGTTGGTCCTGTCCCTGTGAGCACGCATCACTCTGAAAGTACTGGGCCGATTTTGACGATACTTGACACAGGGATAACTAATATTACAAGGTTACATTTAAGAATTTGTCCTATAAAACGCAAGGGGTTATCCAGAATAACGGACGAAAATCAAAAATTTGTAGTTAGTGAAATTGTTGACGGATTTTGGTAAATTTTCTTTGTGCAGACAGATTAGCTATAAATTTAGGCTATATTAGAATGAAGTTCCTTATTGCGCGTTACACGCTATGAGCGGATGGGAGCAAAACAGAAAAAAGTGTAACAAGACTATTTGCGACACAGAGCCGATAACGTAGGAAGAACAAAAATTTTAGAAAAGCTGGTTTTATTAATATATCTTTCTTTATGCTTTTCCAAACAAGATTCAGGATACCTGGTTGCCGCTAAACGTTGTCTTTATTAATGCGCATCACACATTTACAGGTAAAATATTGATTACGAAACTTTTATTTCAGTAAAACTTTCTTTTTAAACGTTATTAAAAACATGAATTTATCAATGCCAGACAATTTTGTTATTGACAATATATTATTAATAATGTGCCAGATAATATTCTTTATAAATAAAAATAATCCATTTCAAACCATTTTATTTTATCCTTTGCAAAGAACATAACATTTTAATAACCATTATGATATTAAGATTTCACCGTAAACAATAAAAAACAACGATAAACGTAAATATATGACTTGGGATTGACGCTATCTTGAATACATGCGTCTATAACAGGCGCTGCCACAATTATCGCAATCTTTATCATACAGCCAGTATTGCGCCGAACTATAGCTAAGTTATTCTAAACTAGTAGTTATTATATTGGGCATTGTGGCGCGCGAGGACAGCTCCTGGCTTCCCTCCCTACCCTCTTTCCCGCCCGCCACGATCCTTTCTGGATTAGAGTGCGATTATCGCTAGCGCGCGGACGCATCCAGTAGAGTGCGATTATCGCTAACGCACGCATCGCAAGTTGCAATTAATTACCGCAAACGCGTGGACGCATCGCGCGTGAAATTACGCTATGTCTGTGTCGCTGCCGCTCGAGACTCGAAAGTGAACTCTCTGTGCGGATCAATTCGTGAGTGATTAGTGAATACATTTTATGTGACCCGCCAACTGACTGGATACGGACACAAACCTGCCGAAACCAGCGATCAGCCTGTGCCAAGTAAGCGTGTATATCTTAATATATATATTTCTTGTGTGCGTGTGTATGTGACTGAACTCCTCCTAAACGACTGGACCGATTTTGATGAAATTTTTTGTGCGTGTTCGAGTGGATCCGAGAATGGTTTAGATTCACAATTGGAACCGGTAGGTGGCGCTGCGATCGACTTTTAGGATTTTTTTTGTTTTCAAGGCAGGACAACGTCCGCCCGGTCCGCTAGTGTATATTTATATTCTATCCTAGCGGAATCGATATACTCTTGGATCCTTTGTTTGAGCATATTTCCCATGATACCTTTGCCCAAGCAAACCGCCAAAATACAGTCCACATCTCTCCTTAGTTAATCAACCGCAGACAATTGAGGTGAAAAGAATCAAGTGAGTGGACCACATTCGATGCCCATCAGTTCATGGTCCCTCTAGCCGCAATTCCCTCCATAAACATATTATATATAATTTACCCTCTTTCATACAGTCAGTGTTGCGCCAAACTATAGGTATAGCTAAGTTATTCTATACATATTATTTTTAATTTACTCTTTCTTATGTCTAAATATAATAAAATAAAATTACAGCTATCTTAAAATGGTTTGAACATACTTTTTTTATTTATTAAAATAACATCAGACACATTATTGTTAATAGTAAAAATGTCTGGGAATAATAATTTCATGTTTTAGTAGGGTTTTAAAGTTAGGGAAAAGCAAAACATTCGAAAATTATTTAAAAATCAGTATTTTTGACTGTAAAGGTTCGATATACACTAATATAACGCAACGTTTACAGGCAGCCAGGTAACCCGCACGTTGTTTGGAAGAACATAAAGATATAAAAAATGGCTTATTTAAAATCGCTCTCGAAACCGTTGCTAGCTCTTAGACGAATAGTTACAGGCAAGTGACAGTTGACGCGTCGACGCGTTGCTCATATCTTTTTCATATTTATATTTTTCTTCAATACAATGGAGTGTGAAAAAGTTTTAATACAAGTAGAAGATAATTATAATAAAGTAAGTGGTAGAGATGATTATTTAATTTTATTTTTGCGTATTGTATATGTGCAGAGTCTATGCACAGTAGGTTAGGTGTCCTGACAGAGAAAAAGAAAGAGAGAGTAAATATAATATATCTACACATAAAATTTTCATTTCAATAGCAAACCAACTCAAGGATTACATATTGATAAATTAACTTTTATTAACTTGAATATCCCAGATCATTCAGTGTTTAATTTATCACTATTTATTTTATAAATATATTTTATCGTTTGATTTACATTTTAACTGTATCAACTTGATATTTTATAATGTAAACTGTACTGACTGTATAGTAAACGTCTAAAAAAAAGGGAAAGGAACTTCGTTCCAACCGGGGGTCCATAGACCCCTCAAGCTTATTTTTACATTACCGCTAATATATGTAGGTTAGTTTTTATCTTAATTGAACCCGGTAGATGATGTTACGAACGGGTTCTAGGCTTATTTTAAAAGATTTCTCGCATACCATCTGGGTATATGTTTGGGTGAGTCCCTTGATAGCTTGAATTCACAATTGGAAACCGTAGGTGTAGCTGCAATCGGGTTTTGGGTTTATTAAAATTTTTCGCATTTCCAAATACAATTGAAATTGGTGATAACCGATTTGGTGCAGACGAAGTTGCACGGGTCAGCTAGTATAAAATAAAATTAAAATACTTCTCTGTAATGCAAAAGTTTCACATGTACCTTGTGTTTTTACAGCACACCTTGTTTTTTACCTTTGAGAAAAGTCCTTTTTATGGACGAAATATTTCTGATATCATGTTTTGCGCCTTGATAAAGACAACGTCTATGCAAAATTTCACGATAATCGGTTGCGTAATAACAAACAAACAAACTCATACTCGAATTTATAATATTAGTAAGGATGTCATACCGTTTATCCTATTATCCATTAAATTTTTCTTTAAAAAACTGCAAGAAATAGTCCGCAAATAATAAAGAAATGTTAACCAAAACAAGAAGAGCGACAAGATAACAGTCTAATTATCTAAATGGGGAACAAAAATATACATTGTATAATAGAATATTATTCGTATTATCAACATAAAGTTCTGTAGGTATTCTCTAGGTATATTAATTACTTACGTCAGTCAAGTCAGGTAGCAGGTAGTCTGGTAGGCGGGGCCATGTCTAACAAGTTGTTTGAACAACCTACAACGACTTGAGAGAGCTCGTTCCCATTCAAAATTCTATAATTGCTCAGCGTGTCGGAAACAAAAAGTGGGCCAACGCGGCTACTCGTAACGAATATTAAGGGGAAAAAAATTAATTTACATCTGAAGGTCGACTCTTGTATTAGAATATTATTTTGTCTTTAATAACATCTCAGAATTATTTCGAGTGAATTAATACCGTCAAAAGTAAACCTTACCACTTTAATAGATATGAAGTCTCAACACGGTACGATAATGTCTTCAACATAAGATTGTATTGTTTTTTTTTCGAACTGTCTACGCTATTGGCCTAATAAGACTTTAACAGCTTCACCGGACTACTAAGGCGAGCGCTTAAGGCACTCAGTCGATTTAATTTTGACAACTAGCTCAAGGGTGCACGGCACACCTAGGCTTGGGCTGTTGCCTAGTTTATGCAATTCGCGACCTAACTGAATTAGCCTAAGCTAATCTACATATTCATACGTATATAAGTTAGTGAGATATATATGTGTACCAAGCATATATGCCTCAGTAGCTCTTATATGTATTTCGTGTCGGATAATTCCTTTTGTCTGAACTAATTCAGTTCGATAAGGGAAAAAGTGAAACCCTTCCACTTCCATGTGTAAGCATGTGTGCGTGCACGTGTGTGGAGGTGATACATGTAATGTTGTTGCAGTGATAAAAGATTTTGTGTCACTGTATTCGCGCGAGCAGCGTACTCAAGGGCTCTACGGCGAGGGAACGGACCTAGGCTTAAGCTGCTGCCGAGAGAGGCCTAGTCTGGTGTGCGGGTGCAAAATTTACCCCCAGACCACGCCGGCGTAATCTGTGGTTACGCGGGCGAGGGCGTGCACACGTCTGTTTGAAGAGACAGGCTGGTACTGATCGCTCGATGTCGTTATATCATCGGGAGGATCGGTAAAAATATTTCGCGGACGACTTTTATAATACGGGGCGTTCAGTACGGTCTCATAATTTGCGGCAGTTACCACTAACGAATTTGGGTGACTCACGGCCTTTTGAAAGTATGTGGTAGCTAGTGATTTTACGTGCGTCCAGATAGACGGTATCTCCAGATACCTGTGGAGGTCGGCTCTCCGAACGTACGATGGGGCACCGGTCACTTTACGTAAGAAGCGGTTTTGAAGAATCTGCAACTTACTAAAGCATCGCTCAGGCATATGCGCGAAAACGGGACAGCTATAATCTATACGTTAGAATAGGGCAGATGCATGTCTTAAACAATGTGAGCTTGTGTCTGAGGGACATCTTGCTCTTATGACAAAGTAACGGATGCAGGCGACCTAAGACCATAGCGGCCTTGTTTCGCACTCTATCGACATGTGACTCGAACGTGAGGCGTCTGTCTAATGTAACTCCGAGATATTTGACCTCAGTTCTCTATGGAATTTCGATTCCGTATAGCCTGATGGGCTTAAGTTTGTTAGAACGGCGCCTGGAATCAAAAAATGTTGCGGCGCTCTTATCAGGATTAACTTCTATGCGCCATCGACGAAACCATTCACCGAGTGTGCAAGCGGCTTTTTTCTATGTGCTTCTTAAGAAAGTCCGACCGCCAGCCGGAAGCGTAGATAACTGTATCGTCAGCATAACAACCTAACTCGACCCCTTTACACCGAGGTAGGTCACTGATGAACAGATTGAAGAGCGAGGGCGCGAGAATGTAGCCCTGGGGTACACCTGAGCGTATCGGGTGGGGCTGGGATATTTCACCATCCACTCTAAAGCGAAAAGTCCTATTGTTGAGATAATCACGGATTATATGACATATCTATCGGGTACGTGAGACTGAAATAGTTTATGGACGAGCCCATCATGCCAGACCTTATCGAAGGCCTTAGCGACATCTTAAAAGACTGGGGGCGGTGGGCGGGGCTTCTTACCACCACAAAATGCTCCAACAATAAATTAAATGTTACTAGATATTGTCGTTGTAAGGTAAATTATACTTCGTTTACATTTCTTTTCACGCTCCTTATTAATTTACAAGCTAGAATATAAAATATTTTATTCATAAATAGGATCGACGCAAAAGGCATAAAATGTTTGCGCTTTAAAATATCCGCGAAATTCATTCGTCGAGTTTTTATAAAAAGATCTAGTTTTTAAATAGGAATAAATGCGAGCCCTGCTTAACATAGCGAAGCATGTTGAGCTCCACGGAATGATTACAGCGAACTGCACTTAGCTTTATGGCTATTGCTGGTCATAAGAGAGAACTTTAATTTAAATTCAGCACCACGGCCGTTTGTTTATTTACAAAATAATTAATTATATAAAATGCGCATACCAACATAAGCTTTATTAAATGATGATTTAGTTTATTTAATACCAGGTTTTGCCAGTGGCGTCGCTCGAATGAATGTAGATTTAACCTATCCCTTGAGAACAATTTTCAGGACGAAACCCTACCCTCACTCTACGTCCATTTCTGTACTCTTGCTAACGTATATACAAAATTTTATATTGATAGTTTATGTAAATAAGACATGAAAGCATAACAAATAAACAAACAAACTCACGTTTGTATTACAATACTAGCTGACCCGTGCAACTTCGTCTGCACCATATCGGTTATTACAGGTTTCAATAGTATTTTAAACGCAAATAACCTTAAAAAACCTAATCCCGATTGCCGCGACATCTAGCACTTCCAATTGTGAATCCATACTATCCAGGGACTAACTCAAACATATATCCAGTTGATATGTGAGAAATCTTTTAAAATAAGCCTAGAACCTGTTCGTAGCATTACATATGGTCATTCCTTGTCAAATCGACAAATTTTTTACCTGACCCCCTTTGATTTCGCTGAAAATTTTCTATCTTTTTCTACCCCCCGAAAGTTATTTTTCAGAATTTTTTCAAATTTTTTTTCCCGACTCAAAAAAAGTTATGAATTTTTGAAAAAAACCGCTCTTTTATTTTTAAATTGCCAGAACTTTTTAAAAAATTGACCGTTTGGGAACTTTTTTTTTTCAAAATTTTTGTTTTTAAATGTAGTTTTCGAAAAAAAATATGAAAAATTTTTCAGAGTCCCAGATATATGAAATATTTTAGTTTTTTTGAAAAAACCGTAATTTTCTCAAAGTCCGACCGTTTTTTTTTTTTTTGCTCTAAAAATACTTCAACTAATTCTGCAATGATCCCCGTTAATCAAAAGATGTGACGACAGTCGCTTCTAATTTTTTTTCTTGATTATAAAAAAACTTTTGTTGAATTTTTGCTGATATTATATAACTTTGTTATGAAATGTTTTTTATTTCCTCGTGAAACCTCAAAAGTTGAAAAATAAAATTTTATTGGACAATTTCAAGTGATTATCGTCCAAGAAATTGTTATTTAAAAAAAAAAAAATTTTTTTTTCTCTCATTGAAATTGAAATTGTCGGTAAAAAAGATATCATCTACATTTCATTTAAATAATATGGAATGTAGATGATATCTTTTTTACCGACAATCGATAGCTCTTAAAATATCACATTGTATCAACTGTAGGTAACTTTTAAACCCATTGTATTTTTGAAGTTGTCATATTTCAGTACCAAAAAAAAAAACGTCCATAAGAGTAAAAAAATAACGTCAATGAGAGAAAAAAATTTTTTTTTTTTAAATAACAATTTCTTGGACGATAATCACTTGAAATTCTCCAATAAAATTTTATTTTTCAACTTTTGAGGTTTCACGAGGAAATAAAAAAAATTTCATAACAAAGTTATATAAAATCAGCAAAAATTCAACAAAAGTTTTTTTATAATCAAGAAAAAAAATTAGAAGCGACTGTCGTCACATCTTTTGATTAACGGGGATCATTGCAGAATTAGTTGAAGTATTTTTAGAGAAAAAAAAAAAAAAAAACGGTCGGACTTTGAGAAAATTACGGTTTTTTTCAAAAAAACTAAAATATTTCATATATCTAGGACTCTGAAAATTTTTTCATATTTTTTTTCGAAAACTACATTTAAAAACAAAAATTTTGAAAAAAAAAGTTCCCAAACGGTCAATTTTTTAAAAAGTTCTGGCAATTTAAAAATAAAAGAGCGGTTTTTTTCAAAAATTCATAACTTTTTTTGAGTCGCGAAAAAAAATTTGAAAAAATTCTGAAAAATAACTTTCGGGGGGTAGAAAAAGATAGAAAATTTTCAGCGAATTCAAAGGGGGTCAGGTAAAAAATTTGTCGATTTGACATGGAATGACCCATATATTGCCGATAAATGTCTTCCCAGTACCCCTTGTAACTTCATCACTTAACATACTGTAAAAATTAAACTTTATGTACATTAAATTTCCATTTTGTTTTAGTTGTTTGTTTTATAAGAATTTGTAAAGTATACGTGAAATCTACATTCAATCTTAATTATTTCAAATTTATTTTACTTTTGACACATAAATCACCTTTTTCACTGAGATACTGAACTTGGGATAATATACCTTTCTAACAGTGAAAGAATTTTTAAAATCGAAACAGTAGTACCAAGCATTCCTCGAAAACAAAACTTTACCATTATAATATTAGTATAAATACAACATAGTATGGTAACTGCAACACCTCAACTGATTATTTTAATCGTAGATTCAGAAACCTGAACCCAACTACTTCAAGACTCAACAATATTTAGAAAACTAATTTTATCAAATATCGAAAACAACACACGTACTGATAGAACTCTAATTAAGATTCATCTTCTACAATGCAATGTAACTATTATCTAGGTTTATGTTTTAGGAAAAAATCTTGTCACCTTTGTTTAGCAAACATTTTTTATACAATAAAATAAATGTAACAACATATAAGTGACAGTTTCGTTTACACATATTTTTCATATGTGACTGATAATTACGCATAGAAATGTCATGTATCTGTAGCTCAGTTATAATGTACTGGACATTATATGGTCCGACGGAATCGAC
>AP028427.1:16724543-16803543 GCA_036509395.1 Antheraea yamamai | reverse complement strand
AAATAATCAGAATTCTTATATTGTAGTATTATCTAATAATGCATAGGTAAAGGATAAAGAGAGCTGCTGTAAATGTTAAATTTGTATGGTATATCCACACGTATATTTTTCCATCGAACACGAGCGAAGTTGGATTCGTAAACTATGAACAAACAAATCTGATTTTATGAACAAATCTGCAATGGGTGCTTCAAGAAAATAAACTATTTACTCAAACTATGGAAATGGATTCGTGGATACCGCGGAATAATATTCAGAGCAAAATAAAGTTATAAAAGTTGAAATCTTGATATATAAAAATATTTTCAACGTTATTGTACGAATCTCTGTCTGTCTCTCACATAAACATATTTACAATTTCAAATTGGATAGTAAAATCGAGTATTACGAGTATAGTATATATATGAATAACAAGCAACAGCCTTTACTTTGTCCGCATTCGATTACTATAGTGAACTTCAAAATAATTAAATAGGAGATTATTTAGTGACAAATTATATTAAAATTAATACTATTGAAACCATCACTATGAAAAAACTTGTTTGATAAATTTCATTGTTACCGGTCAAACGGGCTTTTTTAATCATAGGTATAGTACCACTAGGTTTAGAAGGAGGAGGCGGAGAGGGCCCGAGAGGTAGACCCTCAAAGTGGCCGTCTCCGTCAACGAAGGACAGGCAGGAGGAGGCGGCGCTTTGCCCAACTCCTCCTGCCACCGTAGCCGGACCTGAGGGGATGAGCCGGGGGGCTCATCTCCTCATCGCACAGGTCTGGCGGACGAGGGGAGGCAGCTGGTGTGTGCCCAGTCTGCCTCTCTATAGGTAGGGTGGTAGGGTGTCTGTACCCGACTGGATCGCGACCACCGTACACCAGGTGGAACACCCGCCATAGTGACCCGTTTGGGCGGTCACCTTCTGCCGGGATCGCCGGTGTATATCCAGCAACGGGGGGGGGGGGGGGGGGCTCTCCCTGACTGGGTCGCTTTCATTCTCGGCCCTTTTCTTCCCCGCCCCCTCCCCCCCGGCGGTCACCTTCTGCCGGGCGGACCATGGGGGCGGCTCTACAAGGTTGATTAGCTTGTTCGATCCCTTGCCGCCCCCTCAATAACGGTCTGTCGGTACACCGTGGGGTTTTAGTCCGTGCGAGTCGGACATAACCCACCTTCTCCCCCGGGAGGGTGGCGTATCCATAAGGGATTTCGCGACGTTAAAAAAAAAAAAAGGTTTTGCTCGCGATTTCGCTCTCTTTAATGTAGATTTGACGTCTCTCTCGGGGGGTTTCTGTACCCCTTACTATATGTACGCAAACAAGCAAACTCACATACGCATTTATAATATTAGTAAGGATTTGTATTATATATACAGAGATGAAAGGAGACAAAATATAATTCAAAATACATACAATTAGATTAAAAACAATAAGAAAGCATGACGAGTGTTCAAACGAAATAAGAAATTAAGACTAGCTGCGAAAAGAAACGTGAAACATTTCTTTTAGGAATTTTATATGTTATTTCTAGTTGACACTAATTACTTCTCCGTTGTATTTCGCATACTACCGCGATCCAGGTTTATACTACCTCGGACACATTATACACCACAAAGGAACTATTATAAAAATCGTTACTAATTTTTATCCAGTTATAGTTCAAGTAGCTGGGTTACGTTCTCTAAAGTTTACACAGATGTTATTCCAGTCAAGCGAGTACAAGATAAGAAAACACTATTGGAAAGTCAACCCCTTAGACGATAAAAACTGTGTTGAATATTCATGAAGTTCAGAAGAATCTTTCTATAAATTAACATACACTTTATGGATATTTTTTTCTCAGAAATTTTCAACCAATATAAAAGTCATATTTCATTTTTTATGTAAAATCAGTTTAATTGGTTATTGAGGGTTTAAAAATATGTACGTACTAGCCGACCCGTGCCCATTTCGTTGGGCGGTTATAGGCATTATCAAGCTACAACTATTCTCTAGAACTTAATCATATATATCTCATAATTAAGGCAACGTTCGTAAGAAAAGTTTTCGTTCGACCATTTTTCTCCGACTCCCCAGATATTACCCCCTACAACCTCACAAACTTTACCTCTTTATAATATTAGTATAGATTATAGATAATATAATTAGTTAATAGCTTCTGCCCGCGACTTCGCACGCGTGTAATAGTTATTTTGGGCTAAGACGCAGCGGAAGCTCTCAAAAGGAAAAAATACCCCGATTTTAAAACATTTTTCATTGTTGCTCCGGTCCTATTAGTCTTAGCGTAGTGATATGTAGCCTATGCCACTTATAAATAACGTGGCTTTCTATTGGTAAAAGAATTTTCAAAATCGGTTTAGTAGTTCCTGAGATTACCCCCTACAACGTCACAAACTCACAAACTTTACCTCTTTATAATATTAGTATATAGATTATAGCCCCTTCTCGCGACTTCGTCCGCGTAGTAATAGTTCTCTGGGCTAACGCTGACACACAACAGAATCTCTAAAAAAAAAACATCTCTATTTTGAAACATTTTTCATCTGTGCTCCGCTCCTACTGGCCTTAGCGTGATGATATATAGCCTATAACCATTCTCGATGAATGAGCCATATAACACTGAAAGAATTAAATCAAATCGGACCAGTAGTTCCTGAGATTACCCCTTACAACGCCACAACGTCACAACGTCACAAACTCACAACGTCACAAACTTTACCTCTTTATAATATTAGTATAGATAACTAATTATTTTAATAGTCGGTGAGAAATTCCGGATGAAATTAATATCCCGATTACAAATAAAGACAAACGTGGTTGGTACATATATTAATTAAAAGTTCACAGACGTGATCTTCGTCACGGAACTTTGACTACATATATAATTTTTATATAAGTACATATTAGATATATATATGAGTACATCTAAAGCGAAGCGTTTCACCTTACCCACTCGTGAAATAGGTATTATGTAAATTGGCAAGATTGGCTTTCTCACGATACATCCTTAAAGCCAAATCTGTTTCAAGACGACACCGTTAACGGCAGCCTGTTATATATACATGGTTTGCGTATATACAATATAAATGTTTACATCAACCCTCGTTGGAATTGTATTGTTTGTTTTGTTGCTAAGAATGGACAATAGATCCGCCCCGGAGTGCCCCAGTGGTCCATCCTCGAGCCTCACTTGTTCTTATGATCCCACAAGGTCGAGATAGGTTGTTACGCTGATAATATATTCATCTACGTCTCAGTCAGGAAGAGAATCAATCTCAGAGGCCACGTCCAACTGGCCGTCCGTGAATAGTATCGTAGATGGTGGGTTAAAATCTACACTGAAAAAACATTGTGTGTATCAGTGTGTACACGCGGCAGAAGTGAAACTTCTTTGGTTTATATGTATTAAATAATACATATGAGAATGCTCATAAACTAAATACTATACGTAATCCCGTAGTATAAATATTTAACCATACGTCTACTCATTTTTGTATACTACTGGACCCAGACATACACTTATACATACTTGCACATATATTCAAATACACCTCCTACCTTACGTTTAAGACGTAACGAATATTATTCTCTACCGTGCTATAAAAAGTTTCACTTATAAACTTTAAGTACACTAAAAAAAAATTACTGATTTGAAGTCGGTTTTGCAAATTAATAATTTTATTTGTTGTGTTATCTCAAACAACACTCTCTTGGATCCATATAAACTTCATCGAACGGCTAAACTTACGTTCAAAAATAATTCTCCGTTCAATAAAAAAAACACAGCAATCCTAGTTGGGTAAATACAATTACGGTAATAAATCAATATTCGTTCGTAGATGTATATGCCGCGCCAGTTGACAGCAATTAACGGGCGAACGTTGTTTGCGTCTGGTGTTCGGTGTCAAGTGTCCGACACGGCGTGTCGTCCGGACGCGGACCGACCGGCCGCCGGGCTCAGTTATTCACTATCGGAAAATACCCAGTGTATTTTGGATGGAAATTTTAATATTTACTGATTCCTTTCAGCCTGTGACTTTTACGAATAAAATTGTTACTATAATAGTTTTAATTTTACTATTATGATTACACTATCTTCTGCCTGCGACTTCGTCCGCGTGGAATAGTTAGGATAACGCTAACACGCAGCGGAAGCTCTTAAAAGGAAAAAAACATCCCTATTTTGAAACATTCTTCGTTAGTGCTCCGCTCCTATTGGTCTAAGCATGATATAGCCTTCTTCGATAAATTACTTATCTAAAACTGAAAGAATTTTTCAAATGGAACCAGTAGTACCTGAGATTAGCGAGTTCAACCAAACAAACAAACAAACCCTTCAGCTTTATAATATTAATATAGATTATAATAGTTACTTATTTTCTTGTTATAATAATAATTCAAAAGGTTATAGAACAAGCCTGTCGGAGTTTTATTTTTTTCATATTACTAAGATAACGAACTGAAAACATAAATTGACCGTCATGGTTCAAACGATTTCAGAGCATTGATTGATTAAGCTCAATTCTCTTTAATCGATAGTGTACAAGGTATATTCTCAACAAATTTTCATGAAATTTTATATACGGGAAGTATGCCATTTCAAAATAGATAACCCGTAAAAATACAAATAATCATTTAAAAAAATTTTAAATACGTTCATATTTAATAATAAGGTAAAACAACAAGTCGAAATGAATTATTACCTAAAAATCACAGGTAAAGCCACGGGTAGGAGCTAGTTTATAATAATATTGTAACTAAATGTGGTCAATAAAACAACAATTTTGCTGTTAATTATACATTATTCGTTATTATTATTGACAATGACAATGGACAGCGGATGTTATCGCAGCGTGTGAATAGCGGAACATTAAGCAACAACTAAAAGGTACCTTCATACCATTACATCACATGAGATCACGATCGTGACCTTTAAAATTGTTTATACTAACAATAAATATTCATTTCCTTATTGTGTCGCTGACAAAAAATTCAATACATACAAAACAGCAAAATAGCTAACAACAGTATATAATAACAATAATAGTAGATTAACATAAATGCTTAGTTAATTATTGCTACATAACCATTTATGCTAGCTATAATTTTATCGAGTGACAGCTAATAATTATTACCTACTCACTATGTTTACGTGCCTGACATTTTTGTCCCTGTAGTCCGATGAAACTGTAAAGACCTTGCCAGGTCCAATAGCTAGACAGTTCGAAAAAAAATATTTTTATCCCATGTGATACTCTTATAATTGGACTTCTTATTAATAATAATTATGAATTTAAACAGTGTGTTTAGCCGAAACAAATCTATGATCAATTTTTAACAACGAATACAGTATAACCGCACAATGCACATAACCTATATGTATAAATATGAGAAAATAATCTGTCGATAAAAACATGTGTTTTATTTAGAATACATTACTTTACTAGATTTTGCCCGCTTAGTTCTAGTGAAATTTGTTATGTTTTTTATTGGAACAGAGTATTTAAGCTGGGTTAAATGTCTTTTATTTCTTTAATTGTCATTTTCTCATTACTACTCTCTCTTTTCAATCCCTTTACGAATTTTAAGTTATCTCTGTTAAATTTTAACGTTACTGCTTAGCCCGCAGTGAAAAGCGTGTAAATGTGAACATTTGGATAAGTTCTTTATCTGCATGTAATCTCGTTAAAATCTGTACTACCGTTTTGGAGAATAGCCCGGATAGGCAGCAGACAATTAAATTTTATTTGTATGTTTAGAGTACACAGCTACAGTAAACAAATCTCCCCTCAGTTTATATTCTAGCCGATGTGTATATCATTGTGATGGATGAGTGAATTTGTGTATTCCGCCTCACATTATTCTCTTTAGCCGACTATGAACACTACAACAATATCGTGTTTGATGGATCACCATACAGCAAATAAATCTCGGTTTATTAAACTACGAGGTATAGGTACAAGAACAAGGTTTATAGAATTACACATAAACTACAAATTTAGAAACTAAAAAGGGAAAAGAGGTGATGTTGAATAGCTGGAATACTTTCTAAATTTGGAGTGTTACTAACACGTGAAGAGCACGTGCACTCTTGTACGCGGTTCACTTTACCATCTCATGGTCACATTACGTTTTGGCGTATAATATTTTTGAATCCCCTGGTGACCCAGCGTATACAAATTGTAGACGATGCCAAAAATTTGGGAATCATAAACCTACCACGAGTCATATTGCATTCTTCTTCCTAATATAGTTTATATTTCTTTGTACATATTTGTTCACTTCATGGATTTATGGGAAATTAAGCTTTTCACGCTGTAGGTATATGAACTCTTTTAACACAACGAGTAATAGCTTAATGCGCAAACTTTTTCAAACCTAAGGTGACTAATCTAAAACAGCGAAGACTGGTTCATTTCACAAACAATACAAAATGCTAACAATTTGCTTGCGTCCCACCCGAGTCGAACACGCTCAATGTCCCTTACCCTCCTACTGCGACGCAAAATATATTCGTTCTTGTCAAATAACTCATGTAACTTATTAGTTGTTTGCTGTTGTGTCGCCTCATCTATTTGTTAAATCTCTTATACTTATTTACGCAAACATATGTTATTGTTAAATAATGAATACTACAAATTAAAAGCTCAAAATATACCCAAACAGTTTCCAGTATTAGGTTGTAAGGGTCGGATTAAGAATACCCAATAACAACCAAGGGATTCTGTAGTCAGTGATCTCAAACGTTCGAACCTTATTAACCCTAATAATGATTACAACGACGAAGAGAAATGGTCACAAGAAGAGATTAAAACTGAAATATTGTTATTCTAATACATAGCTAAAAACCAAATATAAATTTGGGTATGAATAACTGTGTTAGAAATTATAACTTTAAAATGCTACTTCGTGGAAGAGCTTCTTCTATCCAGAGACCTTAAATAAAAAAAGTGAATGACAATGGTATATTGAACGGAGGTTTGGCGAGATTTCAAGCAGTCATCTAGTGGCTTTCATTATTTATTCATAACCTTGCATTAATAAACCATATATTGATGGCATCTTATGTAAAACAACTTGATTATTGTGTACAACTGAAGTAGGTGGAAAATAATAAGATCAAATATGAATCACGAGATGTAAAAAAAATCCCTTTAGAAAGACCTAAATGACCTCTTGTAATACCCGAGCCATCACAAAACGTTTTGAAGATGGCAATAATAATGTTTAATATAGTACATTGATTACTTGGTAGGAAAGAGGAAACAAGTAAAGCAGGTAAATAAGCAGATTAAATTTTGAAGGAGATCGAAAACTGTGTTATCGGAAAACAAAATTATAAGTATTTATTGAAGTTATACTTCTTTTGGCGCGTTAGGGAAAAATGATGAGAGTAAATTTTTACGATGCGCGCGCACACCGTCACGAAAAACCGACACCCTGAAGTTAGCTATAGTCAACATTTTGTTTCTTTGTATTTGTTGTTTTGTATTTCTTTGTATTAAAACTTTCAATGTATTAAATACCTTTTTTCTATTGTTAGTGTCGTTTTTTCTACAAACGTAGAATAAGGCGAAAGATAAAATTTTTTTAAAGATTTTTGTCTTGTTACGCCAAAGAAGTATAATTTCTAACGCGTGTACATAAGTACACACACACTTTTTTTTTTAATATCATAAGAGGCAAGCAATCGGACGGGTCGCCTTATGGTAAGTGATCACCGCGGTCCATAGACACTAACAACACCAGATGAGTCGCAAGTGCGTTGCTAGTCTGTGTTTGGGGGAAGGGGGAGAAGGAGTAGAGGGAGGGGAAGTCGGCCTCCGGCGCTCTCACTGACCGAACGAAACGCAACAATGCAAGCACTGTTACTTCACGTCGGTTATCTGTGAGAGGATGGTACTACCCCGGGCGAGCCAACCCATTAATGCTGAAACCAGTAATAGTTTCAACGTGGCTCTACCGCCTACATAATAACATACCACCTATTTTGCTCTCAATTCTTTCCTTTATCCCAAATATATAAATAAGAACCAAATGCTAAGAAATGATAATTAATATACTTCCTGTTCTTAGTAAGTTTCTTTGACCTCTTTAATAGGTACGAAATTACAAAGTTTACAGAATTAGAAGATAGCAGTATCTCGATATTGTTTCTTGAAAGCTTTCCGTTAAAGAGGTTACGTGAACTTGGAAATTTGAATTGAAAACGCATTATTGAATAAATTTAATCGTTATCAGGCGAATGCTTTGAATGGAAAGTATTCAAATCGGTGTCAGTGGATTTGGGTCGATACTTAAAAGCTCGTTTCGTTTCGAATCTCTTCTTAAAGTAATAGCGTAACTTTTAGAAGATAAATTTGCCGATTTAAATTAATAAAGTATATTAAACAAGCCAGGATTACTTACTATTCAATATCCTTATATGTATATGAATATGTTATTTTGAATACAAATAAATATTTTTGGATTTAAAACGAGTTGTATTATATATCCATATATAGTGTTACCCCTAGAGTTTTGCGAGCAGTACAATCAAGTGCTATCATAAGAAGAGGGTTATTGTAAATGGCAACGATATATCGTTAACGCAAAAACTGAAATCCAAGCGCCAAAAAAGAGGGTCATCCGCCTGGGAATCTCACAACGAATACTTTTCTATTCTCAGGCTCGAGGTAGCATAAATGAAAGTCATTCGGTAGGAGAACTCCACATCTAAGCCTTTGCACATTTTAGTCGCCATAATAATAATATCTTATACTATCTGAAAAACTTAATAGGCCCATTCCAGTCTCTGTGGATGTCAAATATATTTTACGTTTAATCTTCTGCTATTGTATTTCTCTATAATAAACATACCATTTTCTAATACATATCAAAATATTGCTTGAAAACTGTGTATGGGTGGATTTATGCATTAAATAAGAGTGGTAAAGTACTATTTTTTTAATCATATTATCTACAGGTTAGGAAGGTAAATTCAAATTTAACTGTACAATTTAAGTGTTGTACGAATATGAATACATTTTTTTCTTTATATCATTCAAACAAACAAGTGGGTCACCTGATGTTAAGTGATCATCACCGTCCACAGACACTTGCAACACCAGGGGAGTCGTAAGTTGCTAGCCTGTGTTTTGGGGGGGGAAGGAAAGTGGGCCTCCGGCGCTCTCACTGACTGAACGGAGCGCAACAATGCAAGCACTGTTACTTCACGTCGGTTTTCTGTGGGTCGGGTGATAGTATCCCGGGCGAGCTGAGCCATTCATGCTGAAACCAATAATAGCTTCAGCGTGGCTCTACGACCTACATAAATTTTAATAAATTATTTGAAATTGAACTTGTATTTCATATGAAATTAACTGATTAATAAAAAGCGATCATAAATAAAACTACCGTTATTGGAGAATATTCAGATTATATTGCCAAAATTTGCGTTTCACACGGAAAATATTCGGTGTTAGGTAAAATACCTAATGAAAACGATATCGTTACTGGGCTGCGGACCAAAAGCGACATTCGCAATTACCTAATTGTCTATTATCGTACACCTTTAGAGCTATAAATGTTAATGAAAATGGTTTTCTAATTTAAAAATACGTTGAATTGTATTACTTTCAGCGACTTCGTCTGCGTTGTTTATTATCCTAACAATATATTTTATGCCCATAGGCAAAAGCATGACAAAGATAATGCAAAAATATACTCTTTTTCAAAATTTCTCTGTAAACAACGATATCTATTTACTTCCACTATCCTGTGTATGCGCACCTCACTTGCCCACTTCTGTACGGCAACAAAACACACCTGGCTGCATGCATAGTGCTTATAAAATCATAGTTTCTTAAAACTTTATATTAACTGAAGATATCGCGATATATTTTTTAGATAAGGACCAAGTCTCTAAAACTTAAAATAAAAAAAAAAACGATCGAAATATATCCAGTAGTTCTTTCGTAATAGGGGCAGAATAGCAGACTTCTATCATTTTATATGTTGATAGATTGTTTATATAAACTTTTTATTTGTTATATTGTAAACATTTATGTGGTTATTAGTATTTTTATTGTGATATTATTATTATTGAGAATAACTAAATTTAAACCATTCCCTTTCTTTTATAACGCTTATTTTTCTGTCTTGCGTCTCTCATTCATACAAGGAAAACCTAAAAATTCTGCTTTGTTATTTTTGTGTCGATCTGTTAACAATGATTCGCCATACATCCTTACCTTTCCATGAAAGCTGTTTTTCTGGTATTACTTATCACCAAGTACAGAACACTGATTTCTTTATAATTCCTGGTCCACGAAATCTCCCATATTCAGTAGTCCTAATCTTGGCACAAACAAAAAGCGAATTATTATTTTAGTTCAACCAGAATATTTGGATTCACCTTCCTACCAGCATATTCTCACCTTATCGTACAATTTATTTTAGAACAGGCGTGAAAAAGTAATTTTTACAAAACCGACTACCGATGACAAAATGAAGACCAATTTTATAAAATAATTCTTTTGTTTAACTCTATGTTTATCTGGGAATTTTCCCTAGACATGGCTATTAATTTATTACGTATCAAGCTCTTAACGTTAATGAAAGAACTCAATAAAAATAGAGCGGCCAACGATCAATAACGGACACACCTTCCAGCCGAGTGGACAGGCCATACACAACCTTAATAAAGCCCCACCTCACCTTATATCCGCTAATAAACTAGATTACGGCCCACTGGGCACTCGTATACTGTAGCTAAACACCAACGTGCTCAAAGATATTAACATAACAGCTAATAGTAGCAGGTGAGTTAGTAGTAATTTAAAAAATAATGTCAGTATAGTACACGCTGCCAAGGCAAAGGATAATCAATAAACTTGATAGTTAATTGTGCGTTGAATAAAAAATCGATGGAGTCATCGGGAATGTCGACAAAAGTCAATACAATAGAATAACTGTGTTCAGTTTTGAATTTTTAAATTAATTATTGTGTGAATTATTTAACTTTCGTAATTTTTTAATTGAAATTATTATCATTAGTCTGGTTTTCATATCTATTGTCACTCCGAACAATAATTATATACATTTTTATACAGTTTATTAATTAATCAAAGATATGTTGGGCTGCACAATTTCGATATCAAATATTAATATTACGTTTACGATTTACTACGCGTAGCTAACCTGACGCAAGGACAGCAAGCGCAATACGGCCGGTCATGCTTACTAGCATGTCATGACGGGAAATTAAAATTTTATCTGCTGCCAAAAATACCGCTCAAAGAAAGCCTAAAGAAGAGGGCCTAAAGAAGTTTTCACTTCAAATATACTATATTTTAATGAAAATTTAATAAGCTAATCAACTTACTGACACACCCCGCAATTCCAAATCGGTTTACTGCTTTCACCGTCAAAACAAATATTTATTACTGTCTCTAAATTAGTGTGTTTCTATTCATTTCTTGTATATCGATAGTATCTATAGGTATTAAGTTATTGTGAACTACTTACTAAAGAAGTTATTATAAACAGAAAATAGAGCGCATCATTATGGCAAGTGCAAGTGTGAGATGAGCGGTAGTGTTATAGATAATCTAATCTATATGCATAGATGCAACATAATTTTTATTTTTCTTATTAAATTATCTGTATATATAGAAGAAATCAAAGGTTAATTTACTTTTTTTCTCCTTTAATATGCAATCTAGGTTTTGATAAATAATTTATTCTTCAATGGAATTTCTGTGTAGTGATTTATTTTTAATGTGTTTATTTTTGTTTAATTAACATTATATTTTGATGCAAGACCGTTTTCACCACTCTGCCGTATGCGTCTTCCGCAGAAGTAAACCACCAGGAATGTTTTTTATTGTCATAACAATATGGTGTGAGAGTTGATTTGAGGTAATATGGCTTAGACGCAATCTTTTAACGTTTTTATTAATTTCTTAGAAATTACTAAATAATATAAATTATATATCAACAGTGTCATATCTGCGTATTGCTCTTGAATATTAACGAAACATGACCGTCGCCTTGGCAAGTTGTCTCCACCAAATCGCCAATCGTAAAACATGATTAAATTGCGTATTTATTTAATGACAATATAATGAAATTCTGATGAAAAGTCACTCTTTAACTATTATTTATATTTCTTAAGATGTTCAAACAGTATTATTGTACACACGAAGGCACATTAATGAAACAAAACTTACTATTCAAACGTGTTATGTTGTGCCAAGCGCGTGACACCAACCGAGTTAGAACGTATGCACTCTAACGTCTGTTACAAACAATCAGTATGTAGCATCTTCTTCAGTACGCAATTCATAGTAATTCAAAGTCTGTAGCATTTATTTGTTTAAATAGGATGGTATAGTTGGAAAGTAGCCAAATTGTGTAGTAATAAAATCCAGAAATTTATCGTCAGACTAATACTGTGTTATGGTACTCATAATATACTGCGCAAACCACTATCAAAAGTGATGAAATCAATCTTATAAATTATAACTAAACAACGTCTCACTTTTAGGCTTACTCCATTAACTTTTATTATCACATTTTCATTATCTTATGGCGAATTGATATATTAAAATTGATATAATTAATCATTAAGGTATATTTTATTCAATTAGGAATAGCAATCATTGAGATAAACCAAAGAAATAAAATATTAACAACCATAAACCGTTAACGGAAAATATTTAATGATAGCTTTTTCCAGAAGATAGGATCAAAAGATTTGCAGTTTAGTTAAGTGAGTATGTATTGTATTATTTTACAGAAGTATAACCTGCCTTAAATTTATACAGTACAGAACAGTTATTTCTTATGTTATGATCCAATAACCGACGCACATAACATCTAACTGAGCTGTTAAAACTGCTATGCCATTGAGTCACTTTAGCACCGTCGTTTACACGACACAGTTACGACACTAAATAGACTGTAAAAAATACAGTTTTCTGAATGCCAATATGCTATACCTACATACCGTCAAAATATCAACGTCCAATAGAACGAAAGAGATTGAAAAAGCTTTTGAAGCCTATCGGCAAAAAGCATTTTTGTATCTGCAGTGGTCAACAAAATGAGTTTTTCAACGTTTCCAATACAGACGAATGTAAAAAAAGTTTTAAAAGATCGTTAGCAGTTTAAAATAAATATGGATTATAAATAAAACATACGTTTGATTTCGAAACAAATTGTATTTACCAACTTACATTCGGTAGTTACGAATTTAAATATTAAGTCCTTACCTATGAAACTGTCATTTTATTTAGGCAAAATATATTTTTAAAGTATATATCTATTATATTATTTATTCAGTGGAATGTGATTGTGGAAGCTGATGATACACAATCTACGGCTGAATTAGCAGCAGCTTTCGACGTTAGCGTCAAAACAATATTGGTTCATTTGCGTCAAATTGGCAAGGTAAAAAAGCTTGACAAATGGGTGCCCACGAACTCAATGATCGCCAGCGCAAAGTACGCGTCGAGACGTGCCTTGCATTGCTCAACAGACACACAAATGAAGAAATTTTGAACCGCATTGTTACCTGCGATGAAAAATGGATTCTGTTTGATAACCGCAAGCGCTCAGCAGGTTGATTGGATCCTGGTTCAGCACCCAAACAATGCCCTAAACGAAAACTTACCCCTAGAAAAGTGATGGTCACTGTTTGGTGGTCTAGCGCCGGTGTGATTCATCACAGCTTCTTACCAAACGGGGAGACCATTACTGCAGATGTGTACTGTGAAGAACTGAACACAATGATGGAGAAGCTGGCACATCTCCAACCAGCATTGGTCAATCGCTCGTCTCCGCTGCTCCTACACGACAACGCGCGACCTCATACTGCACAGCAGACGGTCTCCAAGTTGCAAGAACTGGGATTGGAAGTTCTCCGTCATCCGCCCTACTCACTAGACCTTGGGCCTACAGACTACTACTTTTTCCAGAATTTGGATAACTCCTTGGCGGGAAAAAATTCAATACCCGAGAGGCAGTACAAAATGCCTATGAAGAATTTGTTGCCTCCCGTCCAGCTGATTTCTTTAAGAAGGGCATCAATAAACTGCCACTGCATTTATTGCATGCATTTATTGCATTGCCACTGATTGCATGGGTGATTACTTCGATTAATACAAATAAAAAATACATGAAAAAATTCGTTTAAATTTTTTCATACAAAACGGCAATTTCATATGTAAAGAGCTAATACTAGTAGTCATTATTAGAATCATAAATAGAATGAGGATCGACAAATTGTTTGAAAGTGTTTTTTTATCGTCTTATCGCATTTAACATTTTTATCTTCTAATCACTTATCCAAATTCCGAAGAAAAAAAATTCAAAATCAAAATACTCTTTATTCAATTTAGGCCCTGAGAAGGCATTTATGAACGTCAAAACTACCACCGGTTCGGAAAACAACCCAGTCATCAAAAAGAACCGGCAAGAAACTCGATCTGGTTTAATCTTTCATGTTATATATTTTTCTTCGTATGAACCGATATTGGAAATCAACAATTTCGTAATACTAGCATACCTATTTAATAAGTAAATATAAAGGGCTCGAACGTGAAACAACAACAGGAAGTTCTCTCTGCCTTTAGGTAGACACCCAAAACTACCGTAAACTTTAACTGAAATGGTTTGAAATATTTCTTGCAAATGAAAACATGACCGTACTTGTTCTAATGTATTAGATGCGTATTGTAGAATATTAATTATTCTCTGTTAATTATTAAATCTATTTACAAAATTTTCGCAATAGATATGCAGTTCAGTTTCTACTTTTGGATACATTGATTTTTTCTTTCAATTTTTTCAATATATATACATCTAAAAACCTTGTCTATTAGAATAGATGTTAATTCAAAACGGCTAGAATTTTTTAATGTAATTATGTACATGAGTAGTATATGTTATTCTTTCACTCATCAATAATTATGCAATTGTATACTTATAAAATCGTAAAAATGCAAATTATTATTTTTTACCGGTTTTGGTTAAATTTTGTGTACAAGAAATATTGTTTGTCTAGAATAGTTAATAATATAAGTAATAATAAAGATATGAGACGAAAATAATTACTGCGTAGAAAAGTTGTGCAAAACCGTGAACAAATTAGGTATCTGTATAAGCCGCACCCATCGTGAGTATATTCGGAAATTACCTTAAAAACTCAAGTCAGCTCGTGCGATACCACGTTGTTACTCAGAGCTTGAGACCCTTTCAAATATTTAGAGGTAAGTGAATTTCCTCGAAGTAAGAAAGGTAACATTTTTATGGATCGTAAAAAAACGTGCATCTAAATTTTTAGATATATTCCGTGATAAGAGTTTTCTGGCTTATACATATCGTTTAAGTACAAAGATATGGTATATCTCCTTACTCAATATCTATTATGTACACTTGTTAGCATTGATCGCGATAAATGAAAATTTGGAAGAAAATCAGGCAACCTTTCATTTGCTACGAAGATTGCACGGAATCACGAATCGTAGTCATCAATTTTCCAATCCACTTTCGTTCGTACTATGATATTTTCGCTCTTATTTCTCTTGATTTCGCTCTTACAATGACTCATGATTTGACGTTGATGGGTTTCTTATTAGGAACTTATTTTATTTTCTACGTGGGCAAAAGTTATTATACCCGTAGTTTAGACCAAACTTTCTGTTATAATTGTTGCCTCGACAGTTTGATTGATTGTTTGGATTGAGTAGTGGAGATTAATTGAATTGGTGGATATTGTAATATAGTTTTGATAGCAATACTTGTAGCAAAATAACTTTACCCAAGGTAAAGGGAATGAAATATATAAAACTACTTTAGATTACATTATTCTTTGTATTAAATTTACGCGTGTTTAGTACGTACTCATCATTTTCGTATCGCATATTAATCATCCAATTTTATCCTTTATTTAACTCCTTCATGGGATATAATTTTAATTCTATTTTAAGAGCTCATCATGCTGAAGAAAAATATTTATTGTCATAGCAATAAAAGTGTACAAAAAACCCCTTAAACATAAAAAAGTAAATTTATGACTATATAAGGAACTCATTTGCAAAATTTCATGCACATATGAAGCTGTGCATCACATGTTATTTAATCTTAAGAATTTTATAAGTAGATGGTTCCGTGTTTACATCGCAATATGGTAAATCGCGTCTCGACTACAAAATACGTTAGCATTGATTTACATAAACGGATTAGAATTCTTAGCCCACTTGAATTTAAATAATAAATGGATGCGCTCCACAACCTTGTGGCTGCTCGAAGTTTGTACAAGCCACGATACTCCAAACTTGGCTAAAATTTTTCTACAATTTATTAACATTTCCTAAAGTATGTCGCCTATATTACACACTTTTGTAATATACAAAGATTTTTATTTACAGCCAGTGTGATGTATTATATATGAACGGTGGTATAATAATCAGCAGTTAAGATTATATACATAGCAGACTAAATAATGTAATGATATTCAATTTTATTTATGAGAAAAAAATTACTGGTCAAAAATGAAAAAAAAAACGCACTTTTTTAAACGAATAAACCAATTTTCAAAGGATCGGAAACATGCTTTTTACAAAATATCATAATGGATATATATCATTATAGATGGAATGGAAAGTAATTTTGCAATTCCGCCCGGAATTGATTGGCCGCTACCACGTTACACTTCAACAAAAACGTTTAATTTTACGTGAACGAACGAAATTTTGGTTTTCAACAGAAAACCCGAAATGTACCAGAAAAGTTAAATCTGAAACTACTAATATAAAAGGCGAAATATTAGTAACGAAAACAACAAAATATAATTAAAAACGTGTCCTTGGTTGACGATTGAAGGTGACGTCGGTAGTAGACTCATCATCATCATCATTACCCTTATCCCACCTAAGTAGGGTCGGCACAACATGTTTTCTTTTTCCACTCTCTCCTGTCAAATGACGTCGGTAGTAGACTATTGGTAGTAAGATATAAAAAATAACATTAATTAATATATAATGCAGATTAACGTGTAGTGATCACAATCGATTACACGTGTTTCGTTCCGTCACGGAACATCGTCAGATTGATGTTGACCCTTCCAATGCTCTTCAACACCCTATACTGTTCAAATGCCTCTGCTGGTATTAAAAATCGGAAATGTATGCAGAATAACCTATCAAATTTAGGTTTCACCTATTGAAAGTTGTTTTATCTATTTGGCCGTGTGAGAAGTAACATTGTCACGGTGCAAGATGATACGGCGTTTATGGTTATTTGTACGGAGTTCGTCAATAACTCTCAGCAAACAAATGGTCGTTAACTAATCGCTATTCACTATACGAGATTCTTCCAACGCCACAGTAGCCATATATCTAGTTTTACTAAAGAAACTGGGAATCATCCGCTTACCACCAGACTGCACATACGCCACTTTGTTTGGTATCGACTTACCTGGAAGGACCCAAACAGACGCTTGGCGCTTTGCTTCGGATTGTAATCGTAAATCCACTTTTGGTCACCTGTCACTACATCCTACATCAATTTTAACATCCCTTCATTAAACATTGCATCAAGTGACCCAGTCCGGTTCTTAAACTTCAGTTAAATTGTGAGGGTTCATCGGGAATACAGTTTTTTTGGATTCAAATGTTTTTGTTGTATTGATTGTACCTGACTCGTGCCTATGATTAAAGATGACGAAATCTCATCATATCTCTGTCATATCAATCTCAGTCAAAATCATACAACGTATAACATCGGCATTTTCTTTATTCACAGCGGTATACACGACACGACCTCGTTGGCATTCTGCAAACCAGCTACACAGTTAAATAATCGACTTACATGGTGTTTCATTATCAAAAGCAGTTTGAAGGCTAACGTTACTTTACTGAGGCGTCAAACTACACTTAAAATTATAGCAAATCATTCATAATTTAAATCCATGAAACGTAGACACGCAATATTTAAAATAGCACTAAAATGCAAGAACAAGTAGTAAATACATGAAACAAGATGCATTTTAAAATCAAAGAGTTCCGTTTCCAAATAACATAATTCGTTTTTAATTATTCCTAATGTAAGTGGCCAGTTCCGGAAAATTTAGTACGCCCTATGTATAAAATGATTACTTTTTATACTACTTCTAATATCTAAATTGTTAATACAGACCTTGGAATGTTTTCTTAGTCAATACATTGTAAATTTTATCGCGTTTTAAACTTGTGAAATAGTATAGAACTTATGTATATTTTACTAATAGTAATAAACTGCTTGCCAGCATTCAACATGATTTATTAACCTTGCAAGTTGCCTGTGGAGTCTTGCGGGCTTTTTACAGCATGATTAATAGTACATTACCCCTATCACGCACATTATAACCTGTCGATGATACGTCAATACGATTTTACGGGACCCAAATAACCCACTACGTGGTCCCTGATTTTGATCTCTATGTCATTTTATGTTTATTCTGTAATAAGAGATATATAAATCAACGAACTATCACTTTAGTAGGAGTGATAATTCTATTTACTTGGCAATTACAGCTATTTCATTGGGCTATATTATTAACATCTTTCATACAAAAAATAGAACCAACCAAACCACAATGAATTACCTCTTTAAGTTTTTAGTCAAGAATATTATTTTATTATAGACTAGCTGTGCCCGCGACTCCGTCCGCGTGGACCTTAATGTAAAAACAGTGACTAATAAAATCATCTGAATATCTTAATATATATATTTCTTGTGTGCGTGTGTATGTGACTGAACTCCTCCTAAACGACTGGACCGATTTTGATGAAATTTTGTGTGCGTGTTCGAGTGGATCCGAGAATGGTTTAGATTCACAATTGGACCCGGTAGGTGGCGCTGCGGTCGACTTTTAGGATTTTTTTGTTTTCAAGGCAGGACAACGTCCGCCCGGTCCGCTAGTATTATCTACTTTTCTCTCGTACTTAACTCGAGCCGTCATTCAAATTATAATAACTTTTGATAGAGTGGACCGATTTTAAAGTCACTATCGAATATATGCTTTACGATTAACTGTGTGGTGAGGTTTTATTGTGAACCGAGAACTTTAGGAGTGATGTGTGTTCATGCAAACAGACAGATAGACATTTCTAAAAATGACTTTTTTTTCCAACATTGTTTGTTTCGAATTTGGTATTGACAATAAAAGGGAGAGAGGGGTGATCGCAATTTGATGCAATTCACTATTCACTCCCTTGACGTGTTGCATAAGCGTAATATTAAAGTCACCAAGGTTTGTTAGTCCTGATATATAGATACAAGTCAGAGAGTCGTGGTTATTTCAAAGTCCGTTAAATGTCTTAAGATTAGCAATCACATGCTTAGCAAAATTATCGAACGTTTTGATTGCAGACTCCTTCTCCATCAAGCCAAAAGATCGAATGGACATATCCGAAAATTATTATTATTATCTAAAAATGATTGCAATTTATTTTGTTATTTATTCATATATACACTTGCAACAATTTTATTCACGAATATTTAAAAAGTACAGACACGTTAGATTTACATTCTTATTATATGTATAGAAGACAAATTTTAATTGAACCCCATTTTTAATAATGTGTATAAAAAGGATTAAGATAGGATTTATATAGGATAAACTTTTAAAAATTAATTTAATTTATTACGAAAATTAGAACATCACATGATTGCAAATTAAATCTAAATCGAAAAGCACGCTGGTATCTGTACTAGTCGTGAGACTGTATCCCAAATGCCAATGCACACTGTTCTAGTTTCATAAAGCGGTTGAGCCAATTGGAGAATGTTAAAAATTAATAGTCCCTATCAGCGCAAGATTAAGAAATATATGCTTATGTGTATGTATTCGTAGATAAATGTATATCTGATCCCGAGCAAATAGTTTATAATTATGAATTTTGAATAGCTATGAAAGTACCCCTAATATTTAAACAACTGAAGGTCTTGTGCTCTTCTTTAAAATTTCAAATCTATAGATTATCAAGAAGATAGTTATACATCAGTTTACAAAATTCCATCCGAACAGACAAATAGAAATATAATCTTAGATTGGGACAAGTAATATTAGAAGTTTATAGGTGGTAGAGCCATGCGGAAGCTATTACTGGTTTCAGCATGAATGGGTCGGCTCGCCCGGGGTACTTCCACCCGCTCACAGAAAACCGACGTGAAGTAACAGTGCTTGCATTGTTGCGTTTCGTTCGGTAAGTGAGAGCGCCGGAGGCCCACCTCCCCTAGCCCCCCTACCCTCATCTCTCCTCTCTTCTCCCCCTCCCCCAAACAAAGGCTGGCAACGCACTTGCGACTCCCTTGGTGTTGCGAGTGTCTATGGATGGTGATGATCACTTAACATCACGTGAACCACCTGCTCGTTTGCCTCCTATGATATAAAAAAAGTCGCTAAAATGCTAATAATAAAAGAATGCTACCTCTTTCTGTACCTACTGTTAATAAAACTTCATACACATAAAACAACTTGAGAAGAATATTTATTCCGTACCCATCTATGCAGATGTTGGAATATCAATTTTCTGTCTGTATATATGTAATTATATAGCGTAAAACAAAGTCCTCTGCCGCGTCTGTCTGTCTGTTCGCGATAAGCTCAAACACTACTGAAAGGATTTTCACGCTGTTTTCACCGGTAGATAGAGAGATTCATGAGGAAGGTTTGGATATATGATTTGTTAAGTTTTTTCTTATTATCAGAGCAGGACAACGTCTGCCGGACCCACTAGTATGTAATATATATTTCGATATATTACCCAAAAATCACTAACAAAAAAAAAAAACTTTCAAGTTTCGATAGTAATAAAAGTGTATTTTATCATAATACTTCACATATTTTAAACAGTAATAAAAATAACATACAATAAAGAGAAACAGTAAATAAAACGTCTTAAAAATAAAGCAATCTAAGACTAGCATGAAATTTAGAAAATACCACTCAAATAAATTGCTAATTTTCTATTCCCTTAACAAATTACTTTGAATACCCCGTAGTATCTGATATAAATTAATCAAAAAGCTTGTTCCTAAAACTCGACATTGAAATATCGCGACCATTGTGCTTATATTTCATTCGAACTTTCAATTACAATCGGATATTGCCCGAAGTAATATAATTTGGAATTTTTCCGGTGAAATAAATGGTACTTTTGCAACTTCGCGAATTATAACTTAGGTACCTATCGGAAAAGGAGAATTCGACTTCGGAAGTCGAAAGAAATAGTCGATGAAATGATTACAACTTATAAATCATGTTACGATCTTAGTGGAACTATTCAGCGTTCACATGCCATATTTATCTATAGTTGATATAATGATATAGTTCATATCATTATCATTACATAGTATAAAACAAAATTCCCTACCACGTCTGTCTGTCTGTTCGCGATAAATCCAAAAACTGCTGAACGAATTGTCATGCGGATTTCACCAGTGAATAAGGTGATTGATGAGGTAGGTGTTGGTATATAATTTGTCCAGGATTTTTTTAATAATCAAGGCGGACAACGTCTGCTGGTCCTGCTAGTACTATATAAATTAATATTGGTCTATTAATTAATATAATATTATAAATTAATTAATATAATATTAATAAATATTAATATTAATCTAATATAAGATCTTTTACATACTTTATAGATTTTAGTTCTTTAACTCAATCTAATCTGATGTTTTTGTTTTCTTTTCTTTTTCGAACTAACTACGTTATTGGCCTAGTGAGGCTTTAACAGCTTCACCGGACTATATCATCTCATCTGATGTGAAATGACGATCTGATCTAAGATGGTAAACAAGCGAAGAAACCTAAAGGGGAACTAGCTCTCAAGTGCAATTGCCGGAGTACACCAACAGGTGCTCGGCGTCAGATTTTCAACTTAAGGGTTGTTAGCTAGCTAGGCGGTGTTAGATAAAGCCCTACCACGATACTATGCTATCTTCATGATGTTTTCCTTGACCGCAAAATTCGACTTAGTTGCGTGAATTCACACTTGCATCGATTGAAACGATATCAAGTGAGCCATCATCGCTCTGATTGCAATATATAACAAGGATATTATGCGATCAGTTTTGCTAGAACCTACCACTAGGTAGCGTCTCTACGGATCAACTTGTATATCGTTCAACCGACCACCATGAAAGACATTTGAACGGGCACAACTAGCATCGTTTTAAATTAGCTTGCTTATTACTATATTAAGTACATCCATATTCACTAATTGTATTACGCTAAGATTGCCTTATGGTGGATGTATTTTAAAAATAATACATTATTTTATTCGATTCATTGTATTGTATAAGTTTATAACAACCCAATCTGAACACCTGTAATTATTATTCTGAAATTCTCATCAATCGAGACAATAAAAGCAGAAACTTCAACTACCTACCTTATTACTATAGCGATTGTATATTATTCGCCCAAGTATAAGACATCGCTGTTATCCGCGGCCTCGCTCTAATTAATATAGTTGAATATATTTTTATATTCCTCGTGAAGGGATTTTGCTGAATGATACGTACTCTGTGTACCCTTTCTGTACTTCTGACGTCGTACATGTAAAAAATTTTGATGATCGGTTAAGTAGTTAAGTCGTGAAAGCGTTACAAACAAACAACCTCACATTGTCATTTATAATATTGGTTAGGATTAGGATTGTATTGACTTATGTACATTAAAATTTATAACTATTGTTTATTATTATTACACTGTCATAAAGAAGTGAAGTGTGTGTAGTGTGTACATGTCTGCAGAAATGAATGATCTGAATCCAAAAAAAAAATTCTGCATTAGCCCGAGTGCTGTAGGCAATTAATTATTCTTTATATTCTATTTTTTTTATTTGTACATAATTAATTATTACCGCAAATCAAGTTACAGGTACAGCTAATGGTATATAAAAGTAAACAATTGTGAATTCGTGTTCTATGCATTCGTACATCATTCATCCGAAGACTTAGTACCATTAACATACAACAGATGGCGTGGGAACCGCATCAACAAATGAGTAGATTTCATATAGCTTTTAATGTCGTTTTTAGGGTATATTTCGAGGGAGGATCTAGGCTATTACATTACTTGTACTAGGACTATAAGATTTTCCTGCAGAATATAAAATATAGCATAATCCACGATTCATTCTCCCTATCGTTCTCGTCGAACATCAAAAGCAATTTCTCGTGAACGCAGACGCGGAGAACAGTTAGTATATTATATATAAGCAAAAAAGTCCAATGTCATAAACAAAATGCCAAGTCACGTTTTCAGACGAGACCTCAATTTTTTACGACAAGCTCGGGTTTTCCTTTCTTCACAAAGGCTTAGTGTTCGTGGTGGGCGACTGTTGCCCCGCCTCGAACATGATCGCGGGTCCGAGGCCTCTGCGGACGTGATAAGTCTCTGACTAACATTAAACGCCCTTTGGCACATGTACCCTTTTATGTTTATGTTTGTAAAATGTATATTACAATAGACTTAAAATGTTTTATTATAATACTTATTCGTGGCCGGGATTTGTTCTCGTGATTTTGCTGTTTCATTAAAATGTTTATTATCTTATATATATATACATATCATGTACAGAGGAAAATCCATAAAAAAATTGAACGGAAAAATGTGCTTTGCTTACAAAATTTTTTGTAAACAATATAATCTATTTAATTCCCCTCTTCAACATATGTGCACCACACCGTTAGCCCCACTTCTCTAAGGCAAGAAAACACATTGTTGAACGCGCAGTTCATATAAAAATCTTATATTGTCATTTCAAATTTATAAAATCCAAGGCGGTATAAAATATTATAAAAGCTTTGCTCAGTTGCTTGGTATAATAATTTGTTTGATATTTAAATTTTTACCACCATTTTAGTAATTAAAACATTTGCCGTTTTCTTAGTAAAATTGCCATTCAAGAAAGTGTTAATACTTCATACTTACATACGTGTTACGGATATTAGGTCACTTTTGTTAAAAAAAATTACTGACTTCGAAAAAGATGGAGTTTACTATGTTCACTTGTATGTATTTACAAGCTCATTTTTTAGCTCATGTGGTAACTAAATCCAGATTTACGAAGAACAACGACGTGTTGTACTCGATATTAGACCAGTTGAAATCCCGGCCACCAGCGGCAATCAATTATACCAAAAGAATGGTGTTCGCACTTGTGCACTATGTGAACCGTATGAAAGTACACGAGTGTCGTAGTTGGAGCAGTCACTGTGGCCGAAAACAGCCAGGATCATACATACATTTTTATGAAATCTATGTTAATCGATATCTTCGTCAATTGTGAAGCGATTTTAATTATTCTTTTTTTATTTGGACTGGTTATACTCGAGGGTGGTCCCATTTAAATATAATAAAATATTCGACCCTTAACGGGGAACATACCACTTATTTGCTGTTCACCCACTTCTCGTCTACGTATGTTCAATGATTTTTCGTCGATATTAAACCGATTTCTATAACTTTTTATCATAACTCTTTAGAGCATATGTATAAGCTTAACGATAGTCCTAACATTCTGAAAAAACAACTAGACGCCAGTATAAATGTTATTTCGGAGATTAATCCGATTAAACAACTAATATTTAACCCAAGGCGAGGTGTGCCGTGCACCCTTGAGCTAGTTGTCTAAATTAAATCGGCTGAGTGCCTTAAGCGCTCGCCTTAGTAGTCCGGTGAAGCTGTTAAGGCCTTACTAGACCAATGGCGTAGCCAGTTCGAAAAAAAAAACAACTGATATTTCGACTTTATTTATATCTATAACATTATATTTATCCATGGAGGTTAGGTAGTAATGACAAAATTACAAGTAAAAAAATATAGAAGCCACAATTAATCTAAATGAAACACGTAGTTTAAATTCAACAAAAAGCTACTTACACATGAAATAATCACAATTTGTTTATTGATAAGATAATACTTGGTTTAAATAAAGGTAAAACGTTGTTGAACGTATAATATTGAGTAACGATAATGGCGGCAGTGTATAAATAATAATAAGGAGTTTTTGGCAGCATTTTGTTCTGTCATGTAGTGGATTTTATTTTTTATTCATAATCTTGTGTTACTTGACCCTATATTGTGTAAAATTGGTGGTGTTTTATGGAATATAGTTTGTTTATTGTGCATAAGTGAAGTGAATGGAAAATAATACCACGGACCACGAATTCTGAGATAACACAAAAACTCCACGGAAAGTTCTAACAAGATGGCCACCATCTTGTTAGTTCATTGAAATTATATCAAAAAACTTGTAATATTGATACTCACTTGACAATGGCAGTAGCAGTCTACTAGAAGACTGGTTGCCAAAAATGGAATGGAAGAAGAACTTGTAATACTATTAACTACTCGACAATGGCAGTAATAATCTAAAAGATTGATTGTTAAAAATAAAGTAAAAAATAATAATAATAATAATATAGAGAGAAGAAAACATGTGGCAGAGATGCGAATGTTACGATGGATGTGTGGTGTGATATAATCAGAACGAATAAGGTAAGGAATTAGTATATCAGAGGAAGTTTAAAAATAGCATCAGTGAAAAAGAATTTAAGGTGTAATAAGTAAGGGTTAATAAAGTATGTGAATGTCATGAGGAGAAATGAAAATCATATAACCCGAAAACTTATGAACTTAGAAAGTGTGAAGATGGACTCATATTGAAGTTTTTTTTTTTTTTTTTTTTTTTTATCGTAGCTCGGCAAAGTGACTGTACTGTGCCTGATGGTGAGCACAGTATAATCCAAGAACAACGGCGACTACCGAGAGACACGCTATCCCTCATCCCTCACCGGTCGCCGCTGTCATGCCGGCTTGCATAAATGTCTTTTCACGTTACGCTTGAAGGACCCCATATTATAGGAAGGAGGGAACACACTGGCCGGGAGATTGTTCCATAGCTTCACGGTACGGCAGAGATAAGAGGTTGCGAACTTTTTAGTTCGTGCCCAGATAGGATTTACCGTAAAACTATGGCTCCGAAGCCCAGCGCGCGTGGTTCGGGTATGAAAAGGAGAGGAAGGGATTAAATTAAATAGCTCTTCAGAACACTCGCCATGATACAGACGGTAGAACACGCTCAGTGAGGCAATGTCTCTACGCAACTGAAGCGGCTCTATAAATTGTGTAATGTCTGAATCATTAACAATGCGGACAGCCCGTCTCTGCAACCTGTCCAGGGCATCTAGTAGGTATTTGGCGGAACCGTCCCAGAGGTGCGAACAATATTCCACACAAGGCCGAACTTGTGCCTTATAAAGGAGGTATAGTTGATCAGGCGTGAAAAACCGTCGCACCCTGTTCAGGATTCCGAGTCTCCGAGATGCAGTGGAGATGACACTCCCGATGTAATCCCTGAGATTGAGGTCGCTACGAATATCTATACCTAAGATATTGAGACTGTCTCGCATTGCGAGCGAGACGTTCTGGAGAGCAGGAAGAGGGGTAAATGGAGATGTTTTGCAGGTAAACGCGCATACTTGTGTTTTGTTTGCATTAAACTCCACCAAATTGCTTGCTCCCCATGTTGAAATGAGATGCAAGGACCGGTCGAGTTCAATCACAAGTTCTTGTCGTCTCTTTTCTGCGTCACCCCGACTACAAGAAGGCTTGCTGTAGTAGCACCCATGGATGGTGCTATCATCTGCATAGCAATGAATATGGCCTAAAGGCAACATATCATTAATATGCAGAAGAAACAGAGTAGGTGAAAGTACAGAGCCTTGAGGAACTCCTGCATTTACTGACATGAGCTGCGAATCACATCCATCGACAAGGACACGAATTCTGCGCTCATGTAGAAAGCCAGAGATCCATTTGCATAACTTGTCGGGGAGACCGTATGCCGGAAGCTTGGACAGAAGACCACGGTGCCAGACCCTATCGAAGGCTTTGGCAACGTCGAGACTAATTGCCAAGGCCTCGCCGTGTTTGTCAATTGCCTCTCCCCAGCGGTGCAGTACGTAGGCCAGAAGATCACCCGTTGATCGGTTTTGGCGAAAGCCATATTGCCGATCATTAAAAGCCATATTGCCGATCATTAAAAAAAGTAGAGGAAGACAGAAATATGTATAGATGGAATATGTGAAAAATTATATGTATGTAAAAATTTCAATACGGAAATAACACAACAGGCGAGAATGGGAGAGGAAAACATGTTGTACCGACCCTACTTGGATGGTAGTGATGGGATAACGGTAAGAAGATGGTAATAAAACGATAATGTCGAAATAAAAATATATTTATCCATTAAACATATTTTTAGCTATAAGCTTATCGACTTTAAGAACGTTTTCAATTTTTACAACGAAACGACGTAACATATCTATAAAAAGACTTCCTTGTAACAAAATATTTAATAAAGTTTATAACTTGGGACGTTTATATACATTTATCTTCCTTCCAGTTTTACGCATTTTCAAGGTGCGTATAACTTCGATATCGTAACCGAAAAGCCCACAAGGAAGTTTTTTACTTAGCTACAACACGAAAAGGAAATACGATGCTATAAAAAAGAAAATGTACGGAATCAGTTAAAGTCTTCATTTTCTTAATATACGTTCAAGGGTCACGTTGGACGATATACCAATTTATGCGGTAGACTACGGAGCAAAGAAATCCTTAGCAATTTCATAAAGCCGACTTGTATTAGACTCAAGAGTTTTTTGTTCTTAATATAACCGGATTAAAAAAGATTGAAATAATCCATCGGTATGTGTTTCAATTTTCGTTTCGTTTTTTAGAATGATTAATGTATTTATAATATTAGGTTTAATCTATTAAACTGTCGGGTTTCGACTTCGAATATCTTATAATCGACAAAGAATTAGAAATGTAATGTAATTTATTTTAATCTATTGCCTTGAAAATTATAGTACATAACTAATAAGAAATGCATTTCTTTCTTAGTTACTCATTAACCATTTTCTTCGTATTTTTGTTTTTATTGAGATAATTATTCCGGATTAGACTCATAACAAAATTTTTTTTGGGTATTTTCTGTCTCAAAATTTAAATTTAAGAACACATTTTTTAAACATTTCTAATGTAGCTCACATAAATATTCCTATTATGTAGATGATTATTAAAAATTACAACGTAATGTCTTTCAGAAATTGATACTTACAGTTTTCGAAAGAGTCTCTTTGAAAGCCGCGATGCCTTAAGTTAATATCAAAAGTTGGAGTAGCAATTTACAAAGAAATTTCAAATGAAAAGCCCAACTGTTAACAGCGTACTTGAATAATTTAAAGCTGACGACAGCAAGCTTAAGACGACACTTTTTAAGTCATTTTAAAAAACTTAAGCGCTAAGTAAACTCTTAGTGTCCGTCTTCTTTGTAACATTTTGGTCGAGTATTTATACAATATAACTGGATTTAAATATAGAGTCGTATATATACAATAGAGATTGTCCCGAAAACTCCGAATGGTGCTTCGTGACAAATATTAAGCTTGTTAACAAACTTCAGTTTTCAACGTTGATAGTTCAAGAGTACCGTGTTTTGCAACCCGTCGTTAGATTTAAATCGTACTATAAACCTGAGCATTCTATAAAGCAAAACATTGTGACCAATCTATAGTATGGTGGTAGGGTTTTTTTTAAGTTCGCCTGGTAGTTAGTACCACCCTCAAGTTGAAGATCTGTCGCTAGGCACCTGTTCGTGTGTTCCGGCAGTTGCACATGAAAGCTTAGTCCCCTCGAGGTTTAGCGTGTTTACCATCTTAGATATAAGATATTTAAAAAAAATTACATAAGTTATGATTACTAATCTTTCTATTATTTACTTTAAATTAAATTTCTTAAATATTAGTATATTATATTCAAATTTATTTGTGACTTAATAACTACTCATGAGTTATATCTATTGTATATTTTCATAAAATAAGCATCCATTGTGTCTTACGACTATAACAAATTACGTTATTAGGCACTTTTGCCGTAAATTATGAGTGTAAATTTGGCTACATGATAAAGCAGCTATGTCCAATTTAATCTTGAAAGATTAGGTATATTACTTAAAGTATACTTCTTTATTTATGCTGTTAAAAATGTAACGTTATTGCTATTTTACAAAATTAAACATTCTTAATTATTTTGACTATTCTTACTAATATTATAAATTTTGTATACATGTTATCAGGGGTACAGAAAAGGATATAGAGTACCTTTCATTCAGAAGAAGAACACTTTTCCCAAGGAATATGTTAAGTATATATATATGGAAGTCGTGAGATCTAGTTAATTCTATAATTTTTTACAATGGACTATATATAGTATATAGTGTAGTGTATTTGTTACAATCATTGGACAATATTATTGAATTTCATAGCTAACGAAAGCAGACTACTTGCTGTTTCTTGTTGAGTGTGTGAATGTGTTTATGATACATCATTCTCCAATATCTTTTTAGGTGATTGTGTAGGTTTTATAACAAAGACCCAAAGCACATTACCGAACAGTGAGTTCAAGCACCATGTCAATCGAGTTTTAATATCTAAAGGCTATTCTAGGGAAATGACGCCCCTCTCCGTGCAGCCACCACAAACGAATGTAACTATGTATGTATGTAATGAAATATGTGTAATTACAAGATAGACCAGGTCGAGTTTCTTGCCGGTTCTTCTTGATGACTGGGTTGTTTACCGAACCGGTGGTAGTTTTGTCGTTTAGAAGCGCTTTCTCAGGGCTTAAGTTGAATAAAGTAGTCTTGATTTTTATTTTGAATGTACCGATTTTAACCAGTTCACGCTCGCAATGATTCAAACAAATAACATCATAACGGTGGACGTGGATTGGATGAAAATGAGCAGCCAAAAAACTAGTTGGACTGGCTTATTAAAAGCGGCAACTTAAGTACCAACATCAGTGTCGATGGCTGTTATCGGGGTTGACACTGATATGTTTATTAGTATCCACAAATTCGTTGAACCGAAAAATCGATTGACGAAACCTTTACTGTATGTATGCAGTACACATCGTTCGTCCTAAATCGCCGTACCAATTCCCGTGCGCGGTTAAGGGTAGATAACATAATTTTAGTAGCTACGTATGTAGTTTAAGTTTATACATGATAAATAATGTAATAAGAATTTTAATTGTCATCTTCCGTAAGGTAAGAGTACTCAAGTGAATTATATAGTCGTTTTTATTTGTGACGGATTAATAGTAATAATATGTTTATTAAAAACAAAGCAAATGACAAAGATAGTTACTTAATCTATGACACTGAGTTTAATTGATTAACCTATGTATTAAATACACTATCTTATCATTGTACCAATAGTATTTATCGTTGACATCTGTACTCGTGTTATTATATAAAGGATTATATCAAGTATGAATACAATTTTTACTATATAGCATGACAGTATAGTACGAAGTAAGTAAAACCTCCCCTCTCAACTCCCTGCGCGAGAGCCGTGTCCTCCAAAGCGTTGTCACGTCAGTGTTTTTTAGAATGTCCTTTGGCGAACGCGCATACGCAATATGTTATTGTGTATTAACGACGGGACGCTTTAACACTTTACTGTGAATTCTTTCTATTGTGTAATAATACTTTGTTAATCCATACATATAATAAGAACGTAAATGTAACAAGTCTGTACTTTTTCGATTTTCGTTAAAAAAATTGTTAAATTGTTATAGGTGTCTAGGAATAAGTAATAAAATACATTTCAATGATTTTTAGAAATATCTGTCTATCTATCTGTCTGTTTGTATGAACATGCATCACTGCTAAAGTACTGAGTTCACAATAAAATATCAGCAAGAAATTCATAAAGGATGTCCTCAGGAGTAACTTAGTCTATGTTTCATTGAAATCGGTCCACTCAATCAAAAGTAATTGTAATTTTAATTACGGCTGGAGTTAAGTTTCAGTTTTAGATAAATCATTTATCGAGAAAGACTATAGGCTATATATCATCACACTAAGACCAAAAGGAGCAGAGACCAATGAAGAATTTTACAAAATCGGGGATTTTTTTTAGAGCTTCCGATGCTTATTAGCGATAGCCCAGAGTATTCCACTCGGACGAAGTCGTGAGCAGAAGCTAATATATCTATAAAGTTGCACATATAGTTTCATTTGATCGCTATAACTATTACATTTTTTTACTTTAATTTCGACAGAAGCTACACTTTGCACGTGAATGACTGAATCCAATTAGTAACAATAGCACGTAATATAATTTTATTAATAGTGTAAGATCTACGAACGCCAAATTTAAAAAGGTTAATGATTTAATATGCCACAGTAAAATATTCTAAATACCTATATAATGTCACAGTAACCAGTGTCAGTAACATTCAACAGATATTTATAGTTAATCGTAAATTGTCAACTATCTGTAGCACTGATTTACTTGTACATATTATCTCTAAATATTATAAAATCCAGTTGTTTGCTATAAACAATTAGAATTATTAATAAAGAGAAACCCCACTGTAATACCTCTTTCTTTTATTTACAGAAGTTATATTTAAATAGCCGTACTCATTTCCACAGTTAAGACGAATTTAACAACAGCCCACATGTGAACATCCATCAGGCCCTTTAGCCTACAGAGCGTGTCAAAATGAGACATAAATAAATGTACTCAAAAACATTATCTTTTGGAGACAAGACACAATTGGGTAAAAAAGATTTTAACGATAAAATATCAAGCATAGAATTTGAAAAATACTTCACAATGTTAGGTATGTATTTTTTTATCTTCTATCTATATACATATAATAAAAATGAAGTGTATGTATGTAATATCAAATTTTTTGACTGATTGGGTCTGAAAGTATATACGCTTCTCATAACAAAAATGCAATTTTTAAAATTTTTGTCGGTTTGTCTGTCTGTCTGTCTGTCTGTTTGTTCCGGGTAATCTCCGAAACGGCTAGACCGATTTTGAACGTAATTTCACTGGCAGATAAAAAAATTACAGCGGGTTACTTAGGCTACTTTAAATTAGACTAGCTGTTAACCGCGGCTTCGTCCGCAATGCTATATTCAAAACGGTTGGACCGATTTCCACGGGACTTTCAATAGCAGATAGCTGACCTTATAAAAAACAATTTAAGCAATTTTCATTTATACTAGCTGTTAACCGTGGCTTCGCCTGCAACGTTATCTCCAAAATGGTTGGACTGATCTTCACAATACTTTGACTGGCAGATAGTTGACCTTATAAAAAGTAATTCCAGCAATTTTAATTTATACTAGCTGTTAACCGTGGCTTCGCCCGCAGTACTATCTCCAAAACGGTTTGATCGTTTTTTACGGGACTTTCACTGGCAGATAGCGGACATTATAAAAAGTAATTTAATCTATTTTAATTTAGACTAGCTGTTAACCGTGGCTTCGCCCGCAGTGCTATGTCTAAAACGGTTTGATCACGGGACTTTCACTGGCAGATAACTGGCCTTATAGGAAGTAATTTAAGTTATTTTTTTTAGACTTGCTGTTACCCGCGACTTCGACCGCATGAAATTTAGCAAAAGTATGTTGTTCACTGTAAACATGTGCATAAGATGTGCGTTGTACTGGACTCCAAGAATAAATATAATTGAAATTCATATGTCTGTATCTATGTATGTAATTTGAATTATATTGTCTTTTCGGTCATTTTGATTTACTTACCGCGCTTTCGTCTACATAACTCAGCAATCATAGTAACATATAAGAATATTGTATCCAAGTCAAGGAGCACTATTTTAATTGTCGAATATTAAAAACTGCTTAGACAGATATAAAGTTTTATATCTTGAATTATTTTAATGCAAGATTTCAAGACGTCAGCTCATTCATTGTTTTTAATCAACATTGTAATTATTAATAGTAATTTTGAAGATATAAGGGATTTTTGTAATAATATATAAGTTCATAAACATATTAATTATTGACAATATGGGCATATTATATATTCTAATAACATCTTTAAGTCATTGTTTCATTAGTTCTTTATACCTACTGTGTAAGTGAGCACTGAGGAAGCTATATGGAGGGTTAAGGTTCAAAATATGTTGCTAATGATAAACCTCATTTGACACACTGTTAGGATTTATATATCTAATGTATACGTTACATGACACTGTAGGTGGCGTGTGTGTCATACTTACAATTGTTTTTAAAGAGCATTTCTATAAATGCTCATGGTCTCACAGTTTTATACTTCTTTAATACAATTTTAAAAAACGCGTGTGGAGTTGCGGGTACAGCTAGGTACTCTATAAGTTTTAGTGTTTGACCATAATTTCATCTGATGTTAAAAGACCATGTGGCCCAAGATGGTAGACACGTTAACACTAGAGGGACTGGCTCTCATGTGGATCTATTAGAATACACCAATAGGTGCTTGGTGACATATCTTGAACTTGAGGGTGGTAGCGAGTCAGGTAAGCTTAGAAAAAGTCCTACCACCATGAAAATAGAAAATAAGACACTTATATGTTAGATCCTTACAAAAGAAATTGGATTTTTATCGAGCTGGCTACTTTGACATGTTGTTACGAATTCCAAATTCAAATTTAAATTTAAGCTGTTTCTAATTTAATTATTCATTTGTTTTCGCACCATTTGATTTTGCTTTGAAATAGTTATTTTCACAGGATGGAAAACTTAAAATGTTGCGTTGTTTACGAATACGAGTTCCACCTCGGCATCAGCGCTGCAGAAATAGCTGGTAGGATTAACGATGTGTATGAGGAAGCTACTGTAAAAGAAAGCACGGATATTTTAGGATATTTTGAACTACAGAACAACCTCTTTGGATGGTAGGATACCTTAGTTGACAACAGAGAATTAAAGGTGACCGTGGAAGCGGATTCATTGGAAACCACTTCAGAATTAGTGGCAGACTTCGGTGTGTTAAAACAATTTTAATTCGCTTGAAAAAAATTTGAAAAGTAAAGAAGCTCGAGAAATTGGTCCTTTATTCATTGATTGAAGCACACTAACAGACACGCATTAAGTGCTGCATTATATTACTACCATCACAATAACGAGGGAATTTTGAATCGTATCGTTACTTGAGACGAAAAATGGATCCATAACGACACTCGGAAACTCTCATGAAATTAGTTTAACCCAAGAAAACCAGCCGAGTCTTGTCCCAAGCGAAAGCGACTCAGAAAAAGGTGAATATTTGGTATAACAGTGCTAGTGCCATACACTACAGCCACTAGGCCTGACGATTAGGCCAGATCTCTTTGTTAAAAATTGCAAAACATGATGAAAAAGCTAGCCCCTAACAACCGAGACTAGTCATTCTTTCTAGCCCACGGCTGTTTCAGAATAACGCTAGATCCCACACTTCACGATTGGTTACGCTTAGAATGTTTCCAGCATCTACTCCCCGGACCTTGCTCCGACAGATTACCACTTTTTTGGAATTTGGACAATTTTTGCATGGGAAAAAGTTCAATTACGATAAGCGAGTCGAGGTTGCCTTTATAGATTTGATTGATTCTCGCTCTCATAATTTGTTTAGCAATGAAATCAATGAACTACCTACTAAATAGCGAAAGTACATAGATTATAATGGTACATATTTCGATTTATTAAATATATAATCTCATATAATTTTTTCCTTACATTTTTACCATATAAAACGCTAATTTCACATATAAGAACCTAATATTTGTAATTTAATTAGTAGTTGCAGATAAATCACAATCACTCAAAGTGCTAAAAAGACAGAACGGACAACATAATTAATCATCGTATCCTTAGACGCGGGATCATTAAACACAGTCGTGCAAACTAAGCCCAAAGACACAGCGTCCATTATGTAACACGTACGGAGGTAATTTTATATTCGCTCCGGGGAAACCGATGTCAAGTTCAGTACAAATTTAGACAGGAACACAAAATTACGGTGACTGTAATTCAACCTTTTGTTTCGAAGCTGATAAAAACACATTGTGACTTGGGAATGTTATTTTACGTTGTATTTTCTCACTGGAAACTGAGAATTCATATTACGGACGGGTAAATTCTGTTTTATATAAATTGTTAAAAGCAATATAAGAGTTATTTAAATGATATCGTGTTCAGTTGGTATTTTAAAGATGTTGTTGATTCTAGAATTATCTGTAACACTAGTAAATTGCCAGCGATTTTTAAATATCTGACAATCAGTAAACATGATGTTTTAAGCAGTCCAACCAATGCAAATTAATACTCATGTATATTACTCACGCAACTCTCCCTGCCTTGTTAAGAACTTACTAAAGCCACTTTTTGATAATCTCTCCAATAACGAGTTTATGGTGGCTCTTGCGAGGCCAAGATATGTTACTAAGTTTCTACCCCATTACTCACTCTCGCTTTTGCTGTATTTAAACTGACTACATAGCCATTTCTGGTTACTTCGTTGGTAAGATCGTAAAATTTAAATTGTCTCTACTCATTATCTTTGGTCTTTGCGGATGTTCGACTTCTATAGTACCGTGAGCTTTGTCAATAATTTTATAACTATTAACGTGAAATATTTTGAAAGCAAAAGGACGTGCTCTATCGACTACGAAGATCAACACTTAAATAATATTATTATTGTGCCCACAACACTTCGTAGTGTATTTTTTGATAATACAAATTGGCTAACAGTATGTTCATAATCTACAATAATTATTATACATCAAAAAAACTAAATGTTTTATATTCTTAAGACAAAATCCAATTAAATGATAGCCTAAGGTAATTGTAAACCCAACAAAAACTCATTATGAAAAAAAATCTTAAAATTAATTGAATAAAACCTTAAAAAGTCTTAATGAATTAGAATATAACTCGTCTTTCATCAGTATTACGAAACTAATTTAAGTTTTCATTCTCAGAACAAAGGCGTGTTGTGTTACAAAGGATTTGTTCGACAAGATCTTCGGGGAGCCCTACAATGACGCGTCAGGCTCATTGCAGACAAAAACGAATAAGTAGGTATTGTTTTGTTTTCAACTGTGCTCTTTGAAATAAATGAGACGAGAAACAAATTATGTCGGTCTTCTGTTATATCTTTAGTGATGAAAGGTATACCATTTTAATGAGGTTTATATAAAACTAATAAAACTTTTTACATTCAGCTCGTAACAGTTTTTACTTTATATTTGAGAGTTGTTAAGAATGTTTTCATTTATCATTACATAGTATAAAACAAAGTCCCCTACTGCGTCTGTCTGTTTGCGATAAACTCAAAAACTACTGAACGGATTTTCATGCGCGTTTCACCAGTGGATAGAGGGATTCATGAGGAAGGTTTTGGTATATCATTTGTCAAGGATTTTTTTAGAATCAGGGCGGGACAACGTCTGCCAGGCCGGCTAGTTTTTACTAAAAGGAAAAATACAGTTAAAATAATAATAATAAAAAGACCAGAGGACGTGAGAAATAGAATAAATTCAGGGTGAATGAAATGGTATAGGTCTTCGGGATAACATGTAACCTACGAGTATCTTCGAAGTTCAAGGGAAAAAATTATAGAACTATTAAAAGGTCTATCGTATTTAACGTAGCTGAGTGCTGGTGTTTTACGAAAAAGACAAATGATAGGAGATTAAATGGATTATATATTGCAGAAATGCGTATGTTAAGATGGATTCTTTATGTAATTATAAAGGACTAGCTTCTGCCCGCGACTTCGCCCTCGTGGAATAGTTACTTTGAGCTAACGCTAACATGCAGCGTAAGGTCTCAAAAAAAAAATAAAAAACCCCGATTTTCAAACATTCTTCATTGGTGCTCCGCTCTTATTGGTTTTAGCGTCCTCGACAAAATGAGCTATCTAACACTGAAAGAATTTTTCAAGTCGGAACAGTACTTCCTGAGGTTAGCGCGTTCTTCCAAACCAACAAATAAACCTCCCAGCTTTGTAATATTAGTATAAATAAGATTAGGAAGAAGTTTGAAAATAGCACTAGGGATAGAAAAATTGAAGAATGATTCGTTAACATAGTATACGTGTATAAACGTGTATAAAGCCATGAACACAGCGTTCATGGATGATAGAGGAGAGTGAAAAAGAAAAACGTATTGCGCTGGCGCTACATAGGTGGAAAAAGGATAAAAAATGATGATATCAGATTAATGAGGACATCTTTATTTAAGTCCTAAAGAAGATATACTAGACCCACATAAATCAACGGTACCATTTGGGGAATTTAATTTGTTAAGAAATAAACTCTCTTTATTTGGAGTCTTTATCAACTGTATGGTATTAGTATTAAGTTTATAACATTCATTTGCAACGTTGATATTAAAGAATATTCATTCCGAATTGGTAGACCGGGATATAATCGAGGCAGGAATCAGTTACCCGATATTGGAAACTCAGCCCCGCAGCCGTTAACGTTATGATGAAACGGACCCTTACTTATGGAAACATAATGACATTAGATACAGATAGCACCGACTCTGATATAAATTTAATATTTTGCTCGTTTGTATAATGCTGATTGACGGACACTGAATTATAAATAGAATTTGTTTGATCATTTTTATCCTTATACCCCAATTCATATCAATTTCTCAGTAGATTTAAAAAATAATACGTATGATGTATTCAATCTTCTTAAATAAATAAAAATCAATAGGCGAATATATGTAAGAGTATCATTTAAGAACAGCTACACTTATCTTATATATTAATACGTGAAGCCAAAACTTTGTACCCCTTTTTAAGCGAATTGCGCGAACGGATGAACTTGAAATTTAGCGTAGTTAAATTTTATATGGCAGAGAAGTGCCCAAAGCTATTTTTTATATAAAATGCATTACAAGCATATTAAATTAATTAAAATATACATTACACACACTACTGCTTGAATTTTACACAACATATACACACATGTAAATGAAAAAGAAGTTTCGAACATCCTTCATCCTTCTTACGTTCCAATTAACTTTTAAATATTTTTAACATAACTGACGTTGCATGCCTTATAATATGCCCTTTGAAATCAACTGGTTAAATTGTAGGTTAATTTTAGAATAATGTAATATGTAAATTCATAATATACGTTAATATTAATTGATAAATAATTTATCTTTAGTAAATTTATGGAACTACTGAAATAATTATTATTCTCTTTGGTTTTATTGAATGTCAAAATTTTTAGGTGACAGGACTGCTTTCACTTCATGTCACTTTGCTTCATGTTGCCATAAGAGTAAAGCAATATTTTCAAAGTCAATGTCAATATTTTAATGTTTAGTATTTCTTTATGGTGTACTCACTTCAAATGATGATTCAATAAAAATGAGCGAAAAAATACTTTGTAAAATCAAAATAAGAAAATTTGTTTGGTCATGAAAGTAATCCATGACTTACATCTCCGCGTTTTAGTGCATGATCGTGCTCTAAAGGGAAAGTTTGGTTTCATCTTCTTTGTTAGTACGAAGTACACTCGTGTGAAGCCGAGGCCAGCAGCTAGTATTTTATATTAGAGTATATGTTGCGTATTAAATATATTAATTCAAAGATTGACAATGATTATTGGAGTTTTCATCGTGAAATTAATCGAGCAAAGCAGTAGCTGATGACTTGAATCCAATGATACTTATTTAGTGACGGCGTTATGGTCCTTAGAGATAGTTTGATTTTTTTTTAACCAACAACCATAGTAGTATGTACATTTTTTTTAATTACATGAATAATCAACTACGTCTTCAAGCCTTGAAATGGTTACTTTCGAATTCAATGGTTCAAGACGTTGAAAACGCTTGTTCCTAGATGATAAGAACTTTGCCCTAGATTTCAATAAGTTACTAACAACAATAATATATTTAAGTATTGGTAATAGGAAATTCAGTTCTCATTTTTCAATTTCTAATTGCGTGTATCACATGAAAAAATCATTTAATAGAAATATATATGAATTCAGAGAGGTGTGACAGCTTAGCGTTATTTATTAGCTAAAAGTATTTTATGTTCTATCAAGCTATGATCCATTCAGCTCTTCAAATGTGATTGAAGGACAAATAATCTGACAATTACACTTTTACGTTTAAGGTATAAATTAGAAAATTAGTCTTAACTTATAAAATGTCGCTTGAAAATATATTTAAAAAAAAATAACGTGTATTTTATTTCATTGCTTACAAAATACAAAAATAGATACACATAAATAAAATAGAATTGTATATTGTTTCTCCGAGCTAATCTCCGAAACGATTGATCTGATAAAGCTTCATATCATTACGCTTGTTCGTAGGGGTTAAGCAATAATAATATTATAATACAAGTAATTGAAAATTAAGTATTTAAAAAAATAATAACCTCATCTTTATAAGAATGAAGTCGCGTCACCAGCTGGTATTAAATAAAACCGTAACAAGCTATTATGGTTTTATTCCCCGGGGAGTATCACATCTTCTAAGTATTTGCATTTTCTTATCTGTACGTACATTCATTTGTGACGGGCTGGTGTGTCTGCGGAGGGGCCGAGGGCGCCATCAACGATAATGGAGATCTCCGTTGGATTGCCGGCGATTACAACTAACGACTCCCGAGCATATTGAAATATACCCTTTTTGTTCACCCATAAGGATTCCTTTTTTTAGGGCAGTGACTAAGTGAGGCATATTAAATACCTTACTTTTTTTGTAATTTTTACTTATCTTCGTACCGTATCTTTGCCAAAAGTAAACGGAAAGACTGAACGAAACTTATACCTTTAGAAATATCAGTTGCTTCTTTCATTATAAATAAGTTCTAAATTCTAATATATCTAATACTACATACTACTATTATACGTTGTAAGGGAATATGACAATTGCCTATTCCAGCTGCAACGTAACACTTAATGTGCCTAGCATAAGTACGATTTTCCGACTCTACGATACGGGATTTTCCAACCCGGTTCTTTTGGCGTTTGTTGTATATATTCTTTGGGTTTTGTTGGCCACTTAACGTAAAGCACACATGCCTGTTATTTCATTAATAAGCACCTTCTGAACCAACCACGCTTTTGACAGATCTCGTGGTGAAGTTATAGGAAACGCTGTAATTCGCATGTTGCCGGGTCGATTCTTGCGCATGACTAAATCTTATATGATGAACATATCTTTTAGTTCAGTTTCTAGGTGTTCAATATTTAAAGAAGTATGATATACAAGCTGTTTCAATACCGTAATAGTTATTATTTAGTTTGGAATGAAATGTGTGAATTAGAATCCTAATTACAAAGACTAACTACAAAATATGCTTTGAAGAGTCTACGAACCTGTGACATAATTAACATGTTTATAGATCTTTATAATAATAATCCTCGTCGGCTCAATGAGCGTTATGCGTAGACTGTTGTCAGTTTCAGTTCATTATGAAGAGTCTAATGTAACTATCTTAATGTTTCATATTAAATAACTTAAATAAAAAAAAATAGTGCGTGGAGTCGCTCCACGCGGAAGAAGTGAAACTTCGTAATGTGGAAATGAAAATAGGAAGGGGTAGAAATTGATTTTTAGTGAAATCATATTTTGGGCCCTCCGTCCCTCCCCCTTTTTTTTTTTTTTTCCCAACCTTCTTATCCCCCCCCTCCTTTTCTAGTCTTTTATTTTCTAATTAATATATATAAAACATTGTTTCTTTAAGACAAACTTTATTAACATTGCTTGCAATTCACAATTGATTGCATCTTTCAATTATCATTTTCGAGTGGAGAAATATCCAAATCTATAACATTTACAATGGGATTATGATAACTAAAGTAAGATACGAAATGTTTGATTATTGTTCTCGCTCTGTCTCTTTCTATTCCCCCTACCCAGGAGCGTTGAACCTTTAACGCAACAGTACTTTCATACCCCCCCCCATGGTAGCGTTAAACGTTTAACGCAACCTTGTTGGAAGTCGCATTAGAAGTTTCACTTCAATAATGTGGTCGAAACAACTTTATTTATTGACCGCTAAAGAATAATTTAGTTACAGCTCTATTATTGCCGTATTGATACTAAAAACAATAAGAACTGTCTACTAGTTTACAATACCATAATTAACAATATTTACCAATTTAGTAATAATAGGAAACATATCAAATTACGATATTTTTTAATCTGATTCGAGTACATTTCAAGTACATTATTGACAAATTAAATATAATATAAAAAGAAATATCTAAGTAGTCATAAAAAAAGTATTAATGTATTTTTAAATATGGATAAACGGTTAACATTTATCACACTTTGACTTCAAAAAGCAACGCTAATTAGATAAAGCCTATTTTGCAATAATTTAAAACTTTACTTGCGCAGTATTTAAGAGTAAAAATAATCACGGACCTCTGATTTACTTGAGTAACTAAGTTACAAAAGCCATTTAAACTTTCCTTAATTTCGACCCTGGCTACTCTGAAGCTGAAAATTATATCTAGCGACGAATAAAGTTTTAAAAACGATTCCGAATGAACCCCTCTTATGTATCATATAAAATGTGTTTTATTCTTGAATAAACTGTCTTTAAGAGTTATACCGTCCATTCATGTGCCCGGATAACCAATCTGGGGTATTTTTGTATCGTTCCCAGATTATCACGTCATTATAACGACCTGGTTAAAAATTATGCTATAGATATATTTGCTGATTTACTATTTCAATTCATAACAAAAATTTACATTTTAATAGCAGATATTTTTTTAAATTATACACCACTTCATTCTTTTATTTTTTTTTAATATACCTGTATCTGTATCTAAACCATTGTATTTTATTAACCAATAATTTATAAATTTATGAAATGATATTAGTTGAACTATTTTATTTGCCTGTTTCTTTCATCTTTTTAATATACATTTTTCTATCTTAGTATATAAGAATACGAATGCTGTAATTGACTATAATTAGGAACATAATTAACTCTAACAACTATTATGTCTATTCAGAACCATTATGTTTATGTTTTTGATTCATTTCGAATAAATAAATAATCAACGGAAATTATGACTCTAATATGGATTAAATTGGAACATTTTCATTATTGCTTAGCCTCTTCTAGAGAGCGCAATAATATGGAATATAGATTTTGTAGGTGGTAGAGCCACGCTGAAGCTATTACTGGTTTCAGCATGAATGGGTCGGCTCGTCCGGGGTAGTACCACCCTCTCACAGAAAACCGACGTGAAGTAACAGTATCTGCATTGTTGCGTTTCGTTAGGTCAGTGAGAGCGTCGTAGACCCACCTCTCCTCTGCCCCCTCCCTCCCTTTCCCCCAAACATAGGCTGACAACGCACTTTCGACTCCCCTGATGGACTTAGTGTCTATGGACGGTGGTGATCACTTAACATCAGGTGACCCAGCTGTACGTTTGTCTGCTGACATAAAAAAAAAATGTACTCCGAATTCCGTCCTCTATTTATCTGAAAACTACATTGAAATTAGTTTCGTAGTTTTCTGGTGACTCCAGATCAAAAAGAAAATATACGATTTTGTAAATAATATACTATACTTTTTGTTGAATATATCATAACTTCGATAATTAATTTAATTTCATTCAATTTGTCATACTTCTGGAATCGTAGGGAACATTAAAAATAGTTCATTCCTATGCCCCTAATCCACGAAATAAAAATATAAATATTTGACTTCTATACCCAATTTCATTACAATACATCCAACCGTTCGTATCTGAGTGGTTCGTATTTCATACTGTACTACGTAATGAATAAGGAAAATGTGTTAGTTAGCGTTGTATCAAATATTTCTAAGAAATTACAAATTAACCACTTACCTGTAACGAGATTAGCGTGATGGAACTGGCAGACCGCGTCGGCCTCGTACCACGAAATGCGGTCCCTGAAGTAGCGATAGAACACCGGGAACCCTTCCTCCGGTAATACCCATGTGTTGCTGATATTCACCTGTACAATATAATAATGTTACGTCGTGAATGTTCTCTCTTGACGAGGGTATAGTAACTATAAGATAACGTAGGGGATTTTACAACGTAGTTCAGGCATTATTAGACCCAAAGATGTCTTGAGAGTAACAACGAAACCGAGTGTTTTTATAAAGAATAATTTTGAAAGAACGTAGATACTTATGAATTTTTGATAATTTGGTGAGAAGTTCTAATATGTCATATTATAAATTAGCTTTTGATAGTGGATTCGCCCGTGTTTATGTAGTAATTTGGACCCTTCTGTGTTATTTAAATTTTAAAATTATTACTTGTTATAGATAATTTAGAAATGCCCCTTGCAGAAGTTAACAAAATCCTAACTGATATTATAAATGCGAATTTGATCTTGTTTGTTTGCTACGCTATCAGGTTTTGACTATTCCACCGATCATAGTGAAATGTTACAAATACAGTAATGAAAAGAACACATAGTATATTTATCCAGAAAAACAGTACTGGTACCTACAAATAGGTCAAATTAAAGCGAGCGAATCCACAAGCAAAAGCTAGTAGTATATCATTATAGCATAAACGTTTTCATGTTAATCGTTTTTGTATATGGAAGGTAACGGCAGAAATGAGAAATATAATATATTTCTAACAATGTATGTCGCGGATATTGCAAAATGACAAAACGTATCCTCTTGTAACTACATAGTTATTTACTGACATTTTATGATTGTGCTCGTATATGCAATATCTTTTGTGATTTAATATATCCTCTCTATTTTCTTCACGCGCCCTTCTGGCGCGGGGAAACCGTTTCAGGGCTGTGCCCTATGCGGTGGCCATTGTTTCGACGCCTGAACGTGTTCAGGCGTGTCGGTTTGATGAATCAGCCGGCAATGATTGCTTCCTGATTTCTCAGTTATCGTCGGCGCGGCTGCTCGTGTCTTGTCCCGTAGGGCGGGTCAGAGCGCGCGCCTGTGGTTTGTAAGTCACCCTTCTCCTGATGCGGTGACCACGGATGTCGGACCCTCTTGTGGGTCGTTCGGGCGGTCTTGTGTGCAGAGGTGCAATGTTTCGGAGATGAACATGCGCAGATTCATCTGCCTTTTTAAACATTCTGGTGTAGCGTGGCTGCTGACGAAGTCGTCGAGGCTTCCTATTATTTAATATTTTTTTTACAATGTTATATATATCGGTGCTATTGTCCTGATAATATGGGAATCGCCACAAAAGTGATACAAAAAAAATGTCATACAATGTTTATATAATTTTGAAATTTAGAAACAAGAATTATTCCAGTACTAATCACAATCCTAACTGTAATATATAAATGTAAATTTATGTTTGGTTGTTTATAATGCTTTCACGCCTAACTATTCTGAGGATTACTATGAAATTTTGCATACGTGTCAGGAGTAACGAACAATAGCATAAAAAAGTACTAGAATACGATAAGATACGTCTTAAAGTGAACGAAGCCGAGGACAAAAGCTAATAGTCTTATACATTTAGCTTTCAGTAGAATAATAAAACTCAAATATGTTATGCAGATCAATAACCAAATAGATATAGAATAGAATAGAATACTCAGATCAAATACTAAAAGCTAAATATTTTATATAACCTTAAAAAAGGTAGAAAACAAAGTATATGTAAGAACTTTTTAATAAAAAGATGAAATAAGCGGACGTGAGAAAAATCACAATAATAAAAGCTTACTTTATATTAAGTTGATACTTTAACTTATTTTTTTAAGAAAACAAAGCTAATTGGTATTCGTTCGTCGACCCTTAAAGGAACTCACCGAACAGCCCTCAAACAAGCTGCTTCTCTATAACTTAATTAATGTGCTGAATTCTCAAGTACTTCGTTTGACTTCGCAGTTCAAGCAATCATTTTCTTTAGATATTGTTTATGCGTAAATTTTAATTGTTCTCGTAAATCATATTTATAGTTGTGGATTCTGGAGTCCTTCATTTCATTCCGGAATTCAGGTAAGTCTGATTGTTTATATGGAAGTTTTAATAGACGTTATAGATTATCATCATCATTATATATATTTATCTGCTCCAATTTTACACGACATATACACACATGTAAATAAAAAAAATATTTTCATGAAATACTTAAATATGACATCCGTCAATAACGGGCTTTTTTTTTCTTTCTTTCCCCCTTTTATTATATAATTCTTATTCAAAAAATATCAGACCTGCAAAAATATAGTGTAATAATATGCATTCCCCCCCCATTTACCCTCCCAAAAAACCTCCCTATCCTTCAAAAAATATTGTCCAATAGGACAGGCGAAGGAATTAATCCATACTGCCAAACTTCAAAAAAGGTTGCGAAGGAGGTTGCTATGCTCGACTGTATGTATTTTTTTTTACTCTTACGTTCCAATTACCCTTTTTTATTCTACATTCAACAATGATATTATAACATATCGTATATATTAACACGTGAAGCCAAAACTTTGCACCCCTTTTTAAGCAAATTGCGCGAACGGATGAACTTGAAATTTGGAACAGTTAAAGTTTATATGGCAGAGAAGTGCACAAAGCTATTTTTTTTATATAAAATGCATTACAATCATATTAAATTAATTAAAATATACATTACTCACACTACTGCTTGAATTTTAGACAACATATACACACATGTAAATGAAAAAGACGTTTCGAACATCCTTCAACCTTCTTACGTTCCGTCAATGTCAATATTTTAATGTTTAGTATTTCTTTATGGTGTACTCAAATGATGATTCAATAAAAAATGAGCGAAAAATACTTTGTAAAATCAAAATAAGAAAATTTGTTTGGTCATGAAAGTAATCCATGACTTATATCTCCGCGGTTACAATGATGCAGTTCAACTTGATGTAGCAATTATATTTAGTATAGTTGATGATGAATTATGAACAAAAATGAATTCATTTTCAAAAGTTAATGGTAGTATTATAAACATCTTTGTTTTGGATTCATAATGTGATTCTATTGTGTATCCATTACTTTTCCAAATGATGATACTGGACATATCACTATTCCTCATAATGTATAGATTATATTTAATTCAATATCACCCAGAAATATCACGCGCCCATGGTGTCGTGTAAAATTAATTAAAAATTGTGTCATAAGGTGGTCCGATATTTTTTTTTTATCTTCGTAAAGTTATGTTTACTTAGTATTTAAGAGCCTTACCACCTTATGTAACCGCCTGTTTTTTGTTTCATATTTATAATTAATTTCAATTTTTCATTTAGACATCGATTTTTTTAATGTTTATATAATTGAAAAAAAGTGGCAAATAACTGAGTAGGCATGATGAAAGCCTTTGATTATAGAAGTTATAATACCCTTTGATAAAAGAACCCTAATAAAGTTGAAACTTTAAAAATTCAATGAACTATGGTCGAATGTCGACCACTGGGCGCCCACTAGTATATATTAATACGTGAAGCCAAAACTTTGTATCCCTTTTTAAGAAAATTGCGTGAACGGATGAATGTGAAATTTGGCATAGTTAAAGTTTATATGGAGGAGAAGTGCAGAAAGCTATTTATTTTATATAAAATGCATTATAAGTACATTAAATTAATTAAAATATGCATTACTCACACTAATGCTCCATATTTTAGCCTAGAAACATTTGCACGTAAAAAATGACGTGATATTTGCAGAATCTCCCTCCCTGTCCCACATGAGATTTAGTGAGATTCGACTTGATCTCCTTCCTTCCCTGATCCTTTAACGTAATTGATGGATGCGCCCTAAGCAAAGCCACGGGGGGAGGGCAGTTATACCTACGTGTGGATACTAAAGCACTGTCTAAAAACATCATATTGCTAGAACGTCTACAATTAAAGCTTAATAGATACGCAGTCGTGACATGGATTCCACGTACTCGGTGCTATCTTATTATTTGAAATAGACATTCTAGCGTAACTTGCACTGGAATTTTTAATATAACCGTATGAATTCATACGTATGAAGATGTAATGAAAATGTTATTGATACAACGATCGAGTACAGGCGATTTTAGAAATTTCTTCAAAACATTTATTATCAGACACGTTTAGTTTCTCATCACCTTTTCATCTTGGCAACAATAAAATCAGCGTTTTTCATCATTTAGTCTGACACACACCGTTAGTATGTAAAATATTTCGTGAACCTCTACCCTTCTCTGTGAAAATCGTGGTGCTCTAGTGGTTTGATCGGTGGACTATCATTCCGATGTTTGCAGGTTCGAACCCGACTTTTTTGGAATTCGGGTACATTTACTAATTTATATTGGTAACACTATCGGCTGACGATCAAAAAAAACATCGTGAGGAAACCGGAACCTGAGAAATATTTTTGTAGTACTACTGTATGTGGGAATATATAGAACTGTGGACTTCTCAGAGTTTAAAATCGCCAATACGTCGTGGACTGGCGTGGTCATTCGGGAAGAGGACTATGGCCCTACGATGAGTCTCTTAAAGAATGATGATGATGTCCCTTCACTGTTTCTAATATTTATTTTTTATGTGTGAAATATTAAATCACTACAATATATTTATTTAGTTTTCATGGGCAGGTGTCGGTTAAATACATGATTAAATCATTGAAATATTACCGAGACCCCCTTTTAGAGTCTTCGCGATCGCCTAGGGGGTCGCGATTCACACGTTTAGATAAACTGGCATACATTAATTAGTTCTAAAGTGACGCATTTTCTCCACACAGGAGTAAATTTATATTGACAACCTTAATTACATTTTACTGTTAACTAGTGCCTGTGACTTTGTTCTTGTATTAAATATAACCATTACTTTTTTATATAGGTACATTATAAGATTTATGTTTTGACCACCACTTCACCTGATCTTGGATGACGATGTTTTTTAAATTGGTAAACACGCTAAACTTGAAGAGGACTGATTTTCAAGTGCAATTGTCTAAACAAATTCCCTTTTTTTTAATCTCAACCTATAAACGTTTTTGTACTATCTTTCTAATTTATTCCCTAAGTTTCGTTTTAGAGGAGGAAATAAAACGACTATTTTCTGCCCAAGAGTTACCCGCACCATACGTAAAACTTTTTATTTAGACTTCCACATCAAGTTGATCGTAGAAGGTTTAATATTTCAGGATCTAATTTATACAGTTATTTAAAGCCATAATCGTTAAGTCCCTAGGAAAATATAATGATATGTAATCAAAGTAAAGTCTAGTCAATATTGGTTCTACCATTTGGGATGTTCGATCAGACAAACGACAGCTAGTTCAATTTTATATATAGATTATTTTTTTTTTTATATATCAAAAGGAGGCAAACGAACAGGTGGGTCACCTGATGTTAAGTGATCACCACCAGCAACAGCAGGAGAGTCGCAAGAGCGTTGTCAACCTGTATACGGGGGAGGGGGGAGAGGAAGGGGAAGAGAAAGGGGGAAGGGAGGTGGCCCTCCGGCGCTCTCATTGACCGAACGAAACGGAACAATGCAAAGACTGTAACTTCACGTCGATTTTTACAAGAGGGTGGTACTACCCCGGGTGAGTCGACCCATTCATACTGAAACTAGTAATAGCTACAGCGTGGATCTACCACCTACGACTAGCGGGCCCGGCGGACATTGTTCCGCAATAATAAAAAAAACCTTGACAAATTATATACCTAAACCTTCGTCATGAATCACTTTATCTACTGGTGAAAGCCGCAAGTAGTTTTTGAGTTTATCGCGAACAGACAGACAGACAAACAGACAGACAGACAGAACAGACAGACAGACGTGGCTGAGGATTTTGTTTTATAATATGTATATAAATAAGTAGTATAGGAAACAGCATTGATTAATAGTGGAAGATGGCACTTCAAGATTGTTATATTTAGCCCCTGGGTGGATAATTAGTCTCATGTGGAGTCTTCACCCTAACCCCCCGGGCTGAACGTAACCCCAATACGAATATGGCACGTAGAATATATTTGAATATGATTAAAATGAATTTGTTTAATTTGTGAATTGTAGAACTAGTCTATTAATTTCATTAGTAATTTCATAGAAACACATGTATTACTAACTCTCTTATGTGTTGAAATTTACTATGAAAGTTAAAAAATTACAATTTACAACATTTGGTAATAAAGTCTTGCCCTCGATTTCTTTTACTGTTCCAGAATACTTGAGATATAATAAAATTGATATTGTGGGAATGTTCTCCGTATTTATCTACCCGTAATAATTTATATGGCTATTCCTTGCTCATTGCAGAAGAGGATATACCCTTATCACACCTAATGGCGAGTTTTCTATACAAATAAAAATTAAATGCTATATATATTACACTACATACATACATACATATAATACATACATACATATTTGAATATATGTAAGTGCACCACTTCCGAACGGGTGCACCTATTTGGCTATTTTTTTTTTAATACAAGTTTTGTATGAATGCAAATGTATGAAAAATCACGTGGAAAAGTGATAAATTTGGGATCAATAATATAATATAAAAATGTAATTGAGCGTGTGAGACAGAAGACAAAAGATAGATCTTCAAAAATATTTACAGAATTGACAAATTGACGTTCATTTTCTATTTTAGTTAGTACGCCCGTGCGAAGCCGGTGGGGGCACCCAGTAGTATACAGGCTGAAAGTTTAGACAGTAGCAAAATTTATGAATGATACTACGCACTCAATTCTCGTTCTAAAAATAGGTGCTTAATATTTGACCTAATTATCTAGAAAAATAGAAAGAAAGAAAGAAAAAACATTTATTTGCAACACACATAAGTAAATATGAAAACACATACAATTAAAAAAGAAAAAACATACATATAAACAATGAAAAATAGAAATACAAATTGATGGTTAAGTGTGTGTGTGTGTGTGTGTGTGTGGCAAATGGGCCCCGATTTTACTCAATTATACTCAATCCTCTACGCGTTTATGTTAGAGCACAGTGTCAATGGCCGTCGAGTGAATTGAAAGTGAATTTGGGAACGGTATGAACATTTATTGTCCGTTTTATTATCGAAGGTTAATAACTCTGGAACGACCCTTGTAGCTTTCGGCACCGGTCATTGCACTTAGGTTTATTACCTTTGTCTTTATACTTTTGAAAGTCTTAGAACACACTTTAACTAAGGTTCCCTTTATTGTTTATTAGTATTTGTTTTGATATTATTATTTTATATGTTAAATGTGACCATGAACTATCATCTCTTAGAATATTAAAAGGGACTAACCTAACACCTGGTATATAGACCGTTATAAAAAACACTTAAGTGTGCCAAATTTCGATGCTGGAGTTTATTGATTACAGATATACCAACATATATTTATATATATAATCTAATTCCACATTTATTAAGGGTCCCTGATGAAAGAAACCTAAAAAGTTAAGAAATTGCCTTCAATTACCAGTTACATTGAATAATAAAATATCTTAATAAATTTTAGAAATGCGAATGTGGGTTTGTTTATTTATTACACTTTTACTGCTTAACTACTCAACCAATCATAATACAATTCTGCATACACGTTGACATAAGTCCAAGAAATAATATAGGTTACCTTTAATCAATAAAGAAATTACCTACTGTTCATGAGGGATAGGGCAAATCTACATTAACACGAGCTAAGCCATAATAGAACTGTAAAAAACGAATAGAATAGGAATCTTAGTGCCGTAGTTGTAAACGCTAGATTGAGCAAAGAAGACGAGGGTTCAATTCTCGGACATAGTTGAATTTTTTTTAATGACCACACATTTTTCACAATTCTCATTTCTGAGCTGAATATCCATATTTCTTTAGCTATGCTTAGTTTGGAACTAAACGATTATTATATTAAAATACAAAATTATAATGATTAATTTGAAATTTAACGTTATATATAGCTATAAAATAAATATTATTTTTAAGTACGAAAATTCATATTTTATTACATGTCTATTTTATCTCGCATTAATAACCATACATATATCGTATATATTAAAATTGAATAGACTTTTGTTTAAATTACAATTGAGATGTCTTTTCTTTATCTGAGCTAATCATAGAAACGGATAAAGCGATTTTGGTGAAACTTTAACGGTGTTATTACAAAAAAAGTTAAATACGTATTGAATACTTGCTTAAAAAAGGTTTCGAATTAAATGCACCGCGGTCGCTGAATGTTCGCCGTCTTACTCTTTTGTCTCGCTTGGGTTACGTTAGGTTATACTTGCGAAAAAGGATAACGCGAACTTGCCTCGGGCGAGTGCGGCGCATTTAATTCGAAACCTTTTTAAACCAAGTATTTAACTTTTTTGTAATAACACCGTTATAGTTTAGTCTTTTAGACTTAGTCTAATAGAGTATGTGTGTATACTAGAGTTTAAGTGATAATGATAAAGTTATAATTAAAGAACATAAAAACAGCCTATAATTGAATCACATATAACACTTAGCCGGAAACAAAATCGAGGGCATTAGCTAGTTTATATTATTAATATTTTTTCCGCTCATTCTTATGTCTAAGTTTAAAGAAAATCCCAAGCAACGAACTGTGTACAATTGTAATAGTATAAATCTTGTTTAATTTGTTTTCGTCTAACTGAATGAAAGCATATCAGTCAATATAGGTATTTCGCAAAAATAACAAATGTTATTGTGTATTTACTGTGTACTTTTTTTATGTTTTTACTGTAATAATATTATAGTATAAAAAGTAACGTATTTTTATTCCAGTTCACACATTTATTATTATTATGCCGAACAATATGTTAATATTATATTTTTTATATTCGTAATAAATTGAAACTGACATAATTATACATTTCAATCAACCGTATTATATCAAGACTAACATAAAATAGTTTTTTTCCTAATTATTAGAAGAAAAATGAAGTCTATAAAATTAAAACTCTTTAAGATTCAAAATACTGAAGTTTTCGATTTTACAGTTTTACGGTTGACAGATTTATTGGAAAAATTTGATAACTGAATATTAAATAAACTAATTTATTTATATTTTACGAAAAAAAAGAAGTTTAAAAATTCAAGAGTTTAATATCAGATATAATAATATCAAAATACATTAAATATACAGTTAAAAATTGTTTCTTACCGCTCGTCCTTGGACCGTGGCAAGCAATGCCAACAGGGTCACAGCACAAAACATTACGACTCGCGTACCCATAGCCCGTAGCACGCAACGTCGTAGCGACTGACCGTAGCCGCAGCCGTAGCGTGACTGCCGCAAACTACAACCCGCTACGGAACGACGCAACCTCGATATTCGGACATTCGTACATTATGTAAACAAAGTATTCCACAATAAACACTGTAACCAGCATTGCTGTTTACTTACAATTGTCTACTAAAGTTCAAGGATACAAAAATAAGTAAGTCCTTCCCATGTCTCTTTATACATACATAAAACAGCCTTCTATAATTAAAATGAGTCACAATGAACATATACGTATATAAATGTACTAGCATCTGCCCGCGACTTCGTTCGCGTGGAATAGTTACTTTGGGCTAACGCTAACACGCAGCGGAAGCCCTCAAGACGAAAAAAAAACCCCGATTTTGAAACATTCCTCATTGGTGCTCCGCTCCTATTGGTCTTAGCGTAATGATATATAGCCTATAACCTTCCTCGATAAATGAGCTATATAACACCCAAAGAATTTTTCAAATAGGACTAGTAGTTCCTGAGATTACCCCTACAACGTCACAACGTCACAAACTCACAAACTTTACCTCTTTATAATATTAGTATAGATAGATATACTAAATTACTCATTGCGTATATGTATATTTATTATAATTTATCATTTCATAAAACTATCAAAGTAACTATTTTATGCACAATTCAAACAAGTACATGTTCATGTATATAATATTTATGCGAAGGTCGAAACAGTAACATGACCTATTTTCAGTGTCAACATGAAAAAAGTACATGTTACACAGAAATAAGTGGAACTGTGGCGGTATTGTCGAATGATAAAGTATAACAGCACGTGTTGTGAGTTGACAAATGGAAAAAACAGACGTTGATGTACACAGAGTTGGACATTCAACCTGCTAAAAGCTACCTCGACTGAATACCGTACTAAAACGCATTTATATATTAAGAGTATTATTTTATTATATATAATTATTATAAAAAAAAACTTGACAAATTATATACTAAAACCTCCCCCGTGAATCACTTTATCTACTGGTGAAAATCGCATGAAAATCTGTTCTACTGAACGTGAAAATGAAAATACTTTTTTTTGAGTTTATCGCGAACAGACAGACAGACGCGGTAGGGGACTTTGTTTTATACTATGTAAAATGAAGTAGTTTTTATTCATAAGTTAACCCCAAATTAGTAACAATTCTGTTCCATGGGTCCGTCTTATATATGAAACAAAACAAATAATATGACCTCGTAACGAATTAACAAAAACGGTTATGTAGTTAATTTATAAGATGTAGAAATGTATAAACTGTCCAGAATTGCAGAACGCTTTATACTAGAACGACTACGTAAAGCTACAATAGCAGGATCATACCAGATTTGAATGGGCAGGGAGAGAAACACGAGTGGGTGAGTGCTGATGTGCGTCGGAAAGCGGCACCTTAAGCCTACACCTGTGTCACAAGTCTCGTGATCTGCTGCGTTTCTCTCTCTGCCTTACGATGAACCCGGCACCTATAAGATGAATCTATGGGAAATAAAGACTAAGTGACTAAGAAGTAAAAACAAAAAAAAATGACTAAAATTTGTCCAGTACTTTTTGCGTGAACTGCGTAAAACAAGAGACCTGTATCAATTTTTTTTCTATATAGACATATAAATGCTGCACTCGTGCTAGTTCCCTTATATATTTTCCTTTATATCCAAACGCTAGCCAACATATTTGCTTAATTAAAATGGAATAGAGATCAAACTCTTCACTTGTGTATTCAATTTCAGTGACAACATGATACAAAAATAATTTCTACGAGTCTTTTCCAAATACAGTAAAGAAAATAAAGTATTTCAGATACGTAATAATCGCTTTCATGCCGTACCCGAATCCTTTTTATATAATGTGTACCGTGATGCAAAAGAAATTAATAATTAATATTTTAAGAGTAATTCGTCGCTATCACTCACAGAGGCTACATACTGAACTAATTTTAGCTCTAACCACTTCAATCTTCACTTCAAAGAATTCTTGATTGTAATATAGTTAAAGTTAGGGGTTTCAAAATTCAAATATATCTTACCACAATTTGTGAATTAACTAAACGAAATTAAGTGAAACAACTATTTCAACTGCAATTGTATTTGGTAACAGAAAAATATAGTAGACTAGTTTTTGCTAGCGGCTTCGCTCACGATAATGTAGATTGAATCTATTCGTCAAGAATAGTACATATTTTTATGGATGGCAGGTACCCTTATGGATGGAAGGTCCTCTATGTCCTTTTCTGTATCCCTTACAACGTGTATGCATAATTTGACGATGATTGGTTAAGTAGTTAAGACGTGAAAGGGTAACAAACAAACAAACTCACATTCGCGTCTCTCAGTCGTTCGTCTTAATATGTACTACTTAATTTACCTAAGTAACAAAAATAATATTTGGAATAAAATAATTTCTAGTTTAGTAGCTTTAAGAAATAAAGTTAAAATATGATGATTTCAAAAAATGTTAAAAGATACATAATCATAATGAAAAGGGGTTTTACGTCAACCGTGCGTAAACTTTTTAAATTAATTTGATATTTTTCGAAGCTCGTTTGATAAAACAATTTTAATTACGACGGACAACCAAATACCATTTCGTGCGTGTTATAAGCATTTTACCACGAAAATAATTTAACCATTACACTCGTGGGTACGTGTTATCTATATATATATAAGTAAAATTGAAGTTTTCTGTTATTTGTTCGTGTTAATTTACGAAATAGCTGAACTGAATTTTAAAAAATTTTAATCAGTAACTTTAAAAATTAGCAGAAGTAAATGGTAAAACGATTTTAGGGGTTAAACAATAATGAACAAAGTTATAATAAAAAACAGAATGTGTTGTAATGGCAGATAGAAATGAAACTTGTATTCCAAGGAATATTTTTATTTTTAAAATACAAGGAGAGGCCAACGTCACGCGATGTTTCCAAGCAGTCACCCATCACTCACCATGCTCGGCGTTGCTTAACTACGGTGATCGGGCGAAAACCGGTGTTTTCAACACTCTACCTGACACAGTGTTTACCTCCACCATTTTTCGTCACAAAAAAAGGTTGCGGATCACAACTTCAAAGCCCTTCCATAAGAAGTTACACTTAAAAATAAAATCAACAATTAATACACATATAATTAAAAAACTTGTCGTAGTGGGTTTCTTTTATTTTCTCGTGTTTCAATATTAGTAGTTGTATGATAAGTTGCCGAGGGGCATGCAGGTCGGCATGACAGCGATGACTTCCGATGAATTAGATATCTCTCAATGATGGTATTGCGTTGTCAGTTGTGCTACAATAAAAAATATTTTATCACGAAAACGAGGTTGCAGACTCCAGGTATTATGATCGTATGTTGGATATTATGAACTTCTTGAATTTCATACCTGGATGTTGGATAAAAAATTTCCGTAGCACCGCCAAATAAAGGATTAAAATGACTGTGCAGTTCAGAGCGTTACACACATTGTTAGACCTCGTTACACAGGGAAAGGAAACGACAAATGAATCAATAGATCGATATGTGTGACAAGTATAATTGTCAGCTCTGTGTTTCGGTGTTACAGTGGTTAAATGTATTTGATTGGAGAAGGCGTTACTTTGCGGAAATCCCTCATTAAATATGGGCGTTAAAAGACGAAAGAACGCGTTTTTAATAACTTTCTGTTTCTGTAATCACTAATATTTCATTCTTTCTATTACTAGTTTCAGATTTAACTGTTTCAGGTACACCTCGCCTAAGTAAAATCAAACATTTTTTGTTGCAGTAAGTACGTAGTAGCGTGCCAATCAATTCCGGACGGAAATGCAATGGAACGTCCACTACAATATTTATACATGTTAATGTAGATTTCATTCCCTTGAGGCAGAACATTTTTTCTGGATGAAAGGTATAAGATAGTCCTTTTCCATAAATAGGTCCTTTTCTGTATATCTGACAACGTTTATACAAAATTCCATGACGATCGATTGAGTAGGTAAGATGTGAAAAAGTAACAAACAAACAAACTCACAATCCTATTTACAATTAGCTTCTGCCCGCGACTTCGTCCGCGTGGAATAGTTATTCTCGGCTGACACATACACGTAGCGGTAGCACTCAAAATGAAAAAAAAAAACGATTTTGAAAAATTCTTCATTGGTGCTCCGCTCTTATTGATTATAGCATGATGATATATATTATAGCCTTCCTCGATATATGAGCTATTTAACACTGAAAGAATTTTTCAAATCGGATCAGGTAGTTCCTTAGATTAGCGCGTTCAACGAAACAAACCCTCCAAACTTTATAATATTAAGTATAGAAAAGTATAGATGTGTATTACTTAAGACGTTTTATTACCATAATATGTACAAGTTATGCTTAATTTAGAATGAAATGTTTTGGGCGAAATTGTGCCACATTTATTATTGTTTAAAGTAGCCAATACAACGTGTGCCAAGCACGTGCCGTCCCGAGGGAACAGGCCTTCACTCAGTAATATCACAATAACACGCTACCAGATAATGTAATTACAATTAGCTATAGTAAAAGTTTTAAAATTCTTAACTGTCCGTACTAGTTTTTCATCAACTTGGCACCTTTATAACATTTTATTATCATGTTACCTCTATTTTTTATTAACTCGCTACCTTTTTTTTATATATCATGGGAGGCAAACGAACAGGTTAACCTGACGTTAAGTAATCACCACCGTCCGTAGACACGAGCAACTGGTGTTGGAGTCAAAAGTGCGTTGCCAGCCTGTGTTTGAGGGAGGGAGGAGAGGGTCTATATCTTCTCAGTTACAGTTTTGTAAGTGATTTTGAACTAAATTACGACATGAATATTTAATCCTACATACGAAAAGATACTAAAATTAGTCATGAAATTTCATGAAATATTTCACAGAAAGCTAAAATACAAAATATATGGACTTTTTAATTAGTTTTTAACACGTTGTACACTTTTTTGAAAATGAAAATTATGTTCATCCAGAACATGATAAATTAAAAATAAATCACTACAGAAGGAATAAACTTTCCTTAAAAAAAAACAGTGAACGTGCTATTATATAATAAATACTGAAGACTACAGTTCATATATAAATCTATATTGAACAACTTTAGTGTTATCAAGAAAGCATTGGAAAGTTATTTTTTTACCTCAATATTTAAATTTCAAAAATTATAATGTATTATGATCGAATTTCAACTGCAAGACGATTACTAGTATTAGTTAATAAACATCTTCCTTTCAGTCTTCAATATTTAATTTCAACTTATTCCCACAATCAATTTGAACCACTTAAACGGAGAGCCCAAAACCACTTAAACGGAATGCCCAAATTATAATCGAATTCGGTATAAAATTAAGACAGCAATCGGCTTACCTTTACAATCAAACTCGATTTCCTTATTTGGCTGAAGTACAATGAAGAAACAATTATAAAGAGAGCATTTCTAATATATAATTACAACATCCAGTACTATACAATGTCCATACGCCCACTCAGAGTCAATTACTTCAATGGATGCTAAGCCCGTTCTTTATAATTTAAGTCGAAGTTGTTATATTATTGATTAAATATATTTTTGGAACAACGTTTCTTAACGTGGCTTACGGCATGAGTTGACTGGTTGGGGAGGGTGGAAGCGATGGTGCGATGGAGGCAGGACTGGCGGACGTGCGGTTCGGGCGTTACACGATAGAAGCCGTCCGCCCGGTCCTGCCAGAATAGTGCAAAAGGAAGTAGGGCTCCCTGTCGTTTCGACTAGTGCAGGTGCTCGACGAACACGGTTGTTTCGGGTGGTACCTGCAGAAGATCACTCCCAGGAAGCCAACCGCCGCATGCCATGAATACGGCGCTGCGGAGGACACCGTGAAGCATATTCTGTCTGAGTGTGCTGCGTGGTAAGGACAATGCCGCGTTCTGGCTGCGGTGGTAACAACAGATTTGTCGCTGTCGAGTGTGGTTTCGGCCATGCTCGGCAGCGAGGAGGCATGGAGAGCGATGGCCTCCTTCTGCTAGAACGTCATATCGCAGGTGGTCACATTCGGCCGAGCTGACCGTTGGGGCGGCTACCCAAGGGGACTAGCATAGTTCGATCCCTTGCCGCCCCAATAATACGGTCTGACGGTACACCGTGGGGTTTTAGTCCGTGCGAGTCGGACATAACCCACTCTCTCCCCAGAGAGGGTGGCATATCCATAAGGGATTTCTCATGTTAATAAAAAAAATGGAGTTGACAGATAGATATCGTCACGTAAAGAAAAAGAGTTATAGCTATTCTATGTGACTTTCTCCCTCGCCCTCTATCTGACTTCATATTCGAACAGATGAGAATCGTACGCTGTGGGTTGTATAACCTCACTACGGCACTCGTGAAAATCTCTTTTTTATCGTGGAAAGCTTTGTTCTATTTAGCATTTTTTTTATTTGTAGCCCATTATTTTATATCTAATTTTTCATTAATGAATATTTTACCTAAGATATTAAATGTATTTTTTTATTTCTTACTTTAAAATAAAAATACCGCGTTGCTGACAGCATACGTTGTTTTTATTATTACTACCTGGTGCCTGCAACTTTGTTCTCATACAAATCGGTTTGTTGCTTCTAGGGAACGACACGTTTTATTTAGTTTAATTATAGACCGTCCTTTTTTAATTTTGTTGTTGCTACGTAGACTTATTATTTTATCAATTATAATTTACATCCGATACATTTTATATTTATTAATTAGTCCATATAGAATAACGTAGTGAAAGGTAACTTACAACATATTTTCTCTATTTTTCCTTATTTACCTTTCTTATTCTCTATTTACCAGTAAAAATATCGTCAAAATCAGTCAGACCCTTTTGGAGATGAGATCGGATAAACAACAGACACTCCAATTATATTTATGTGTAATGCGTATAAATGTCTTTACTTGCAGCGCTTCTTTATTTATTTTTATAGTAGCTTGTAATTTTTATGGATGAAAGTTAACCTACATATGTCCTTTTCTGTACGACCGAACGAACGAACGAGCCAATGAACGAAAGACCGAGCGAACGAACCAACGAACGAACAAATAAACTCACGTTCGCATTTATAATATTAGTCAGAATGATTCCAAAATAAAAACAGTATAAACTTACCCTAGCACGAGTCATAGACCATGATAAACAGGACAATTAATTATATCACCATCATCTTAAAACATTAATTTAATGTTGTGAAGAACCTCCCGAATTAAACAAAAGAAACTGAGTTACTGGCATACAAAATAAAACAATTTAAAATTCAATGAGAACGGACTCATTACACCACCCTCTTTTCTAAAACTTTTTCATTAGGGATCGTGTTCCTCTTCAACAGAAATAATGTACCGGCAAAGTGATCAGATAAGTTTATATTAAAATTATCAAGTATCCCCAAGCCCTTCTGCTTACTTAGGAAGATAAAAGTATACTTAGCATAAGCTTTGAGTAATCTAATATCTGGTTTTCAATCTATACCTATAAATATTATAAAGATGTTTTTGTATGCGTCTGTGTGTTCCCTTAGTTCTTCTAGAAACTGTGAATAGAGTTTTACATGTACTATATGACATATAAAGCCTCATAAATAAGGTTTTATCGTGAAATTCGAACTACGTTTATAAATGGAGATGTTATGTTTATACATATCTAAATAACCCACATATTTCGTATAGTTTATCGTATTGCACGATACGGGTTAACTAAACTATAGAATTGTTTGTATCAGTTCTCTTTGTAAGAATGTCCTAACCCTAAAAATGAAACATGCGAACAGAAAATAGTAACACACTTAAGTATTTTAATATTAAGTACTTTCTTTTTTCAATTAGATTAGTAGTACCTTCAGAAGCTTTATATATATAATTCATCTGTCCGTGTGTATGTGACTGAATTCCTCCTAAACGGCTGGACAGATTTTGATGAAATTTGTTGTAATCTACTACTTTACTACTTGCTCAAGCCTTTATTTGTAGATCTCTATTCGTCGTACTACACGCTCCTTAGGTCTGCTATATACAGTATTGTACAATACGTAGTACAGTTTTAACTAATTACAAAAAAAATCAAAGGAAGTACAGATCAATATAATATCAATATATTCATACGCGAAGAAGAAACTTTGCACCTCTATTATGGTGCGAATTTCAATCACTGGATGACCACTAGTATTTATAAAATTCCAACCAGTAAGTGAGAAAAATGAAATAATATTTTTAACAAAATTAGATTTTCGTTTCTCTTCTACTAGGGTCGACAAATCAATTCTCGTGACTCTCCTTTGGTAACGTGACTGTAATACAAAACAACGAATGAAATAGGAGGAATTTTCCATTCGGCATTCCGTAAATTTCAGAATTCAAAATAGGCGAAAACGTTCCTCCGTTGACATGCGAGTGGATCGTTTGTCAGTCCCAAATAAAGGTACATACAGTACATTACTCGCTGGTGTTTAGTGTGTGACCGTGTATTTTGGGTAAGCATTCTCTTTACAAAACGTAAAACATAATGCATAATGTCCCCAAACAGTCGGCACAATTATAATTTTTTTATCCACGTGAAATATTTACTATACGTAAAACTGCAAGTTCAGCTTGTGTATTATAAATAAAACAAATATAAAAAAGAATCGTGGTAAAAAACACGAAATCAAAAGTCTAAAATAATATTTTATTCAATTAATTCTACACAACACAATGTCTTCATTTAAAAACAATTATTTACAATTCAATTACAGAACTCAAATAATACTTTTAATAATTATCAATCGTACAGCATTATCAGTACAAACCCACATATATAATAAAACTGTATTATAGTAAATGGTATACATATTTCTGATACAGAGAAATCTTTCATTCTTTTACGTAATCGGTAATAACACCGTCGACCATTCCGTCCGACGAACTATTATTACAAGTACCTAATACTTGTAAATACAAATCTACTGTATCGGTTTGTTGTCAATCTCTTTTTGTTTATTGTTCCCCGGTTTTATGACTCGAGTTTCGCCGAGATCTCAGCACTAACAAGCGAACTCTCGAAAATATTTTACATAATGCAGGAACCGCGGGGGAATCAGAATTAATTCTGGTTTCGTCGAAGCGGGATGATTGTGTGAGTGTATAAAGAATTTCCATCTCTGAAATTTCATAGTTACAGTATTCAGTCGAGATTTGAGGAGTTTACATTGCTTTTGTAAAATATTTTCGTATATACTTAATTATAGTAAATTTCCTTATATTTGAATTCACTACTTTTATTACATTTATATTCATCACAGTCTTGATTTTAATATGCTTTTTAGGTTATCTGTACTTAATATATAGATAAAAAATATAGAACTGAGAGTTTATCGGAGTTTGAAATCAGCAATACGTTGTGGGTTGACGTGGTGATTATGCACATACCTGCCTTCGGGAAAAGGCCTATGGTCTTGCAGTAGCCCTCGTACAATGACGCAGTTGGCAAAAGAAATATAACCTAATTTGTTTTTTGCCATTTTATTATTTTCGGTCCCGCGGGGTAAAGGCGAACACTCTATGTCGGTCAATCTCGAACGTTCGGCATTACTCCAACCTTTTTTTATTATTGTTTCAGATGCCTCGTACTTACAAAAGGAAGTCCGAACTGAAGTACAGTTTAGAAGATCTCAAAAAGGCCATGTTAAGACCAAAAAACTCACCATCGGCAAAGCGAAACTTATAATGTTCCAAAAACAACCATTTTAGATCACCTAAAGAAGGGAGTGATAAAACTGCCAAGGGTTGGACGAAAACATTTATTTACAGACGATCAGGAAACGCAACTTGTCGATTATACCATAAAATGCAGAAAACTCTATTATGGCCTAACCATAAAAAAAATTCGCCAAATCGCGTATCAATATGCCGAGAAGAACAAACTTCCGCACAATTTTGACCGAGTGAAACAGCTAGCCGGAAAAGACTGGTACTACAATTTCATGAAAAGACATCCTAGCATATCTCTGAGGACACCTGAGGCGACTTCACTGAATCGTATCACTGCGTTCAATGAAAGTGACGTAAAAATTTTTTATATGATAATTTGAAGGCCATACACAACAAACATCATATTCAACCTGATAAAATTTTTAAAGTCGTCTTTTGTATATTTTGTACAGATAAATATATAGATCCCCCCATTGAAGACTGGATTATGTGCTACGTGTGAAAAAAATGGGCTCACGAGAGTTGTACTGACGGACAGTCAACATCGTTGGGTTTTAAATGTGATTTCTGAATAATGTTAGTTCGTGATTACCCCACTTGATGTTCGTATTTACCCGACTAATGTCGCGTAAAGCAGAACACTAAGGGTTTTGTTTTTCTTTCATAATGTTGCAATTTATTAAAAAAATATAAATGTTGATTAGGGAATTCGTTAGACAGATAAGTAAACTTTATAATAAAAAAAAAAATTTACAAAAAAAATAAACCGCCTTCGATGTGAAAAACTAAATTCATATCATCTATATTTTATCTATATTTATTTGGCATCGACTTCAAATATATTATTAGGTAGCGCGAATATCAATATTTTTTATTTAATTTGGTTAATTTAATAATTCAGTTATTTTTAGCTTTTTAGTGCCTTATTAGATTTTCACATCGAAGGCGGTTTATTTTTTTTGTAATTTTTTTTTTATTTTTCCATTTTTAGTGTGCATAAATATATGTGGTTTCTAATGGGTATAATAAATCGGTTCCAATTTCACGAAACTACGTAGGGACGAAGTGGATGAAAATCAAATAAACGATTTTTCACCCCTTTAGGGGTTGAATATTTTCTTAAAATTTATATGGGACCACCTCTGAATATAACCAATTCAAATAAAAAAGAATCACTAAAATCGGTTCATAATTGACGGAGATATCGATTAACATACATAAAAAAAAAATACATACAACCGAACGTAGTAACCTCTTCCTTTTTCGAAGTTGGTTAATAACCTCCTCCTTTTTCGAAGTCGGTTAAAAAATAAAGAAACTCTGTGATCAAATTCCACTGTTTTATTTAAGTTTTCCCTTAGGTGTTCGTATTTCCCCAACTTTCCCCTAATACCGATTGTACAAGTAAAGATTCACGAATTCATCCGACACCTGAGCAGTATGGACAACAACATTAATAGTGCTGAAGGTAAGATATAGATTTTTTTTTCTAAAGTCACATCCTTACTAGTATCACACTTAATCATAATAATTATACTATACTTAAAACCGCGGGCAAAATCTAGTTAATACTGTTTGTTACCAATTTATCGCGCAATGAATAGGTAACTTCCTATTTTATTTTAAGCGATGAATCGTCTAAAAGTTACCTTTCTAAAGATCGTTATTTCCTCGTTAACCTAAAGCTTTACATAATCTACGCGTTCGGTATTTAAGATCTGATACTTTTTTGTAACATTTGAAACTAGGCCAAGATATAATATGTCTATATTAGTGAATGATGTGTATGATGTACACTATACACAAAGTACTCTTCTCTTTGTCGTTGTTGTTGTTCTAGGTCGAGTGGGTCTGACCGAATACTTGCATTTGTACTTAGAGCGGCCCGAAACATCGGCGGGCATGTGCTTTCCTTAAAATTCGAAGTGAATCGCGTCACTTTACTAAATCTATCACGTAGAGTATTCCGAAGAGTTATTCGGATTGATACCTGCTGCCGAATTCCACTACCGAACAACTCGACACAAATTGAAATTCCACCCATGTCATCTTGATGGTTGGTTGGGGGTCGTCTACTGTGCGGTTATCGCGAGCGTTTTGTCCATGTACGTCGGTTCTTTGGAATAAACTCAATATAACTTACAAACCTTCAAGAAACGAGCCCACTCCTTTCTCAAAGGCAACACAACTGTGATGCCTCTCATGTTGCAAGTGTCTATGGGCGGCGGCGATTACATACCATCAGATGACCCGAATGTCCGTTTTCCTCCAATCACATAAAAATATATTGTCAATTTTATTGCATTTATTATCTTAATGTTTTAAGTTATTATTATTTTAATAGGAAAACGTTATGTTTGCAGAAAACGTAACTAAGGTTGATCTAGTAAATACTGATACCGTACTACGAATAGGTACCGTGGTGGACGTCTCTGAGTGGGGTGGAGCGATAAAAAACATTATCTATCAATTCGATTGAATATTAAAGCATTATAAACTACACAAACACAAACCTCATTTCCCAAATAAAGCGTAATCTTCGATTCGACTCATCATCATATAAAACAAAATGTATATTATTAGAAGCAATAAAGAACTATGTTGCAAGAGTCCAACGTTAGTAACTACCACTGCCATCTAACCACAATTAATAGAAACTTTTTCTAAAGTTACGATTTCTGCTCTATGGAAACATCTAGTTCCTGTAGTAAATAATAGATGACACTTTTAGGAATAATAGAACATTTAATTTATACTAATGTGACAAAAATAAAATATCTTCAGATATTATACCATACGTCGTTAATTAATTATTGTCAATATACATTATAGGTATTTGATGTAATGTATTTTTAATTCTCGAGTAAAATTCTCAGAAATACCTAATTTCATTTTAATCATTCTTACTCTAAAAAGCACTGATCGAGCGTTTTAAGGTAGTAACTAGGGAAACCACATTCTTACACTGTTATCAATTGTAAATTACATATTAGATTACGTATTTTTATACCTATATATCGTTTTAATTTTCTTTATTTAGAACCTCTTGGTTAAATACATGAACATGCTACTACGGTCTGAGATGGTCGTGATGAACAAAAAGGAATGTATAAAGTACTACCGATATCTATTAACTCCTTCTAATTTTTGCGTCACGTACCAACCGGTTAGTATGCATATGTAATAAAGATTATATGGGTAACAGTCGCCCACATCTTCCCATTGTCGTAAAAGTCTAACCAGTAATGAGATAAGAAGTCTCACATTTGTGTACTGTGTTTACTCGATTTAGCCCATGTCCACCAAATAATACTCGTAGTCTCTGATATATACTTACAGGAAGCATCATGTAGCGTCACTGTTATATATATACTAGCTGTAGCCGCATCTCCACACGCGTTTTTATAAATTGTATTAAATAAATATAAAATTGTGAGACCATGTACAATTATAGAAATGCTCTTTAAAAACAACTGTAAGTACGACACGCACATACGTAACGTATACATTAGATATATAAATGCTAACTGTGTCAAATGAGGTTTATCATCAGCAACATATTTGGAACCCACCATATAACTACCTCAGTGCTCACTTACACTGTATAAGGAACTAATGAAACAATGACTTAAAGATGTTATTATGATGATATAATATGCCCATACTGTCAATAAATAATACGTTTATGGTCTTTTTATCTTATCGTTTTAGAAAGACCCCTTCTATCTTCAATTTTCCAATTAATAATTATAATGTTGAATTGTATACAATAAATGAGCTGACGTCTTGAAATCTCGCATAAATATAAATCAAGGTATAAAACTTTATATCTGTCTAAGCAGTTTTTAATATTCGACAATTCAAATATTGCTCATTGAACTCGATACAATATTCTTAGCAAATGCGGGGTAAATAAAACAAAATGACCACCAAAATGGCCAAAAAGACAATATAATTCAAATTACATACATATCTGTAGATATATGAATTTGAATTATATTTATTCTTGGAGTCCAGTAAAGCGCACATCTTATGCACATGTTTACAGTAAACAACATATTTTTGCTAAATTTCATGCGGACGAAGTCGCGGGTAATAGATAGTCTAAAATAGAATAACTTAAATTACTTCCTATAAGGTCAGATATATCTGCCAGTAAAGTCCCGTGAAAAAATTGGTCAAACCGTTTTGGACATAGCACTGCGGGCAAAGCCACGGTTAACAGCTAGTCTAAATTGAAATAGACTAAATGACTTTTAATAATGTCCGATATCTGCCGGTGAAAGTCCCGTAAAAAACGGTCAAACTGTTTTGGAGATAGTACTGCGGGCGAAGCCACGGTTAACAGCTAGTATAAATTAAAATTGCCTAAATTATTTTTTATAAAATCAGCTATCTGTCAGTGAAAGTCTCGTGAAGATCGGTCAAACCGTTTTGGAGATAGCACTATGGGCAAAGCCACAGTTAACAGCTAGTATAAATTAAAATTGCTGGAATTACTTTTAATAGGGTCTGCTATCTGCCAGTAAATTTTGTGAAGATCAGTCTAACCGTTTTGGAGACAACGTTGCAGACAAAGCCACGGTTATAGCTAGTATAAATTAAAATTGCTTTAATTACTTTTTATAAGATCGGCTATCTCCTAGTGACAATTCCGTGGAATTCGGTCCAACCGTTTAGAAGATAGCATCGCAGACAAAGCCGAGGTTAACAGCTAGTCTAATTTAAAGTACCCTAAGTAATCCGCTGTAATTTTTACTATCTGCCAGTGAAATTCTCGTCAAAATCGATCCAGCCGTTTCGGAGATTAGCCGGAACAAACAGACAGACAGACCGACAAAAATTTTTAAAATTGCATTTTTGTTATTAGAAGCGTGTATACTTTCATACCCAATCAGTAAAATAATGTTATTTTGATATTACATGCAGACACTTCATTTTTATTATATGTATAGAAGATAGATATAGAAGATAAAAGGACTCGAAAAACCGTCTTTATAGAAGACAGTTATAAAAAAATCGCTAAAATAGAACGTAACTGCTTAATTTAATCAAACAGGCTTTCAAAGACCAAGGTTGCCTCAGCTAGAAAAATTTAACAAAGGCTTAACAGTAGCCTGTTCGAATGGTATATCGACGTAGTATTATTTATTCTTTTTTCCAATGTTGATTTTAATTACCCCAAAGAAAAAAGTAATAATCTATATTATATTATCACTACGTGTTATTAATAAGTTTAGTTCGTAAAACTACTTTGGAAAAATCTTATTATGCATATATTTTTACTGAATTTTCACACATTTTATACGTATTGTCACCTTGGACTACCTCGCTTAATATCAGATGAATCTGTGGTGAAACGTTAAAAAAAATAACTATATAAATAATCAAATTGTATAAAAACGTGTGAAATGACAAAAGTGAATCATAATACTATTTAACGTCTCCCTAATACCGAATTAAATTAATTTCTGTGTACATTTCTTTGTTAAATCTTATGATGGTAGCTAGCCAGACGGACTTGAAAAACAACTCTACCAACATACTGTATCTTAGACAACGCATAAATAATCAAATTGTATAAAAACGTGTGAAATGCAAAAGTGAATCATAAAACTATTTAACGACTACCTAATACCCAATTAAACAATTTCTAGGTATATTTTTTTGTTGTCTTATACCGTATATCTTCTATACATATAATAAAAATGAAGTGTCTATATGTAATATCAAAATAATTTTTTTTTACTGATTGGGTATGAAAGTATACACGCTTCTGATAACAAAAATGCAATTTTTAAAATTTTTGTCGGTCTGTCTGTCTGTCTGTTTGTTCCAGCTAATCTCCGAAACGGCTTGAGCGATTTTGACGGGAATTTCACTGGACAGCAGCTAAAATTACAGCGGGTTACTTAGGCTACTCTAATTTAGACTAGCTGTTAACCGCGGCTTCATCTGCAGTGATATCTCTAAAACGGTTGAACCGATTTTAACGGGACTTTCACTGGCAGATAGCGTTTGTTTTTTTTTCTTTTCCTACTTCCCCCATCTTCTCTATTCCCTTTTTTCGATTTTCACACATGGGACATTATAAAAAGTAATTTAGTTTATTTTAATTTAGACTAACTGTTAACCGTGGCTTCGCCCGCAGTGCTATGTCCGTTTGACCAATTTTCACGGGACTTTCACTGGCAGATAGCTGACCGTATAAGAAGTAATTTAGGTTATTCTATTTTAGATTAGCTGTTACCCGTGACTTCGTCCGCATGAAATTTAGCAAAAAAATGGTTTTTCACTCTAAATATGTGCGTAAGACGTGCGTTGTACTGGACTCCAAGAATATATATATTTGAAATTCATATATCTGTATGTATGTATGTATGTATGTTTTCTGAATTAAATTGTTTTTTTGGTCATCTTAGGGGCCATTTTAATTATACTTATCGAGCTTTCGTCTAATAACTCAGTACCCATAGTAACGTATAAGAATACTGTATCGAGTTCAATGAGCACTATTTAAATTGTCAAATATTAAAAACTGCTTAGACAGATATAAAGGTTTATATCTTGATTTATATTTATGTAAGATTTCAAGACGCCAGCTCATTCATTGTTTATAATATAATAGTAATTTTAAAGATAAAAGGGGTATTTCTAATACGATATTAGACCATAAACGTATTACTTATTGACAATATAGACATATTATATCATTATCTATCTTTAAATATTTTTTTCATTAGTTCCTTATACAGTGTAAGTAAGCACTGAGGTAGTTATATGGTGGCATAAGATTCTAAATATGTTGCTGATGATAAGACCTCATTTGACATACTGTTAGTATTTATGTATCTAATGCATACGTTACATGTTACTGCAAGTGGCGTGCGTGTCGTACTTACAATTGTTTTAAAGAGCATTTCTATAATTGTACATGGTCTCACAATTTTATATTTCTTTAATACAATTTAAAAAAAACGCGTGCGGAGCTGCGGGTACAGCTAGTCTATACATATAATAAGAATATAAATCTAACGTGTCTGTACATTTTCGATTTTCGTGAAAAAATTTGGTGCAGGTGTCTAGGAATAAGTAATAGAATACATTTCAATCATTTTTAAATATCTCTGACTGTTTGTATGAACACGCATCACTATTAAAGTACTGGTTCCCAAAAAACTCTCTACAAGAAAACCGTAAAGCATATCCTCGGGAGTAATTTAGTGTCTGTTTCATTAAAATCGGTCCACTCTATCAAAAATTATTGTAGTTTTAATGACGACGTAAAAAAAGTACGAGACAAAAGTAGACAAGTAAATAGACTTAATACATTCAAATGACTTTATTAATCACTGTTTTTTACATAAACTTCCACGCAGACGAAGTCGCGGGCACAGCTAGTATATAATAATTGTGTTTTTTAAGAACATCGTCTGAGTGATAATGGAGGCCCGGCAGTGTATAAAGATTTACGACTACAATGAAACTAATATTGCGGTTCTTACTAACATTTCTTATTTTCATATAAATAATCGATATATTCATTTATTCCCTGATTCATACATAACATTTAAATGTTATTTTAATTGTAATTTTGTTTGTTCAGGCCAATTTTCAAAACTGTTGAAACAACATTGACGGGACTTCTACAGGCAGATAGAGGACTTTTCTAAGTAGTATTTAGACTACATATGTATAATTAAACGTTTCAATAGAAGCTAAGCAATAATACTTATAAAAATTAACAAAAGTCATTTAAAATCGATAAAAGGATATAGGGACTAAGTAGTAATAACATCCTTATATAAATAAAATTATACAAGCCTGCCGTTGGGCGCGCATCGAAAACTGTCGAATAGATTTTCTTTGTTAGACACTTGGTCCTTATCTAAAAAAGTTATGAGGATATCCTCATTTAATATAAGCGTTTCATTAAGAGATTACGGATTTTGTGAGTACCTACCTGCTACGTGCTCAGCGCTGTGTGTTTTCTTGCCGTTGGGGAAGTGGGGCAAGCGATGTGGTGTGCACGCGTACGAGAAGGAAGGAAAATAAACGGATCAATGTAAACAAACATTTTCGTACGCAAAGAATATTTTGACTATACATTCTTGTATATATCGTAGAATATATTTTTTACATCGCAAACAACGCAGAATAAGTCACCGATATCATTTAGTATTAAAATAAGAAATCCAAGGGTAACTCACAATTAAACGCACATAGATAAAAACATATGGTTTCCATGAAACAATCGAATCATTATCAAAAGAACGAATTAACAAGCAATAGTTCGAAATATAGTAATAATAAGTGACTATATTTATAAGTAAATATATAATATACATATTCCAATAACTTACGAACCGGAACTGTGTAACTTGTCAACATATCAATTTCATATGTATTGATCGCGTTATCTTTCAAGGTTTTTGGTTTTACTGTTGCCAACGTTTATAGAATTTTATCTACTAACTGACCTATTTATAGCCTAATATCACACCAGAATCTAACCTGACGTTATACGACAATATAATTAATGTTACATACTATACCTAGAGAGTGAACAGACTCTCATAAACTACACCTTTTTTAATCGATACTTTATATAGGTTTTAGCATTTCACCACAATCTTATCTGATGATATACGATATGGTCTAAGGTGGTAAACACGCTAAACCAAAAGGTGGCTCTCAAGTCTATCTACTGGAACACACAACAGGTGCTTGTCAACAGATTTTCGACGTTACAGTAGTAGCTAGCCAGACGGACTTAGAAAAAACCTTACTACCATGCTGCATCTCAGACATCGCACTATGTTAAGCCCGCTTGTTTATAATAGGTACATGTAAACATGCGTGTATGAAATTAATTCAGTATGAGAAAATTTAGAAAATCTAAATTATAATATAAATATATGATATTGTTTGAAAAATGATATGTTTGTATAAAAGAAGGTGTGCATACTAAGATGACATCTGACAGGGGAGAGTAGAAAAGGAAAATATGTTGTGCCGACCCTACTAAAGAGGTATAAGAGTAAGAAGAGGATGATGATGTTATATCAATATCCTAGGGGATTCTCGGCCTCTTCGTTGGTCATTAAAAATGACAGATGATGAATCGGATCAAAAAAAATAGCCTAGAACCATCTACGAAAAATTTCAGCATCAAACGGTCATAGTATAGTCCTATGCCGATACGGTCAGTAGTTTTGTGGTGATTGAGCCTCAGACGAACTCTATTTTCATTATATACATATAGATGCTTCGTTTAATTCAATTATTGAATGATAATTATTAACTTTCCATCGTTCTAAACTCCTCGCGTCTCATGAAGAAATATTGCGAACCGGTCTACAATTCACAGGATTTTTTATAACTTAAAAAAGTATACAAACGTAAAAACAACTCGTAGTTTATTTTAGAGTATTTATGACTACTCATCACTTTAATATTCATTGGTTTTTCTCCTTTCTCTGGCAATAACTGTCAAAAAACTTTGTTACTTGTCGCTTTATCCAGTTTCTGAAGTAAAATACGTTCGTGTAAACGCTCGGTTTGTGTTTCTTTGCGCAACCGTCGCCATGTGACGTTATTCCTACGATCATTCTGTAACATAACTAAATTTAAGTAACAATACCTTGAAGTAACAAGAACTTGACTAGGCAACGTGATAAACTAAACGTGACTTGGGCATGACCCACATTTTCCGCTCCCATCACGCACTGACGCCACTACCCGGTCACGTTGCAATATAACTCGTCTCCACCGATGTCAACAGCTGAGTTCTTACCCTTTCCACAACACGCCGCCTCCTGAATCCCCCTTGCACGTGTCTCTGGACCCCTCGCCATACAAGCAGAACATGTCCGGTGTAATGGTCAGTTGATGCATCCGACCGCAAGACTTAGCCGATACGAATGATAAACGCGTCATCATTAAGCCTGTTTCAGATACTGGTCCGCCGTACTTGAAAAACAATAGGTATGAGGGTTTATTTTCCAAATTTTGTGATAAACGTTTATTATAAAGGATTAACTTTTGCTCGCGACTTCGCTCGTGTTAATGTAGTTTTAATCTATCACTTGGGAACAGTACATTTTTCGGATGAACAGTACCATATATACTTTGACAATGTGTATGCAACATTTCACAAAGACCAATTAAGTAGTTGAAGCGTGAGATCGTAACAAACTAATAAGAAACAAACAAACTCACTTTCGCATTCATAATTATTACATAGGATTAGGATATTATAAACGAATATGATTTAAAAATATTATGGCTGTTTAAATATTTATCTGGAATTAACTTTCAAACAGTTTCATGGTTTCTTTTTTATTTTTTGCACACGGGAATTATATCGGCTATATATGCTATTCTAAAGTTTATAAGCAATTAAAATAATCAATAATACAATTTTAAAATATGAATAAAAATAAAATAATGATTCGAAACTAATTACTGCGTAATAAACATGTATGGAGCCAGTACTGAGTGGTACAATTCAGAATTATACAAATAGAATTTATATAAAGCGTAAAATTTAATTTCTTGTGTATAATAATTATAATCATAGGTATTTTAATTCATCTTAATGTAAAAAATGGATTCAATGAACTTTATATTGAAATAGCGTAATGATTCAAGTGTATAATTATGCAGTTGGTTTAACCAATGTTATTAAGTAAAAAGGTGATTTACTTTTACTTATATCCTTCTTACTTATAATATTAGGTGGTCTCTTTACCTATGAAATTGCCGCTTTGTATGAAAAAATTTAAACGAATTTTTTTCATGTATTTTTTATTTGTATTAATCGAAGTAATCACCCATGCAATCAATGCATCTGTAGCTACCGAGAATGTCATCCTCTCTAGTAGACTGGCTGAAACTTTTGTAAATATTGTAAATAGAATGTCGTTCAAACAATTGAACAAATAAATGAAATGTCGCATGTCTGTATAAATACCTTTTATGATAATTTTAATAAACAGTTTATTTTACGCTCTCCAAGTGTTATTATTACGCTGTCCGTGTTAGTCTGGAATGTTCTGGTAGTGAGCCGAAGCTCCTACATTTGGTGACCCCGACGTGATGACGCACCTTCGGCGGTGACAGTAGTGGGATGCGAAGCTCCAACGGAAAATGTTCAGAAGTTAGTTCAGACTCCTACATTTGGCGATCTCGCGTTCCGCGCGCTCCAGAGATGATGCCGAGGTTCCTACAACGTTAACGCCGTCGCCGCGACGCATTTCCGTGCACCAGAGCCTCATCATTCGACATGATGCCTAGTTCTACTATCACGCACGCTCACGTGATATGCCGCCGTACCTACAGTGATGTAACCACGCGGAAAAAATACAGGAAGGACGATGCCAAGTTATGAAACGGTTATTCCTATCCTGTAAACGCAAGCTTATTACAATTTTCACTCGCGAGATTCCTGCAAGACTACGTAGCCGTCACCATGATGCTACTCTCATCGACGGTTTGGCAAGAATGCAAGACGATGCATTTTACCCTGCCAGGAATCTACCAGCGAGGAACGTAACTACCGCATCTAACACATCACTAGGAAGTCGAACAGTCCAACGAGTGCATACGACGCCGTACCACCCACAAAGCAATGGTGTGATCGAAGACTGGTACCGTATGAACAGCACTTACAACTAGACTGACAACAAATACTCGGGGCCAATTTTCTTCTATATCATCAGCTGATCGTCGATCTCGAAAGCCGACAGCTTATTGATAGCACGACAAAACTCTCAGTCAAAGTTCCTGCACGCATCTCGGTTCACGAAACCACACGCAGTATCAACCCTGGATTGTCAAATCGCAACATATTGAATTCCCAGGTACGCCAACATTTACTTCGATGAATTACGTTCGAATCAAAGCGTCGAACACCTTATCGAAACGACTGGTCAAACGATACACTGCCGTGCACGACAATACCACCGCAACGGTATGAAATTGTTAAAACGGAACACATGATGAGTCACGGCTTATTCAGACCCAGCAACTGTCCTTGGTCAAGCCACTTTGTCGCCAAGAAGAAAAACGGAGACAATTCACGTCTGCGGAGACTACAGACTCATTTAGACTACGCATCACTAACAAAACTAAAATTTTTCGTTCAAGCAGATCTTCAGCCATTAAAATATCATTTCCTACGTGACGTCACTCTCAACAAATCTTCACTACAAAGTACTTCACAGAAGTTTTTGCCCTACAATTGCCTACAAGAGAAGCAACTGTATCCATCGATCGTTTAAAACCTGCCTATGGTTTCAATGAAGTGGATCAACCAAGCACTACTCTAGGCAACGCTACTTCCGAGCCAATCACCCTACAGAAGACTCGTTCCGGTCGAAGCATCAAGATGCCGGTACACTGCGCTTGAGGGGGAATCATGTAGCTACCGAGAATGTCATCCTCTCTGGTAGACTGGCTGAAACTTTTGTAAATATTGTAAATAGAATGTCGTTCAAACAATTGAACAAATAAATGAAATGTCACATCTTAATATATATATTTCTTGTGTGCGTGTGTATGTGACTGAACTCCTCCTAAACGACTGGACCGATTTTGATGAAATTTTTTGTGCGTGTTCCAGTGGATCCGAGAATGGTTTAGATTCACAATTGGACCCGGTAGGTGGCGCTGCGGTTGACTTTTGGGATTTATATTTTTTATTATCAAGGCAGGACAACGTCCGCCAGGTCCGCTAGTGTCTGTATAAATACCTTTTATGATAATTTTAATAAACAGTTTATTTTACGCTCTCCAAGTGTTATTATTACGCTGTCCGTGTTAGTCTGGAATGTTCTGGTAGTGAGCCGAAGCTCCTACACATCTTTGCCAACGCAGTGGCAGTTTATTGATGCCCTTCTTAAAGAAATCAGCTGGACGGGAGGCAACAAATTCTTCAAAGGCATTTTGTACTGCCTCTCGGGTATTGAATTTTTTTCCCGCCAAGGAGTTATCCAAATTCTGGAAAAAGTAGTAGTCTGTAGGCGCAAGGTCTGGTGAGTAGGGCGGATGACGGAGAACTTCCAACCCCAGTTCTTACAACATGGAGACCGTCTGCTGTGCAGTATGAGGTCGCGCGTTGTCGTGCAGGAGCAGCGGAGACGAACGATTGACCAATGCTGGTTGGAGATGTCCCAGCTTCTCCATCATTGTGTTCAGTTCTTCATAGTACACATCTGCAGTAATGCTCACTCCGTTTGGTAAGAAGCTGTGATGAATCACACCGGCGCTAGAGCACCAAACAGCGACCATCACTTTTCTAGGGGTAAGTTTTCGTTTAGGGCATTATTTAGGTGCTGAACCAGGATCCAACCAACTTGCTGAACGCTTGCGGTTATCAAACAGAATCCATTTTTCATCGCAGGTAACAATGCGGTTCAAAATTCCTTCATTTGTGTGTCTGTTGAGCAGTGCACGGCATGTCTCGACGCGTACTTCGCGCTGGCGATCATTGAGTTCGTGGGGCACCCATTTGTCAAGCTTTTTTACCTTGTCAATTTGACGCAAATGGACCAATATTGTTTTGACGCTAACGTTGAAAGCTGCTGCTAATTCAGCCGTAGATTGTGTATCATCAGCTTCCACAATCGCCTTTAATTTGTCATTGTCGACCAAAGTCTTCGGACGACCGCGAGGTTTATTTTTCAGGTCGAAATTCCCAGAACGGAAGCGAGCAAACCAACAACAGGTGGTGCGTTGGTTTGTAGTGTTAGCTCCGTAAACGTCGTTGATGTTGCGTGCCGCTTGTGCCGCGTTGCTGCCACGACGGTACTCATATTCCATAATTACTCGAATTTTTAACGTATCCATGATGACAAAAAAGATTGAAATGCGATGAAAATGTAACACGAATCAATAAAGAAATTACTACTTTTGGAAAAAGAGTACCATGTTTTTGAAATAAAATTAATTTGAAATTAGAATTCTTAGCCAAAGAAAAATTATTTTGGATTTGAAATGGCCAGTACTGCAGAACGGCAATTTCGTAGGTAAAATTTCATACCTACATATTATCATTAGATTTAACGAAGCTTATCTTGTTCTACATAATTATGTATGTTTTACTGTCGCGTTCTCGTCTTTCAATATGTTAATATATATATATATATATTTATAGATTATAATATATATATATATTATATATATATATATATATATATATATAATCTTTATATTATAAGAGGCAAACGAACAGGCGGGTCACCTGATTTTAAGTGATCACCGCCGTCCATAGACACTAGCAACACCAGAGGAGTCGCAAGTGCATTGCCAGCCTGTGTTTTGAGGGGAACGGGGGGAAGGGTGGAGGGGAGAGGAAGGGAGGATGGCCGCCGGCGCTCTCGCTGACCGAACGAAACGCAACAATGCAAGCATTGTTACTTCACGTCAGTTTTCTGTGAGAGTGTGATACTACCCCGAGCAAGCCGACCCATTCATGCTGAAACCAGTTTAGCTTCAGCGTGGCTCTACCACCTAAAGGTAAATAAATATTTCATTAATCGATATTATTAGTGCGATATTGTGGATAAAAAGATAATTAAAAAAGTATTCATTTCACAAAATTTATAATTTACAGTATACATATATCTAGCTCTGACTAGAATATATGATTATTGTTTCCTGAGACATACAAGCTGTAAAAGGTCAGATATAGGTATTATCAGTAGGTCAGATAGATTACAACGATAATTATCGGAGGTACCTTCAAAATCACTGTCATTTTCGGATTCACCCTATTACACGTTAGATGTAGAGTATGGCAAAATGGTACGCTAGCCATTTATTTAAATATCATTGTCATTTAAGTGTATGTTTGTAATGTCAAAATAATACAACAAAGTAGATATAAAACTACATATTGCATACTTATAATAATAAGACATTAAGCTTATAAATTTTTATTTAATTATTTTTTTTATTATTTTTTCTTTTTTTTTTTTTTTTTTTTTTTCTTTTTTTTTTTTATTTTTTTTTTTTATTTATTTCTCCCCCCTTTTTCCCCCCCCCTTTTTTTTTCCTTCCTTCTTCCTCCTCTTTCCCTTTTCCTTTTTTTATTCTTCTTTTCCTCCCTATTTTCCTTTTTCTATTCTTCCCCCCTATATCCCTCCTCTTCCTCCTTTTTCCTTTCTTTTTTTTTTCCTTTCTCCCCTATTCCCTTTTTTTCTTCCTCTTTTTTCCCCCCCCCCCCCCCCCCCCCCCCCCCCTTCCCCCCTTTTTTTTCTTATTAAAAAAAAAAATCTCTTCCTGTTTGTTCCGGCTTATCCTCAAAACGGTTGAACCGATTTTGATGGGCCTTTCAGTGGCAGATAGCTGAAGTTATAAGGAGTAAAATAGGCCTCTTTTATTTTAGAAAAACATAGAGTTCCGTCCAAATACAATAAACAAAAGAAGGAGTATCCAAGACTGAGCGCACCGACGCGGACATTTAAACTAATTTTTTTTTTTGCTACAACAGCCACAACAGCTAGTTCTTTAATAAAAGACGCTCATATTATTCGTGGTAGCCATAAACTTTAGGTACAATAATTTACAATCAAGTAAACAATTTAAAATAATACCGTTGTCCATCCCCATCCAGAGGCGAGAAAGTCTTTTTCATTCGAATTCATCCATCTATTATTGTTCACAAGTATTCCCTTTTGACAGAGCTTTCCGAAATGTAATGCCTTTTTTAAAAATAACAACGCAATGTCGTTTACGAACTGAGCGCTTATATTGTATTTTTTATGTATTACAAATGATTCGACGGGATATATTCTCGCTCTGAAATCATAGATGTATCTGGAACCTACAAAACCAAATTTCGTCCTCACAAAAAGTATTTTATATACTCGTTTAGTAGTATTTAGTAAATTGTTTTATGTGTGGGTTAATAATTTATTTTTTCAAACTTGTCCTTGTCGCTATTTGAAACACATGTAATTAGCGAAAAAGCTACTCAACTATTTATGAAAATTTCATACAGATATTTGGAACTAGGCTTAAATAGTTCATTTCGCATATATACCACGTCTACAAATTAATACTATGTAGAAATAATCAATTTATTGTTTAAAATTAAAAAAAGAGATCTAAATTATATCTTACAATAGATTTATCTTTAAGGGTCTTTATCTGTGTGAAAAATGAAATTAAAATTACTGCAGTAATAGCATTAATTACATTTAAAAAAAAACTTTTTTTTATTTTAAAACTTATACTGATCAAGCAGAATTTGATTAACAAATTGTAAGCATTCTTGGCTAGAAATAATTAATTAAAAATATTTATTCCGGAAAGTAAGCATTAATGTTAATAGATTCCCTAATTTGAGTAAAAATCATGGTAATAAAACGTATAATACATGAAATGTGTTTACCTGCTTGTACTCGCATATTTCGTATGTCCTTATTGTAGTCTAAGCAATGTGCTGACGTGAGAATTGTCCAGCTGTTTAAAATCGTGCCAGAACATAGAGCACCCAAGTTAAATAATTGCGCTTGAAATGGAAACCTACCCAAGGACGCGGATTTCCCTCCTATAATTTTTCCCTCAAAATGAGATCTTTTAATTGTAGAAATATTATTTATAGAACACGAGGAATAACAAACTATTTCTGTTAACACAATCTTTACGAACAATATTCTAAAAACTACAAACTTGTAACTATTTCTATGTTGAATGTACATTATTTAGAATTACGTAAGTTACTAATGTGCATGGCTATAATTAATTTTAATGAGTACTTCGGGCTTGACAACTCTACTAATTAATTAACTCTACGATAATTCATATTTTATGAGGTTTCTAATATTGCTTTGTGCATTTACGAGAATACATTGCATTATGACTTTCCTATACTTTAGCTATGTTTTTAACTTGATTATGTGGTATAGATAAATTAATACTGTACACACTGTTGGAACGAATGATTAGAGTGCTGATTTCGGGCCGAAATCGTCATAATACTCAGTAATTGATTAATTTGCATCAATATTGACATAACATGAGTATGACGATTTTAGGGTAGTTCACACCTAAACTTTTCAGATTGAAATCTAAACACAATACTGACATTTCTATAAATGTGCCGTTACACTTCAAAACGAGCTAAATCCATTTTAGCCGTTCCTAATATTTTACCTAATTTTTCAAGACCTTCAAATTTTGTACTTGTAGAATATAAAGATCATAAATAAAACTA